>VWZD01008392.1:33924-63036 GCA_013396695.1 Sakesphorus luctuosus | reverse complement strand
ATGGGGGAATACACAGAATGGGGGGATACAGAGGGATGGGGGGACACAGAGGGATGGGGGGACACAGAGGGATGGGGGCATAAAGATGGGATGAGGGAATACACAGGAATGGGGGGATACAGAGGGATGGGGGGACACAGAGGGATGGGGGGATACAAGGATGGGGGGTACAAGGATAGGGGGATACAGGGAGCCAGAGGGTGCAAGGGGTGCACAGGGATGGGGCTGCATGGGGAGGAGGGGATGCAGACTGCTGGGAGGGTTACACAGAGCTGGGGGGACCCTCAGGGCTGGGGTGTTCCCCTCAGCGAGGCCAGAGGCTCCTCACACCCTTCCCAGGATGAGCACGGCCCTGGAAGTGTTCAAGGCCAGGTTGGATGGGGCTTGGAGGAAACTGGGATAGTGGGAGGTGCCCATGGCAGGAGGTGGAAATGGAAGGGCTTTAAAGTCCCTTCCCATCCAAACCATTTTGGGGTTCTGTTATTCCACAATTCTATGCTTTCAAAATGGTATCTGCATTTGGCAAAGCTCCCTCATCCTGTGCCTTGAAGCAGCATCCTGGTGTTTGCCAAGGGGCTGCTGGGGCTGGGGAGGGGGAGTTTGCTCCTTGGAATAGCCACATTTGAGCCTTTGCCACCAAGCCCTTGCTGACCCTCCCAGTCTGCACTTACCATTCTCTTCCCTGGGCATTTGCAATTCCCAGGATTCTGCAGGGCCATCTCCTCCCTCGGAGCTCCCCCTTAGTCAAATAGTGAACCCTCGCTGTGAGTTTATTTTTGAAATTGAAAAGATTCAGTAAAATCAGGCTTTGCTGTTGCTCAAACAAGCTCTTGCCCTCGGGAACGGTGACATTTGCTCTCAGAGCCCTGAAGGACTCTCTGTGTCCCACCCAGAGCAGCTCAGCTCAGTCCTGCTCTGGGCTGGCAGCAGGACCTTTGGCATTTTAAAATGCCCAGCTTTGGGTTCAAGTGTGTGTATCCAAAAAACAAAACTCCTCTTTTATTTATTTCTTTCCCCACACAGAACGACAGCCCAGGGGGGCTCCTACACCCTTTGGGAGGTCCCAGCCTTGGGCTGCAGGGTGGGTTAGGTGGGATTTTCCCAAGCCAGGGCCAGATTTATCTCCAAGCTGGTGATGTCCTCAGCCCTTCCTGGGGAGATTGTTCCCCAGAATAACCAGTTCCTGACTTGTCTTTTCTCTTTCCTTTTGCCAAGGATCTATTTAAGAGGAATGGAAATAGGACAATAGGAGTGTGTCAAGCCAAAGCATCCAGGTAGGAATACTTTGTGTTTGTTTTCACCTCACGTGGCTGAGCCACTTCAAGCATCCTAAAGCCTGGAGGCAGAGGAACATGTGCAGTGGTTTTTCCATAGCCAATCTTCCAAAATACTCACATAGGCTTTAATAATGAAACAGCAGCTGATGGATGAGCCCCTGAGAAGCTGTTCCTGGGCAACCTCTGCCAGGGCCTCATCACCCTCACAGGGAACAATTTCTTCCAAATATCCCACCTAACCCTGCCCTCTGGCAGTGGGAAGTCATTCCCCCTTCTCCTGTCCTTCCATCCCCTGTCCCCAGTCCCTGTCCAGCTCTCCTGGAGTCCTTCAGTCACTGGAAAAGGCTCTCAGGTCTCCCTGGAGCTTTCTCTTCTCCAGAAGGTGTCCGTGGGCTCACTGGTGAATAATGGACATGGGCTGAGCTGCTGATGGGGGTTTGGGACCACTGGTGGAGTGTGTGGAGTGAGTATGGAGCAAACATGGAGCAAACATGGAGCAAGTGTGCTGCCATGTCCTCCCTCCCTGGCAAATCTGGTGTGTCCTCATCTCCAAGAGGAAGGTGCTGTTCTGTTCCTTGACCTGGACCTGGCTTTACTCTGAAAAGAATCAGTATTTAATGAAGAAATGCTCAGTTTTCTGCCCCAGCCCTTGTTTGCCATCAGGGATAAGCAGGGAAGAGCTTTTCCACTGTTTGCTGTTCTCCTTGTTGCTGTCAGAGCAGCCCTGGATGGAGGAGTCTCCAGTGTCCGTGTCAGTGTGTGCTGTTATCCATACTGTATGCAAATTTGAGGTAATTTATTTTCTAAAACCCTTTTTATTGCTGTTCCCAGCGCCCCTGGCACCAGCTGTGATGAGAATCACTTGGATGTTAAAGTGCTGTTGACAAAATTGTTCCCAGTGGCACGTGGGCGCAGATGCACAGCCCCCTCCCTGCCCAAATTCCAGGTACTGGGGGGAGAAGGGATCGATGGAGCCGAGCCCAGGGGTTGTCTAGGGACAGAAAACCCATAATGAGCCACTGCCTGCACACAGGAACACTGGGGGATGTGCTCACACTGTGGGGATGCACCTCCACCAGCCAGTCCTGGGATGGGGAGGATGTTGCTGGACCTGTGGAATAGCCAAACTCAGACTGGGGGGGAAAGGGGGATTTAGGAAGAGGTTTCCTTGGATTCCATCACTCTGGAATTCTGCTCACCTGCAGGGTACTCCACAACACAGCAGGTCCCAGCTGCTCTGGGGTGGGGAGCTTTGGAGAACCCACAGTTCCTGGAGCTGGTGGGTTTGGGGGTCAGGCAGGAGCAGAGGGCATGGAATCCAGAGGGGATTTTGCTGCTATTTGGAAAGGGATCTGACAGAAAAAAAGGCTAAAGGGGCTGATTCAACTCTGGTGGCTCCTGGAGTCTGTGTTTGGAGGTTTGGCTCAGCCTTTTTCAGGGAAAAGGGGATAAACTTGCCCCTTCCCTGGAAGTGTTCAAGGCCAGGTTGGACAAGGCTTGGAGCAACCTGGGAGAGTGGAAGGTGTCCCTGCCCATGGCAGGGGGTGGGACTGGATGGGCTTTAAGGTCTCTTCCAACCCAAACTATCCCATGAATCTGTGATTCCAAGTGGTCTATCAGGCATCCCTGAGCCTTGGAGAGATGGCACAAGGGGGTGGTGTCCCACCAGCCAGCACCATGAGGAACCAGCCACCAAAGCCCTTGAGAAGGAAAAGGACAGGGGTGGAAGGTCAGAGGTGGCTCCAGGATGGCTCCAAGGATGCAGATGGAGGTGTGGGAGTGGAGGAGGCATCACTGGGACACCACTCCTGGGACATGCCCACGTGCAGGCTCCTCTGGCAGCTGGTGGGTCTGAAGTGCAGGTGGTCCTGTGTGGCCAGAGGTGGCCAAATAGTGGGGGGCTGCCTGTCCCCAGCCCTGCCCTCCCTGGCAGCGCTGGCCCCCCGCTCCATTGGCACAGCTCTGCCATCCCACAAGGCTGCTGGGCGGATCCGGGTGGGACTGTGGTGACAGCCCAGTGCATGGAGGAGGAGCTCACCAGCAGGGAATCCAGGAAATAAATGGCAGCAGGATCCTCCAGCCCATTCATCCCAGGGCCACTGAACATTCCATGACTGATTCCTGACGGGACTGAGCTGAACGTGCTCGATGGCTCCGCAGTGACTCCTGCCTGAGTAAATCCGTCATGTCTGCTGAGCCTTCCCGGGGTTTCCGTGCAGGACCTGAGTTCCTCCTCGGGGTGGGTAACTCTGCTGGGCATGAATGAGATCCCAGATGCAAAGCCAGGGGCTAAGCCACTCGTGCACAGGGGTATTGCCCTGGGTCCCTGCTGCTCCTGCCCCTCTGCTCCTGGGGTGTCCCTGTGCATCCAGCAGGGATCCAGAGTTTGCATCCAACACGTGCACTCATGTACCCAATGGATGCATCCAACTCGAGTCCAACATGTTCATCCACGTGCATCCTTTCTAACATGTTCATCCATGTGCATCCAATGCATGTTCCCAGTGCATGTATCCAACATGTGCATCCAATGCATGTTCCCAATGCCTGTTTCAAACATGTGCATCCAATGCATGCATTCAACATGTGTATCCAGTGCATGTACCCAACACATGCATCAACACATGCATCCAACATGTGCATCCAATGCATGTACCCAGTGCAATCATCTGATGTGTGTGTTCCACACGTGTATCCAACATGTGCACCAGACACATGTAGCCCATTCCCACATCCAGCAAATGCATCCAAGCTGTGTGTCCCACACGTGCATCCCACACAGGTTCCAGCACAGAGCCCAGTGCCTGCTCCCACACAGACCCTCCCCCTGTGCCCCCACAGCACACAGGGATATCCTAGCCCCCAAAGCTGCATCCCATCCCAGCCCTTCCCCCAGCGCCGGGGGGCAGCGTCCCCCCTCCTCACCCACAGGCAGGCAGTGCCCATCTGACATTTCCAACCTGCCTCCCACCTTTCCATGCCCTGATTTCCTCCTTGGCTGCACCAGAGGAAGATTTCTGCTCCTGCAGCAGGGTCATGGCGAGGGTAACCGCGTTACTGCAGCTCCAGGACGGATGGGGCTGTTGGAGCAGAGTCTCGCTGCCATTTGTACTCCAGGTTTTGCTCCAAGGGCTGTGAGCAGCCTCTGGATTCATCTGCTCTGCTCCAGGGCCATGAGACAGCACAGATAGATTTTCTAAGATCCTTTCTTTTCCATAAAAAATATTTGATGGTGGTATTGACAGACCCACCGATGGAAAAGGGCAAGGAAATATTTCAAAATGCTTTATCTGGCAGCTGTGGATTTCAGCTCTTGTTGCTTATTGACCTCTAATTGTTTCCAGTAGTAGCAGGAGACAGGAAGATCAATAGGGATGGGAGGGAGTTAATACTCTCCTGGTGCACTTAACTGTAGTTAGGAAACACTGGAATTCATCTGCCTGGGATTTTTATCACGTTTGTAATTGAAATATTGGGCAACCATATTTGGGACTGCTCTGCAAGCTGAGTTCTGTGCAGAGCCTTAAATTCCCTCCTAATCCTTCTCCTCACCTGGTTCTGGGGCTCAGAGGAGCCTCATGGTTCTCCAACTGCCCTTCCCTAGTGCTTTAGAAATTCAAGAGACACTGATATGGGGGGCAGATGCAAATCAAACTCTTCTCCCAAACAGTCTGAGCAGTTCCTCTGATCCACCCCACAGTGGATAGATCATGGAAGGGCAGAGCTTCCCCTTTGAGAGCTGGCACCAGCACCCTTGGCAGGGCCTGGAGTGAATGGAGTATCCACCCACTCCAGGCCCTTGTCCCAAGTCCCTCTCCAGCTTTCCTGGAACCCCTTTAGGCACTGCAAGGGGCTCTCAGGTCTTCCTGGAGCCTCCTCTTCTCCAGGTGAGCCCCCCGCAGCTGTCCCAGCCTGGCTCCAGAGGGGCTCCAGCCCTTGGACCATCACTCTTCTTCTGGTCTTGTCTGTGGAGTTGGGTCCATCCAGTCTGGGACAAGACGATGCTCCAAATGTAACAGATGTGTCCAACAGGTCACCTCTTCTCCAGCTTTCCCAGAGGATTTTTAGAGGAGCAGGAGGATCGTGGGAGCAGGAGCTCTGCAGCAAAGAAGGGACAGGTAAGTTTGAGCCAGGAGAGTTGGAGTGCAGTTGAGTGCTGCCAGACCACCAAAACATGGGAGAGGATGCAGGAATGAGAAGAGTGGGGTGTCAGGAAAGGGCCAGGACAAGGGCACAGCTGAGCCTTCGAGATGGAGATGCAGAGAGGGACCAGGCTACAAAGGCTGGGAAGGATGAGGGTGCTTGGTGTGATCCCCCAACCTGCCCCGGGGTGTGGAGCTGGTGGCCATCACCCTCCTGGGCCACCTGTGGGGCCACCAGTGGTTCCCTGGGGATGCCCCACCCCTGGGAGCACCCCAGGCTGGTGGCAGTGGCAGTCTGCAGGTGCCAGTGCCTGGTGATTGTTCCCAGCAGAGCCCCCCCCGGCTCCTGTCACCAGGAATCACAGCAGAGCCGTAATCTTTCATTAGCGCATTCAGCACTAATTGCTGGCAGGATGCCACATGCCTATTTTCTCATTTTAACAAAACATTTATGCATGAAAGATTTAATGCCAGGTATCAAGCATATCATTGTAAATTTACCACTAATTAAGCCTAATTAAAATAATTAAATGGCTGTGGAGTCACAATGTGAATTAAAATCACGTTTCCTCTCGTGTGTGTGCCACTCTCCTCACTGCCCTCACTTCGGGTTTCACACAATGTTCCCCCATTCGGATGCACGGGAAGCACCTGCTGGCACAGGGATTTCAGCCCTACCACAACACCAGGAGCTGGGGGGAAGTTTTTCAATTTCAGGACCTCTGGAGGTTTTTGTTGCTGTGGATGAAGTATGGACAATTTGACAAATCTCTTCCTCGGAGCAGTCGCTGGCTTTTTGCATATTCATTACTCATCGGATTTTTAATCAAAGTCGCTGATGGACCCTTTGCACCACAAATAACTCGGTCATGAATAATTGATGGTGTTGAGCTGGGTTGGGGTGTGGGGGCGCTCCTGGCACCACATGGCGCTGCAGATGTTCGGGTTTCACATGTGCACAGCTCATCAAACCCAGGCCCCGGGTGGGGCCGTCCCTCGACTCGCCATCTGCCAAACCAGACCTCGGGAATTGTGGGAGATGGGTTGGCTTCCTCTGCCGCTGGTTTCTCCTCTTTGCCTTCTGCTGGAGAGGCTCCAGACAGGGTTTCTGCCCTGTTTGCCCAGGTGTGGGTGACCGAGCGATTGGGAAGCTGTAGGGGTTGCTCTGGCAACGACTCCAGATGCTGCTCTGCCTGGGGCTCCAGGAATTCCAGGGGATGCTCTGGGCAGGTGATCCAGGAGCTCCAGGGGATGCTCTGGGCGTAGGCTTCAGAAGGTCCAGGGAATGCTCTGGCAGGTGATCCAGGAGCTCCAGGGGATGCTCTGGGCATAGGCTTCAGAAGCTCCAGGGAATGCTCTGGCAGGTGATCCAGGAGCTCCAGGGGATGCTCTGGGCATAGGCTTCAGAAGCTCCAGGGAATGCTCTGGCAGGAGCTCCAGGAACTCCAGGGGATGCTCTGGCCAGGAGCTCTGGGAAACACAGGCGATGCTCTGGCCAGGGACTCCAAGAAATACAGGGGATCCTTTGGCCGGGGATCCAGTAGCTCTAAGGGATGACGTGGCCAGGTGCTCCAGGGGGTGTTTTGCCCAGAAATTCCAGGGTATGCTCTGGCCAGGGGCTCCAGGAGCTCTGGGGAATGCTCTGTCTGGAGGCTGGAAAGTGTCCCTGCCCCTGACAGGGGGTTGGAATGAGATGGTCTGTAAGGCCCCTTCCATCCCAAACCATTCCAGAGTCCAGGATTCCTTGGTGGGGATGCAGGCCCAGCCATCCTGCTGCCTCTCTCCTAAAGGCTTCAGGCAGGGGGTGTCAGCAGGACCCGGGGGTGCCCACAGTGTCCTGGCTGGGGTTGAGGAGTTGATGCCGCTCTTGGCTCCCTCCCACCAGGCAGGGAGGGGAGGGGAGGGGACTGTGCTCATGGACATGGCACCAACACATCCATGTGTTGCTGCTGAATGCCTGGTGTCTGTGGAATGCCCTGGGAAGCACCAACCAGCCTCTGGTGCCGTGGGAAGCATCCCTGGGCTGCTCCAGCAAGGCTTGGCAGGTCCTGGAGGTCCCATTGCTGCAGTCACACAATATTTGGGATAGTCACAGGTGCCTTTCAGAGCCAAGGTACATCCGTGTCACCCTGCCCCACAGCCTGAGAGACCCAGAGGCTGGGAACTCCCACTGGTGGGGTGTGGGGGTCCCAGGGGCATCACCCCTGGCCTTCTCTCCCCCGAGGAGTGGGGCAGGACCTTGTCTTGTTTTCATTTTTTTACAACAGAGTTTGGTATTTGTTATTCCAACATTATTCCCTGTCAGGAGGCTGGCAGGGCACAGGGAGGCTGGCAGGGCACAGGGAGGCTGGCAGGGTACCAGGGTGGTGCCGCATTTTTCACACCGCCCTCCCCTGTGTGGTCTCAGCCAGGTCTCCGGGGCGGCACAATGGGTTGCAAAGCCCCTTTGTGTGCTGGCTGTGGCCGCCGCTGGATTTTTGGCTTGAGGCATTCAAGGAAACCCCGGGCAAGGCCCTGCGCGGGCTGATTAACCTTTTCTTTCCCAGGCTCGGCCTTTCTGCCCCTCCAGGGGTGTCCTGGGGGGTATCCCGGGCCAGGCTGTGCCGGGAAGAGGCCGGCAGAGGGTTTGGGTCCCTGGCAGAGGGTTTGGGTCCCTGACAGAGGGTTTGGGTCTCTGGCAGAGAGTTTGGGTCCCCAGTGGAGGGTTCAGGTCCCCAGCAGAGGGTTTGGGATCACATCCAAACAGGTGCAATATCCCACTCCAGCAGGACTGAGATCTCCCAGGCTACAGGAGGAGGTCTCAGACTGGAAGGAAGAGCCACACATTTACCCTTCCTGCCCCTCGGGCAGCAGGGGCAAAGTGAGGGAGGGCGAGGTCTGGGAGGGCACAGGTGAGCAGAAGGGCTCGAGGACAGGCACCAGCCTGTGTGGCATCTGCACCCCAAATGTGGGCACTCCCCTCCAGCCTGGTAGCTCTCCTGTAGCCACTGGCATTGCTGCAAGTGCTGCCCATTCAGCTCCTTCTTCTGAGGGGTTCCAAGCTCAAGAGTGCATTGCTCCTTTTATAACCCAGGGGTGGAATAGTTGGGGGGTTATATTAAAAAAAAAACAACAAAGAAAACCAAAAGAAAAGAAAGACAGGGAAGAGGTGTTGGTTTTGTCAAGAGAGTTGTAATTGTGGCTGTGGAGGTGGATGCTCTGCAGCCTCCCGGGAAAGGCCCCTCCAGGGCCGTAAATAATTCAGCTGCTCTGACAGACCGAGTTCCTCAGCAGTTAAACCTATTGATCCTCCTCTGGTTTGGATCCTGGTGATGGAGTCTCCCACACAGGCTCTGCCAGCCCCTCCCTGTAGGGGCACAGGGGTGTCTTGGCATCCTCCACCTCTCCAGGATGGAAGTTTGAGCCACCATCCCACCAGGAGTTGCTCAGTGCCACCTACAAAAAAACACCCAGTGCCCTACACTCCCAGTGCCCAGTGCTGAGGCCCTTTGGCACCTCTCCTCTTAACGACAGGATGAATAATTAACTCTTCTTGCTAATCACTCTGGGGTTTTCACACTGCAAGGGAGCACTTGTGCTTCCTGTCAAAAGCAAATGTCATGGCCTCATCTTCCTGGCCTGATGGGATAAGTGGCTTCCTGGTGGTCCCAGCACCCTCCTGCCACAACAGCATCCTCCTGCCATGGCAGCATCCTCCTGCACCATCCTCCCACCATGGCAGCAGACTCTGGCCATGCCAACATCCTCCCACTGCGACATCATCCTCCTGTCATGCCAACATTCTCCTGCCACAACATCCTCCAACCACGAAAGCAACGTTCAAACATGACAGCATCCTCCTGCCATGCCATCCTCCTGCCATGACATCCTCCTGTTATGGCATCATCCTGTCATGACATCCTCCTGCCATGCCATCTCCTGCCATGACATCTCCTGCCATGACATCCTCCTGTTATGGCATCATCCTGCCATGACATCCTCCTGCCATGACCTCCTCCTGTCATGACATCCTTCTGTCATGACATCCTCCTGCCATGACATCAGCCTGCCGTGACATCCTCCTGTCATGGCAATATCCTTCCACCATGGAGACATCCTCTCACCACAGCAGTCTCCTCTTGCCATGACATCATCCTCCTGCCATGACATCATCCTCCTGCTATGACATCGTGCTCCCACCCTGCCAGCTCCCTCCCTCCATGGCAGCACCCTCAGTTGTTGGTTGGGCATCACATCCCTCCTGGAGCGATACCACCGCCAGGAGCCCTTGCCCAGGCACAGGTGTGTCGGCGCCCAGGTATCCCAAGACCCCTCCTTGGCACAGGGACCCTCCCCCTTGTTGAATAGATCCAACTACTTCAACTGGATTAAGCATTTGGGTTTGACTTGGATTAATAGGGGTTTTTTCCATGAGTATAAACCATTTTGCAATTCAAAATCCTTCAGCAAACAGAGCAGTTTGTCTTTGTGTTTGCTAATTTAAAAACAAATATTTGCCTGCCAAGCAAATATAGTCTCTTAGGATGTGCTATTAATAGGATAATTAGGCAGCCGGTAATGAAAAGGATTGCTGGTAATTATGGCAAGATTTGTTTTGGCATTTGAAAGCAGAAAGGGAGGCTGAAGTGCTAAAATCTACCTTCGAGTTAATTAGTGCTATTAGAATACACCTGAAAAAATAGGGCAGCTAATGAACACTCCAGTTTATTTTTAAAGAGGCCGTGGAAGGTGTTTTTCTGGGAGATACTTAGAAAGGAAACAAAATCCTCTTTCTTTCACCTTTCCACTGTTTGGGGTGGGATGAAGCATTGCTCCATGTGGGATGGAATCACTGGGAAAGGCCTGGAGCAGCACAGCTCAAATCCTGGTCATTTGGGGTGTGCTGGCCCTTTTGAGGTGTCCTGTCCCTTTTGGAGTGTCCTGTCCCTTTTGGGATATGCTGTCCCTTTTGGGGTGTGCCGTCCCATTTGGGGTGTCCTGTCCCATTTGGGGTGTCCTGTCTCTTTTGGGATGTGTTGCTCCTTTTGGGGTGTCCTGACTCTTTTGGGGTGTTCAGTCCCTTTTGGGATGTGCTGTCCCTTTTGGGGTGTCCTGTCCCATTCGGGGTGTCCTATCCCATTCAGAATGTGCTGACCCTTTGGGGATGTCCTGTCCCATTCAGGGTGTCCTGTCCCTTTTGGAGTGTCCTGTCCCATTCGGGGTGTCCTGTCCCATTTGGGGTGTGCTGTCCCATTCGGGGTGTCCTGTCCCATTCAGGATGTGCTGACCCTTTTGGGGTGTCCTGTCCCATTCAGGGTGTCCTGTCCCATTAAGGGTGTCCTGTCCCATTTGGGGTGTGCTGTCCCATTAAGGGTGTCCTGTCCCATTCAGGATGTGCTGTCCCTCTTGGGGGACAGGTTTGACTGCAGAGGTTCCTCTGGTGGCACTCAGGGGGTTGGCTGAGCTCAGTGGGAAGGGGCAGTTCCTTTTCCAGCCCAGAGCAGGAACTGGGGGTTATATAAATCCTCCCTTGCTCACTGTTGAACCTCATGTGCATTTGTTGGTCCACAAAGCCCCGTGTCGGCTGGCCCCGAAATGATTAATTAGAAAATTACATTTATATAACCCTCTAATCTGTATTTGTGTGTTGCCAAGGGCAGAGGCAGAGGCAGAGGTAGGGGAATTACATCCAGATTAGCTCTGAGCCAGAGGAAACCCAGATCTGCGATTATTTTGAGGGCAGAAATTGTAAAATTGTACCAATCCAGGGAAAACCAGCCCAAATTAGGTGCTTTTTTTTCCCACTCTAATTCCCCCCTTCCAGCACTGCAAAAAGAGAGCAGATGAATGGAACGAGGTGGTGCCTTTCAGGGTTACTGGGTGAGGGCCCCGGGGCCAGCTCTGTGCAGCAAGAGGTGAGGGGAGAGAAAAAGCTGATTTCCAGCTGAACATGGCCTTCAGTTTCCCAAACAAAATTGCTTTTATTCTTCTCAACATGTGTTCCAAAAGATTAAAGAGCTGTAAGCTTGCACAGCTTAATAAGAGTGTGCATTAGAAGAGTGGCCTGGAACGGAGGCGAGGAACAAGCTCCCCCCAGTTTGGGAGGATTGGAAATCCTGTTTATTGAATTATAAAGAACCTTAAAGGATAAAGGATATTGAAGTAGGGATTTTAATACTTGGTGGTATTTGGGGGAGTTATTCGATCACAACAAATCATTTTAAAAGTATTTTGTTGGGGGTTTTTGGGGGGGAGGAAGGATGAGGATGAAGAGTTAATTGAAAAATAGGCCATGGCTGTGATTGCTGCATCGATCCAGGATGGGATCATTATAAAGGACAAATTTTCTCTGTAATTATGGGCACAAATTAAAGATGAAGCCTAAAGGCTCAGGGAGATGCTCTATGAGCTGACAAAGCTGAGCAGCAGCAGAGCCCAGAGTGGGTTCCCTGCGTGGAGGAAACGTTGGGATGAGGCAGCCCTGGGAGGAGACGGAGCCCAGCACATCTCCCAGGGTCAGTCAGGAGGGGGCTTAAATTCCCAATGAGATTTGGGGGAGGCAAAGTGCCTGAGAGCAAGGAAGGGACTGGCATCCCTGGCATTCCCCTCTGTCTCTGGGGAACTTGGGGTGAGCCTGTGGGGCAGGGCTGGAGCTGCCCCTCCTCACCCTCCCTGGCGATGGGCACTGGCAGGGCCAGGATTAACCGCAGGTCCAGGCTCTGCTGCACGGGGGGATTTGCATTTCCTCAGCAGCCCCGTTGTCTGTGATAACTTATGCTGTTCTGCTCCCTAAGAGGATTGGGCAGATTAAATGAAATCATGAGACATGCTATGCAAATTACATCCCAAATCTGATTTTCTGTTGGGGATTAGGGTTAAAATATTGGGAACTGGAAACTTTTTCCTTGTCTGGTCTAGAGGGTGCACTTTCCAAAGTGCCAGTGAGGGTTGGCTCCAGAGTCCCAGGATGTTCCTTGGTGTTTTCAAGCCTTGTGTTTCAAAATAATAAAAATAAAACACCCTTTTGGCTGCTTTGTAGGGATCTGGTGGCCTTTGTGCCATCTCCTGTATCCTGCTGGTGGAATAATCCTCTGCAGTGCCACAGATCCAACCTCAGCCCACAATGGGATGTCTTTGTACACCTCCAAAATCTCTTCAGTTTCCCCAGGATCTGCTGGGGTTGCTTTGCACCTTCTAATCTCTTTTGCTCCAGTAGATTTTGGGAATAAATTCTTCCCTGGCACAGGGTGCCCAGAGAAGCTGTGGCTGCCCCATCCCTGGGAGTGTCCAGGGTCAGGTGGGATGGGGTTTGGAGCAACCTGGGCTGGTGGGAGGTGTCCCTGCAGAGCTGCATCCATGGGGGAGTTCCAATCAGCCACATTTTAAGGGATATTTGAAGGTATTTGAGGCCTGGCAGAGCCAAACCAGCCCCCAAATTACCCACTCACCTCTCACTGAGCGCACTGGTGGGCACAGGGGTGGGGGTGTTTTCTTGGCCCCAGCAGTGTTTGGTGTCCCAAAATGCTGCTCCTGGGACAGACTGGGCTGTGCTTTTTGGCTCCTGTGCATGGAGTGTTTCTTTTTAAACATTTCCAGCCTGATTCAATTTGTTTTCTCTTCCCCCCAGCCCTGGTGCCTCTGCAGTTGTGTGGATCAAAGCAGAACACGTTGGCTGACACGGCAACACTTCCAAACCCGGGGGCTGAGGGGGAATGCAGCCTCTCCATGAACTCTTTGGAAAAACAGCATCCCCAGGGGCTGCCAGGGGTGTGTTTTGGAAGGCCCCGGGTGGGATCTGGTGCTGTTGGTTCAGCACAGGCAAATCAAATCCAAGCCAAAGCCGACGCAGGGGTGGAGGTTTGGCCCTGGCAGTCCCTCTGTGGTGGCCTTTGGAGGATTCTCATGGAGAGGACGTGGGGATCTCCCCCCCAGGGGTGGCTGTGATCCCTGTGGGACCTCTGTCCCCATCCCAAGCTTCCCACTGTGCTGGCTGGCTGGGATTGGCCCACACCAGCTGAAGTTTTCCGAAGGCAGATGTGGGAGTTGGCATCACCTTGCTGGTTTTATTTGGGGTTTTGAGCCATTCCTGGAATGTAAATTAAAGCAGAGAGAAAGCAGATGGGGTCAAATCCTCCTGCTGGGTACATGGGCACCCATCCTGCTGGATCCCACATCCAGGCAGGCTCCACCTCATGAGCTGCCAGCCCCAGCAGCAGCTGCTGGAGGTGAGGAGAGATGTCAGAGGGGCTGGGGGCCTGGGAAGGGCACCCTAAAGAGCCTGGACACGGAGGCAGAGCTCCCCCTTCCCTTGAAAATGGAATCTGGGCATCCAGGGATGTGGTTTCAAGGGGAGGAGGGAGTCCTGCCTGAGGGGATGCAGGAGGGAGGGGATGTGGTACCCAGGGATGCTGGAGGGAGGGGATGTGGTACACAGGGATGTGAGGAGGAAGAGATCTGGTATCCAGGGATGCTGGAGGAAGAGGATCTGGTACCCAGGCATTGGGGTCCTGCAAGCTGTCAGGATCCTGCAGAGTGATGAGATCCTTCTCCTGCTCCCATTGCTGTGAGCAATCCCTGGATTCCTGAACTGCATTTCTCACCTACCCAAACAGCTCCAACTCAGCTCTGGTGGGTTTTTTTTACTCCGTAATTTTTAATGGAAAAGATCTTTTGGTCACATTATTCATAGATGGGATTAAAATGTAACTTCCTGAACTGAAAGGCTGCTGTAAGCTGGTTCCCCGCCCTGCCCCTCTGATCCATCCCAGCACTCCCAAGAGTCTCCAAAGCTTAAATTATTCCAGAAAAAAATGTCTTATTGCTCCTTTTGTGTCTTGCAAATTTATGGGGGGAGGGACTTTTTATTTCCAGGGATTAATCATCGCGAGGGGAACACAAAGGGTAAGTCATAATAATGGGGTTTGAATTAAAGTCCTAAACTTCCAGCCCCTGATCCCAAGGAGATTAGAGCTCACATACCTCAGGACCACATGAAAGGGCCCATTGACCCCTGGGCAGCGTCCCCAGCCCCCGGCACTGGGTAATGGGACCTTAATGAAAACTTCCAAGGCATGTTTCTATTAATTCCAGAGGGAAAACTCCCAGCACTGAGGTTGCACGGAGCTGATGTGCTGCTCAGCACAAGTGGAATGTGCTCATGGTCCAGCCTTGGGTTGTTCCAGTGGGGCTTTGCCACCAAACTGGGCAGCTGGAGAGGGAAAAAGGATGGTTGGGCCCCAAAATGTAATCGTGGAACTGTTTATGTCAGAAAATCCTTCTCAATCCATGGAGTCCAACCACTCCCCAGCACTGCCAAGGTCCCCACTAACTCAGGTCCCCAAGAGCCACACCCACATGGCTTTAAAATCCCTCCAGCAATGGGGACTCCACCACCTCCCTGGACAGCTCCTTCCAATGCTTGGCCACCTTTATAGGAAGAAATTCCTCCTGATCTTCAACATGACCCTGCCCCGGCCCAGCCTGAGGCCGTGCCCTCTCCTCCTGTCCCTGTGCCCTGGGGCACAGCCTGACCCCCTGTCCCAGCTCCCCTCTCCTGGCAGGGATTGCAGAGCCAGAAGGTGCCCCCTGAGCCTCCTTTTCTCCAGCTGAGCCCCCCCAGCTCCCTCATCCCCTCCTGCTGCTTCAGCCCCTTCCCAGCTCCTTTCCCTTCCCTGGACATGCTGCAGCCCCTCAATGTCTTCCTTGTCATGAGGGACCCCAAACATGGAATTCTGGACTGGTTTTGGTTGGAAGGGACCTTAAAGCCCATCCAGTGCCACCCCTGCCATGGGCAGGGACACCTCCCACCAGCCCAGGCTGCTCCAAGCCCTGTCCAACCTGGCCTGGGACACTCCTAGGGATGGGGCAGCCACAGCTTCTCTGGGCACCTGTGCCAGGGCCTGCCCACCCTCACTGCCTGGAATTCCTCCCCAATATCCCACCTAACCCTTCCCTCTGGCAGTGGGAAGGTGGGAGATTAAATCCTGTGAACAGGAGCTGTGCCAGTCCCACCAATCTGCTTAATCCTCAGGATTTCCCCCTCCAACCGAGGAAAAATGTGATTTTTTTAACCTATATTCAGGAGCAGTAAAGGAGTTTACGGACTGTGGTTTTTCTTCCTGTCAAACAGACTAAGGAGATTATTGCACTGCAAATCTGATATAAAAGATTTCTTTTAAAGTCACTGATAGAGCTCAATAAATAATGAGCTCAGTGTCTGGAGCTGCTTCCCAGAGATATTAGACCATAAAAAAATTTTAAATGGCTGTTACTTGAAGTAAAAAAAACCAAAAAAAAATAGAAATAAAAATACAAAGTCCAAACTGTGGTGTGTTGCATAAAAACAATTCCAGGGGGAGAAAGTATGGAAAAAGAAACATTTCAGCTTGGCATCTCCTCACACCTGGATGTGTAATGGGTTTGAGTTTACACACATTTGCAGGAAGAAGAACGAATTTGCCAGGGAAAAACAGGAATTTGTGTCTCCTTTCCAGGAGACAAGTGGCAGCAGGAAGTTTTCTGCTTCTCCTGCCTCTCTCAGCGCTGGCACCGAGGGAGGGGCACGGGGCTGAGATCAGCTTGTGGAGAACCCTTGCTCCAAGAAAGTGAGGAACAGCTTCTCCCATGCCTTGGGGTTGGGCTGGGCACCAGGAGATAAGGCTGGAGGAGAACTGGGATGGAGAAACCTCCAGAAATTCCTCCCCACCATGGCCAAGCAACCAGGAGGGAGCAGATGGTGCTGCTGTGTCAGGACCCCCAAAGCCTGGGCTGTGCCACTGGATTGCTGGGCATCCCTCCTTCCTGGGCATCCCTCCTTCCTGGATATCCCTCCTTCCTGGGCATCCCTCCTTCCTGGGCATCCTTCCTTCCTGGATATCCCTCCTTCCTGGGCATCCCTCCTTCCTGGGTATCCCTCCTTCCTGGGCATCCCTTCTTACTGGGCATCCCTTCTTTTTGGACATCCCTCCTGAGCCTTTGCGTAGGCCCAGCTGGCCAAGGGCAGGGCTGGGGGCGGGCAGGGGGCCGGGAGGGTCCCCACGTGCCAGGGCCGGGGGCACCGCCCACGCTGCCCCTGCAGCCCCTCCGGCTGCTGCGCCCGCAGCTCCCCCTCTCCACCCGCAATGGGATTTGCTGTGTGTGCCTGGGAAGTCGATTAGTCCAGCAGCATCCAGCCTTAACTGGGGAATAACTGGGAGTGGAATTAAATGTTTCGAAGGAGTGAAGCGCCACAGAAGGATCAGCATCTGCGGGCAAAGCCCGGGCAGCTCCGGGTCAGGAAATGCCACTTGGTGCTCGGCCAGACTGAGCCGCAGGGGCTGCTCCATCTGCCTGACCTCGGCCCTGCTTTTGGGGCACTTCCCAGGGGGGTTGTGCCATGCCAGGGCTGGCACAGCCCCAGGGCACCAGCTGTGGTTGCAGGGGGGCTCCTGATCTTCCAGTGCCGCAGCCTTGGAGGGAAATGCATATTCCAGGAGCTGGTTCTGCAACCCCATTTCTGTTGGAGTCAAGGCTGTTAGACCAAAAAGGACATTTTTCGTCTTTAAAAAATAACACTATTGCACCTTTGTGGCAGCAGCAGCAATACTGAGGTTTGTCACTAACACAAAGTTATAAAGCTGTTGCTATAAAACAGCACTTACAGCAGAAAGTTGGGTTTCTCTCTGTTTTGTGGCAGATCCGAAATTATCAGTCGGCTGAGGGCAAACAAATAAGCACATTTTAGGGAGAACAGGGGCGTGAGTTTGTGGGGTGTTTGTGGGGTGTTGGGAATGCCAGAGCTGGAGCTCCACATTTTGGGAATCTCTCCCTGAAGAAGGGGAGGAAGAGGAAGGTGAGGAGGAGGAGGAGGAGGAGGAGAAGAAGGAGGAATAAGGGTGACAAGGACACAGAGGGTTCAGCAGAAGTGGGACCATCACTGGACAGAGCAGGACCCTCATGTCCCATGGGGAGGGTGGAAGAGGCAGCAGCGACACTGTAGGCTCAGGGCCACCCAGTTCGGGGCTGGTTGCCCAGATAATCAATATCCTCCTTCCTCCTAATGTACAGGAAACGTGCCTTTTGGGAGTTTTTCCCTCTTTGTTTTTGCTTTTCCTTTCACAGGATGCCAGCATTGCATATCCATTCTAACCCGGGCAGCCCCGGGGGATTTATGGCCTCTCCAGTTTTATTGTTGATACAGATCTTTATCTGCCTTGGGCTTATAACTGACATTTAAATTACACTGCAAACAATGAATCAATATTTATGGATTACTGGTCCAATACATTCGCCAAACGAGTTGTTATGGGATTCTGTCTCCCGGCAAACAGGACAATGAGGTCAAGGTCAAGGCTTTGTCTAATGAGGAATGGGCACAGACAGGAGCTGCCAGCCCGATATCGACGGGCTAATAGAGCGTGTTCATGGCAGGCATTTGGCCCCCGCATTGAGCTCTTTGTTCATTTGCTCATTCTTGTCATTTTCTCGCTGATAATTGTTGCTAATTCAGAGCCCGAGCTTTGCCCCTGCCCGGAGCGAGCGGGGCCGAGGGAGCAACGCCCGTCACGCTCTTCACACACACCCCGGGGTCCCCTCCTGCTTTTCCAGCCCTGCTTTTCCATGGGGCAACCCCGGGTGCTCCTTGGAAGGGGATCAGCACTTGGGAAGCTCATCCTGAACTCCAGGAATCCAGAGGAGCCAAGCTCATCCCTGCACTCCTTAATCCCTTCCTGGGCTGTCCTGCACCCCTTAAACCCTCTCTGGACTGGAGGCAGGATCAGTCCTGCACTTCCTAAACCCTTCCTGGGTTGTCTTGTGCCCCTTAAACCCTTCCAGAGTTTCAGCCTCCAATGGGAACTTGCCCCCTTTTCTTACCTGAAATCAGGAGTCAAGCAGGCTGAAAAGAACGTGGCTTTATTTTCTTAATTATTAATTTTTGAGGGGTTTTTTTGCCCTGTTCCTGTATAATTCTGGTACAAAACATGGGTGTGGCACTTGGGGACATGGCTTAGTGGTGGCCTTGGCAGTGCTGGGCAAACGGTTGGACTTCAGGGCTTTTGAGGGATTTTCCAACCTATAATTCTGTAATTCTATTATTTTAATGATTCTATAATTCTATATTACAGTCAGGTTACCTGTTGCTCTCTGGGTTTTTGCTCTTCCCCACAACATTGTCCCCTGTCCCCTCTGCACAGGGATGCTTGTCCCTTCATCCCCCCGGCACACCTAGAGGGTCCGGGGCCACATTGGGAGGACAAACCTGCCGGGAGGACAGACTTGCTGGGAGGACAAACCTGCTGGGAGGAGAGGAATTCCCCAGGGATTTCAATCAGTCCAGAGTCACGGGGCAACACTCCCCCTCTGTTTTTCCCCACCCAGCTCAGCCCCGACCCCCGGAGAGCTCCGCCCCGAGTGGGAAGTGGCGACTGGAGGGGGAACAGGGGGCTTGGGGGTTTTTTTGGGAGCTGTGTTTATCCCCCTTGTTAAATACCAGCTGAAAAGTTTCAGGGCTAAATTAGTTTTGTCCTCTTCCCTTCGTTTATTTACATTATAATAATCCCAAGCCTGCGAATTGTGTCAATTATTCTTTCCTCTGGGCGAGCCAAGAATTCTTTGTTCCTCGCTAGTTTACAAAAGTGAAATATAGGTGAGGTTTAGGACCTTTTAATCCTCCGATGTAATTACTGTTCCCTGCAGACACGGCAGCGTTTTACCATCGCTGCTGGGCTCAGATTAGACACACAAAGTCCCTTCACTCCATCAAAGGGTTCCTTATCTGCCCAAGACAGCGAAACAACAAACGATCCCCAAATCTCGCCGGGCTCGGTGTTTATTTGACCACCGCCGAAATAAATAAATTGGCTGTAGCCAACCAGGCGCTTTCCCTGAGAACGGGGGCTCGGCAGGCGCCTGGCTGGGAATTGCCAAGAGCGTGAAGGGCCGGGGACTACACTGGGGCTTTTGAAGTGCTTTTTCCACATTTTATGAGCCCAAATGAGGATGAAACTAAAATGACACGAAGAAATAATCCCCCATTCAGCCCTGAAAGGATTATTCTAATTACTTTGATTATTAAAGATCAGACAGATTTATTTTTTCTTTTTTTTTTCCCTTTTTTTTTTCCAGCCTACGAGCAGAAGTAAACCAAGCCCGAAATACAAATCCTCGCTGGGAATTGAGGAACGTCTTAAGTAAACAGCGGGAACAAACGGGCTGTGTGACGGCTGGGCAGGTCGGGCCGCGGGGCCGGGGGGGCCCCTTTGTGCGGCCTCAATGGGGGCCAAACGCCCCCCGAGCCCCGCCCGGCCCGGCCGAGGGGCCGCGTCTCGCCCCTTTCACATGCAAATAACGCAGAGCTGCGCCTTTATCCGGGCGCTGGGATGGTGGTGTCAAGCTGGGCCTGGATGAATAAACCGGAGAACTTCTGCTTTATTGAGAGCTGGGGTGGTTTTTTTTTTCCCCGCCCGCTCCTGTGCCGGGGGCGGGGGGCTGCGCAGATGGTGCCGCCGACCCCCTATTTATCACCCCGCGATTCGTTTAAGGAGTCTGTTTGTTTCTGCTGATGAGGACTGTTAATTTGCACAGCGGTCTCATTAGGCCTAAACCACCAATTAATTTCTTTTGTTCTGATTAAACGGCTGATTCCTAAACATTTCTGCAGCCACAATGGATGGCTCAAAGCCGCAGCTCCGGAATCCTCCCCGGCACTCCTGGCAGCTTTCCTGGCAGCCCCGGCATCCAGCCCAGCAGCCCCAGCACCCTCCCTGAAAGCCCTGGCATCCTCCCCAGCCACCCCAGCATCTCCCCGGGTACCCCAGCATCTCCATCAGCAACCTTGGCATCTTCCTGGGGTACCACAAACCTTCTTCAGCAGCCTCAACATCTCCGGGTACCCTGGCACTTTCCTGGCAGTCCTGTCGTCCTCCCTGGGTACCCTGACATCCTCTCCGGCAGCCCTAAAATCCTCTCCTGCGGTCCCAGAATCTTCCCAAAATATCCCAACACCTTCCCCAGCTGCCCCTACATTCTCCCTGCAGCCCCAGCGTCTTTCCAAGGCATCCCAACATCCTCCCTGCAGCCTCAGCACCTTCCCCAAGTAGCTCAGCACCTTCCCCAGCTGCCCTGGCATCCTCCTGTGCAGCCCCAGCATCTTCCCTGGCTGTCCTGGCATCCTCCCTGGCAACCCCAGCATCCTCCCCAGGCTCAGTGGGTATCACTCCCACACCATTGGATGCACAAGATGTTCTCGAGCCCGATGCCAGCCTGCAAAGCCGGGCACTGAATGCCTCCATCCTGCCAACAGTCACAACACTGAGCTGGGAAATGAGGCTGCAGCATCCTGGAGCTTGGGGGATGAGTTTGCCAGGCAGGAACTGAGCTTTCCCCATCATTTCAGCAAGTCAACCCCAAGATTCTAGGGTGGTTTTTTGCTCTGTACTCCATTATTTTACCTGATTACGGGTGTGTGCAGGCCAAGAGGAGCTTGTGCCTTGCGTTTCCCAGCTTGGCCACACAATTTGCAGCCGCATTGAAGGGTCCTTGACTGTCTCTCAGCTATTTAATGCCAGAAAGTGTCAGCTTTTGTCTGCGAGTGACGCTGGGGCAAGCACTTAGCCTCGCTTGACATTCCTGCAGCTCAGCCCGGCTTCGGGGAATTAAATACCCGACGTGAGGTTACAGAACCGCTCCTTCTGTACCAAAAATACAAAATAAAACCCCACCAGTCAAGATAATTTTTCTGCCATGGCCCCACACCAAGACCTGCTGCAATCAAAGCCCTTCCTGGAGCGCTGGGTTTGCTCTCTGGCTCTCAGGGTGTTGCTGGGATTTGTTTTCCCTACATTCCAGCACAACTGCTCCTTTAAAGCCACTGCCAGGGGGTGGGAGCACAGGGGGCTGCGTGTCCTCTCCTGTCCCTCCGGAGCTGGAGCACATCTCAGCCATAATCCCACATGGATCCTTCTACTTCTTCCAACTAAACCAGTGGCTGTGCTTCCTGGCATCGATATTTCCTTTCCTCTGCAGCACAGGCTTTGTTCCTTCCCACACGGAATTGCTGCTGTGGGGAGATAAAACAACAGAGGAGGAGACACGACCCTCCTGTGTCCCCTCCTGAGCCTGGGATGTCACCCCTCACTTTGGGGGCAAACACTGGAATCTGCCACTAGTCCTGCAGCCACAGGTGTGTTTGAGATGCTCAGTGGTGGTGGACAACAAGGAGCACATGGAGTTGATCCAGGACTGGAGCCCCTCTGCTCTGGGGCCAGGCTGGCAGAGCTGGGGGGCTCACCTGGAGAAGAGAAGGCTCCAGGGACACCTGAGAGCCCCTGCCAGTGTCTAAAGGGGCTCCAGGAGAGCTGGAGAGGGACTGGGGACAACTTCCCACTGCCAGAGGGCAGGGATAGATGGAATATTGGGAAGGAATTCCTGGCTGGGAGGGTGGGCAAGCCCTGGCACAGGTTGGGCAAAGCAGCTGTGGCTGCCCCATCCCTGGGAGTGTCCAAGGACAGGTCTTGGAGCAGCCTGGGCTGGTGGGAGGTGTCCCTGCCCACGGCAGGGGGGGCACTGGATGGGCTTTAAATTCCTTTCCCACCTAAACCATTCCATGATGTGTGATAATCAATAAGGCAAAGCCCAGTTCATGGAGCTGGCACTGCCCTGGGAATGCTCACAGGAACAGCAGCACAGCAAGGGAAGGGTTACTGCCCATCCTCCCGGCCCTGGTTGGAACCAGGAATTGCTGGAACAGGTTAAGATGATGTTCATTTATCTTCATTAGGCGCAGGAAACCTGGGAAGGAGCAGTGGTGTGGCCCAACAAGGGGCCCTTTTCAAGGATCATTGTGCCTTCCTTCCAGGTAATGGAGACAAATGGCAAGTGCTGGGAGCTGGGTAAGTCACCACAGGCACAGGGCCAGGCTCTGCCTCTGCTCCCTGCCCATGGAAAACCCACTGGCAGCGTGGGGGGAACACTTAGCAAGGGGCTGTTTCCACAACAGGGACTTGTTGACACCAATCACAGCAGGAGGAGAGGACGTGGCTGGGCCCTGGTGGGTGCCGAGCATCGTCCCTGGTGTGGATGTGGCATCACCCTGCCCAGGTTCCCTGGCTTGGCTCAGCCCAGCAGGATGAGGACAAGGTTTCTGCTCCTTGGTGCCCAGCAGGATCAGGACGGGGTCTCTGGGGTCTCTGCTCTTTATCCCCAGTGGGATTAGGACAGGGTGTCTTCTCCTTGATTCCCAGCACAACGAGGACAGATGTTCCGTTTCTTGGTGCCCAGCAGGAAAAGGACAGGTTTGCCATTGCTCAGTTCCCAGCAGGACAAGGATGGTGTTTCTGTTCCCTGGTGCCCAACAGGACGAGGACAAGGTTCCTCCTCCCCGCGGGTGCATCCAGCCCCCCCGGGCATGCCGTGCCCCCCAGCAGCTGTTTGCTCATCCCAGCGGGCCACGACGACCCGTCAGTCTCGGCCATCCCAGCGCACAAAGGGCGATTGTTGTTTGACGGCGCCGACGGCTTTGAAGCGTCACGGAATCCTCCCCGGAGGGCAGGCAGGGCTGGGACACTCCCCCAGTGCCACCCCGGCCCCAGCCCCTTCTGGGGACATGGCACGGTTTGGAGGTGGCAGCGATTACACCTGGGCACAGCTCTGCCTCATGGCCGGTGCTGGAGAGCCCTTGGAGAGCTCCGGGATATCCAAGAGGTTAATTGGGGTGGGTCGGGCATGTGTGGGGGTCCCAGCACCCACAGAGTCTGCATGGCACCTTGGCACGGTGCCACGGGGGTCCTGGCACCAGGTCTGGCTCAGCCCAACCCCACCCACCACCAGCATCGGAATCACCGGACTCTGCTCGTGTTCTGCTTCTCCAGGTTCCTTCCCCACTCCAGTTTGTGTTGGATATTGAAAACATCCCTGTTTCCATCTGGCTGATGGAGGATCCACCAGGAGGCTCCTTGGCTGTGGGGGGAGCTGCAGATCCAGACGGCCGGAGGGGGTACAGCAGGATGCCAGCTGTCCCCTGGGCCATCCCTGGGGACACCCAGCTCTGACCAGCTGCTGAGGGTTCTCCCAGAGGGGTCTGGCAGCCTCCAGTGCTGATGTGGTGGGATGACTTCCCCATCACAGACATCTCCAAAGGGAAATACCCCAAGTGCCCCTAACGTCAGTGGAGCTGCAGGCAGGAACTTGTCATGGAGTCATGGAATCCTGGAATGGTTTGGGTTGGAAGGGACCTTAAAGTCACCTCATTCCACCCTCTGCTGTGGGCTGGGACACCTTCCACCAGGCCAAGCATATCCAGCCTGGCTTTGAACACATCCAAGCACGGAGCATTCCCCACCACCCTGGCTGAGCCACCCAGTGCCCCCATCCTGGCATGGCATTCCTGAGCCGCAGGATGCAGGGAGGGCACAGCTGTTCCATGGCTGTTGGTCGGGAGGAAGCCACTGGCTGGCATCTCTGGTTGGTGTCGAAAGCCTTCCCAGCCCCACAGGAACTCCCAGGGACGTCGTTGAGCAGTTGCTAAACCAGACGTGTGGAAATGGGCTCCGGCTCAGCTGCAGCCAAGGAGCTTCACAAACCGCCAGCCAAGGGGAACGGTTGGGCCATTAATGTTGATTTTCAATCAGCCTTTGAAGAGCTGGGTGGGTCCAGAGGGCTGCAGAGAGCTGATGTTGTGGCGGTGCTTTGAAAGGGCAAACAAGACGACCCGGGTAATTACGGGGCTGTCAGGCTGACATCGATCCCAGGAAATAATGGAACAGCTGATACAGGACTCAATTAATAGAGAGCCAGAGGAGGACGGTGCAATTAATGCCTATCAGGGGGGATTTATGGGGAACAGCCCTTGTCAAGCTCTCCTGACATCTCCTTACGGTGATTATGGTCATGGGGGGAATAATCAACAATGTCCCAGCGAGGAGTTTGTACCATTGCCCAGTGATTGTGATGGGAACCCCAAAAATGCCAAGGCACAGAGTGCATGGAGGGTGGCTGGGGGTCCTGGGAGCCACTGGATGTGCCCACCTGGAGGAAGAACAGGTGGCCTTCTCTTGGGGGTCACCTGGAGGATGAAGGGGTGAAGAGTCCCCTCACACCACATACACTTTAACCCAGCCAAAAGCAAAGCTCCCAACACAGGAATGGGGAGGAAGGACCTCCTGACCTGGAGGAGGAATCTCCTGATGTGGAGGAGGGACTTCCAGACCTGAAAAGGGACCAGTGTGGGTCAAACCAATCTGGAATAGGTTGAGCTGCTTCAACAGCACATCAAAGTGCCACCTAAAACTCATTCTCTGGCCTAGGAGGAAACATGGTATTTCAGGTTATTTAAGTCTTGTTCCAACCCTTAAAACCTCAATTTTAACCTTCAAGAGTTGCAGAAACCCCACACTGTTAGTAAACAGAAAAGCTAAATTTCATTTTGGAAATTCCAGGGACAAAATGTTTTCGTGTCGCCAGAAGGAAAATCCCTATTTGGGCTTTTATTTTCAGGCAAAAGCTCTTATCAGGTTTTGTACTGAATCCTTGGGGTTGCTGATGTTCCTCCCACCCTGGATCTGTGGACATGGGCAGGAGGTTCCTGACACATGAGGATCTTGGAAATGTGGATTTGGGGGGTGTTCGGGGTGAGGCAGGAAGGGACTGGCTCATTCCAGCTCAGAGCTGCTCTGCTGTCCCCAGACTGTGTGTCCCTGAGTGTGTCTGCTCTGTTTGTGGGCTCGTGGTGGCAGATGTGCTCCTGGACACCCGTGGATGTTCCCTCTCCTCCCAGCCAGCCCTGGGAATGCTGCTGCCCCCAGTTCTTGACACACTTCTGGGGAGAACCTTTCATTTCAAGTATTAAGCAGGTTATAAAAATGTCACTGATGATTTGCTCATGTTTTCTAAATGCTGCTGAAAATTTACAGTCAGGACAAAATGTAAGAAGGGGGGAAGGGAAAAACCCCCACCCAGCATGTTTTCAGCTGAGCCTCTCCATAAATTACAAGGATTTGCTTTCCAGGGTGGTCTGCACAGTGTGTGCCAAAACTGCCTGTGTTCCAAGAGGGAGGATCACGAGGTTAAGTGTTAGGAAAGGGGAGGAGAAAAGCAACTTATTGAGGAAAGTGCTGGATAAAGCAGGGAGAGGTTCCTGCATGTGCCAGGGGGTCTGGGCACTTCCAGGTTCAGGGATGTGGTAAATCCCTGCCATCCTCCATTAACCTGCACAGGAGGCTCCTTCATGGGGAATGTTGGAGCTGCTTGTGGGGGTTCTGGGAGCTCAGGCAGAGGGATGGATCTGCAGGGGCACCCATGGCACAGCCCTGCAGGGCACCCATGGCACAGAGGCACCCATGGCACAGCCCTGCAGGGCAGCACTGGGGCTGTGTCCTTGGGGAGCAGAGGCAGCTCAGAGCAGGGAGAGAATTCTGGTTTGGGGGGAAGGGACATTAAAACTAATTCTGTTCCACCCCCTGCCATGGGTAGGGATACCTCCCACCAGCCCAGGTTGCTCCAAGCCCTGTCCAACCTGCCCTTGGACACTCCCAGGGATAGGGCAGCCACAGCTTCTCTGGGCCCCTGTGCCAGGGCCTGCCCACCCTCCCAGCCAAGAATTCCTTCCCAATCTCCCATCTATCTCTGCCCTCTGTCAGGGTGAAGCCATTCCCTTGTCCTGTCCCTCAGTCCCTTGTCCCAGGTCCCTCTCCAGCTCTCCTGGAGCCCCTTTAGGCACTGAAGGGGCTCTGAGCTCTCCACAGAGTTTATCTCTGGAGGCAGCTGGCTGGGTGGGAGCCGAGCACGGGGACCTGGGAGGGAGCAGGGACTTCCCAGATGTTCCCACAGATGTTTGGAGCTCTTGGGTCCTGCACAGAGCAAAGTCATGGGTGGGACTGAGTCACCCCAACGAAGGCTTTGCTGCCTTTGGACCCCCAGCCCTGTCCCCCTGGGGCTGTGCCCCCCAGGGCAGCACCACAGCCCCCCTTGTGGCCCCCACCCCCCCGTGGCCCCCAGCCATGGCACAAGCCACCCCTGGGCTGTGACTCCGCAGCTGGACCTCACTGGCTTTGATCTTTATCTTTCCATGGAACTGCATTTCCAGAAACAAGCTGACTTTTACTGCTTTGCTTCCTACAGAGGAGCAAGCTGAGGGCAGCTGGTGCTTCCTGCTGTGTCCAGGAGCATCAGAGCAAAGCCAGTGCCAGAGTGCTAGGCTGTGCCAAGCCATGCCATGCAGGTCAGGCAGGGTCTTCCAAACTTGCTGTTGGAACATCGACTGGATGCCATGACATTGGCACAGTCCTGCTGAGCTAATGAAGAAAATTGGCTCATCCCTTCTTTGCCATTTTGCACTTTCCCATTCAATTCTAATCCTGAACCATCAGAGAAGTGTTGTGGTGGGAACTGAGCAGCTCATGGAAGATGCCCCAGCCCATCACATTCCCCCACCCCTCTTGGCTGAAGGGATGAGGGGTTACAGCTGTTGTTTCACAAAAACAAGGAGAGAGACCCAGTGCTGGTTGTGGGACCACGATCCCACCAGAAACAGCTCCCATGTCCAGCCCCCTCAGCTCCTTGTGGTGCCCAAGACTGAGTGGCACCCAACCAAGAGCATCTGGAACACCAGGGGTGTGTCCCCAGCCCCCTGGGATAAAGGGAGTGAGCATTCCCAAATACATCATCTCTCCATGGGATCGCTGCCCCCTCCAGCCCCCATCCCAAGGGATAATATATTTATCAGCAAGGAAGGTATAAGGCCACAAGTGCAAAGCTGCAAATCCTCACAAGTGAGCATTAATGGATTAGGCCTCCGCAATCCATTGCATGTTGTGGTTATACAACAAAAATTGGGATAATAAACCAGCTCTTAGTGTCAAAATGTAATTAAACTGCTTCAGCAGCCTCGAGAGCAGCCCAGCTGCCGTAAAGCACTTCCAGCTGCTGGGACATTCACTTGGATGCCTGGAGAAGAGCTCCTGGATTCCCAGGGAGGGGAAGCTCCCAAAAAACTCGCCCCTGATCTGCCAGCATGAGACCACATGTTCCTGTTCCCACCGGGAGCGCTTTGCCTTGTGTCCTGCCAACAGCAAAGCTCCAGGGATGCCACAGGGAAGGGTAACCCAGACCTGGCAGCAGAGTCTGGTTTAGTCCTTCTGGGGCTTAAATGAGCTGTTAATTAACTCCCAGGAGGTGCTGCCAAACTACACCAGGAAATCCCAATTATCAGTCAGTCACAGCCTGTTCTCAGCCCCCTTCAGCGTTCCAGGTGTGTCCATGGCCCCTGGAGCAGCTCCAGGGGGGCACAAGGTGCTGCCCATGCTGAGACACCCCCTCAGGGTCCTGCAGTGTCCCTGTCCCCCAGCCCATCTCACATCCCCCTGCCCACCCTCAGTGAGTTTGTGTTGAGGCCCAACAGCACAAGGATGTGGAGCTGCTGGAGAGTCCAGAGGAGGCCCCGGAGATGCTCCAGGTCTGGACCCCCTTTGAAGCCAGGCTGGGACAGCTGTGGGGGGTCACCCGGAGAAGAGAAGGCTCCAGGGAGACCTGAGAGCCCCTTCCAGTGCCTAAAGGGAGAGGGACTGGGGACAAGGAATGGAGTGAGTGAGTGCTCAGTTCCCTCCCAGCACTGCTGAAGGTGTTGGTGCCAGTTCCCAAGGGGAAGCTCTGCCTTCCCATCATCCATCCACTGCATTCCCAGCCTTCTCACACCAGGTCCAGACCTGTTGTCCTGTCAGCCCTGTGGTGAAGGCACTGCCAGCTTCGGTCACAGCCCTTTGCTGCACATTCCATGCCTGTCCCCTGTAAAGGCCCCCAAGGGGAAGGAAAAGGGATGTGCCACCACCTGTCCCACCAGTACCTCGAGTGAGGTGGCCACAGGATGTTCTCCTGGCCTAAAAATGCAGGAAAAGTCTTATTAAAGCATAAAAACATCAAAAAAATCTCATTAAAGCCTGTCTGCAGCACCAGCTCCAGCAGCACTTAATTGTGATTTACTTTTTTTCTTAATAAAAAACAAACCCTGCTCACCCTTTGGACAAAAGCAGCCCTGCACCCCCTGGGGTGACTCCTGGAATTCTGGGACCACCAAGCCGTGTCCAGGGGCTCAGCTCCACGGGGAGACAGAGGATTGCCCCAAAAACTTGAGTTGGGTTTCTGAGGCAGGGGCCAAGCTCGGAGGAGCTTTCCAAGGCAGCCCTGCCCTGGTGCTCCTTGGCTCCCCTGGGGATCCCGAGGCTCTTGGGTGCTCCCAGTTTTCCTTTCTGGTGGGAGCTGGCTCGGGAGGGATGTGTTGTGGGAGTGTGTTGTGTAAAAGCCTTGGCTCCATCTGTGTGCTGTCAGTAAATGGCTGAGCTAAATAACATGTTGTTATGAATAGCAGCATTTGATCCGTTCAAACCTTGCCTTTTTTTCTTTTCTTTATTTTTTTCTCCCTTTTTTTTTCCTTTTTTCCCAAGGTAAATTCCAGCGGGATCAACACTGCACAGGAATTACCCCGGAGGAACTTGGCCGTTCACCAATTCATCTTGTAAAAAAAAAAAGATTCATTATTACTGTTGAGCTGAGATGAAACAACTCCCTGGAATTAACGAGGCTAATTTTGACCAGCCTATGTTTTGCTACAATGAAAGTTTTTATTGTTACACATAAAAGCCCCAAACCCCCAGAGCCCCCTCAAGGGGCAGATGGGTGAGATGATAATAGGGCTGCGTGAGAGGGGGTGCACACACAGACACACAGGCAGATACACACAGACACAC
>VWZD01008392.1:0-33302 GCA_013396695.1 Sakesphorus luctuosus | reverse complement strand
ACACAGACACAGACACGCAGGGCTGGCTGAGGGAGGGCTCCCCCAAAGCCCACCACAATTATCCCACCCCAAACCCACCACAATTATCCCACCCCAAACCCACCACAATTATCCCCCCAGTCCTGAATCCTGCATGGGCAATGCCAGAGGGCTTTTCCCAGGCAGAGGTCAGGGAGGTTCTGGGCTCAGCACCATGTGGGGTGGATCATCCCACTTTGATGGTCATAGAGTTGAAGATTTAAAGCAAATACAGCCCCCTCTGAACAGGTTTGGCCATGGGATAAGACCCTGGAGCATCAGTGGATGGTGGGAGCAGCCCTGGGGACAGGAGTGTGGCAGGGAGAGGAATCCAAGGAAGCAGTGGGATGTTTGGGAGGTTGATCACAGAATCCCAGACTGGTTTGGGTGGGAAGGGACCTTAAAGCTTGTCCAGTCCCACCTTGTGCAGGGGCACCTCCCACCAGCCCAGGCTGCTCCAAGCCCTGTCCAACCTGGCCTTGGACACTCCCAGGGATGGGGCAGCCACAGCTTCTCTGGGCACCTGTGCCAGGGCCTGCCCACCCTCCCAGCCAAGGATTTCTTCCTCAATATCCCATCTTTTCCCGCCCTCTAGCAGTGGGAAACCATTCCCCTTGTCCTGTCAGTCCAGGCCCTTGTCCCAAGTCTCCAGTGCCACCAGTTCCCTCTAAAGAGGCTCCTGCCATGGGCACCATGTGCCAACCCCTCTAATGACTTTTACAGCGTGAAAAAGCTCTGCAGGGTTTGATTTTTTGCTGTTGTGGTGTTTTGCTTTTTGAGTTGGCTCTGATTGTTGGGATTTTTTTCCAAGAGGGATTAAGCCAAATTAGTTTTTATCTGTTTCTGCAGTTTTCCACTGGGATTCAGTGAAGCACCAGCGCCTGAGAAGAGAAAAACGATAAACATCTAAAGGCAGCCACTCTGCTGCTGTTTTATCTGTGCCATTTGAAGTGATGACACCCTTCAAGCAGATAAACAAAGCACGAGGAGGGGCTCGTCGTTAGCTGGAGTGTGTTCGGCACCGGAGCCTCCCCGCCGCATTACAGACAATGGCAGCGCACAATCATTCATTATAACTCAATTACAGTAATTAAAACTGGTGGGATGCAGAGGCAGAACAGACGAAGGGAGTAGTGCCAACAGAATTTACACTCCGTGTCATCAGGCAGCGATAACAACAGCTGATGGTGTCCCCGAGCCTCCTCCTGCCATCTGTTCCCAGCCGGGGATGGCATTCCCAGCCCGGGCACGGATTGGGTGCCGCGGCAGCGGGAGGGGATGGGTGGGAAGGGCAGGGAAAGGGCTCTGGGGTGCCCCGCTGGGGGGTGATGCCCTGGGCACCCCAAGGGTGATCTGCTCCCTGAGCCGGGCACAGAGCCCGGGATAACACAGGGGGAAGGGGCATCCCGTTATCCTGCATTGCCGTGGTGGGCAAACTGCATGGATGGCTGCCTGGGGCACAGCTTGGTGAGGTCTGCAGCACTCCTGGGGCAGGCACAGCTCAGCATGGCATGGCACAGCATGGCACAGTACAGGACACATGGCATGGCGTGGCACGTACAACATGACATGGCATGCATGGCATGGCACAGTGTGGAAAGGCATGGAACAAATTAACATGCATGTATGGCATGGCACACAGGGCATGACACAGCCTGACATGGCACAGAATGGCATGGAGCAGCATGGCACAGCACACATGACATGGCACACATGGCACAGCATGGCATACATGGCATGGCACAGCACACAGGACATGGCACAGCACACATGACATGGCACACATGGCACAGCTCTGCCCATTTCCCAGTACTGCCCTTTAGCAAGCAGAGACCCAGTGTGGGCAAAGCAGCCCAGACGGGCACCTTGGGGATATTCTCAGGGGCCACCACAGGGCAGGGGACACACGTGCCCCCCCTCCAGTGGCACAGGAGCCCCGTGGTATCCCCAGCACAGCCTCACCTTGTGCCCCTGGGCCCTGCACACCAGGAGCTGGGAATTACCATCTGCCCAGGGCACCCTCCCCATGTGACCTTCAGCCTCACCTCGGGCTCCAGGATGGGCAGCACTGTGGGAAAGGAGCTGGAGCAACACTGGGAGCACCAGGAACAGGGATGGGCACAGGGCAACCCCAAAAGTGTCACAGCTACATCCAGGGTGACCCCAAAAGGGAGAGGGCTACAGGCTGGACCCAGAAGGAGAAAGGTTACAGGGTGACCCTATAAGGGTAATGACTCAGTGTTGATGCTCAGCAGCTGCCAGGATCAAATCCCTGCCCACCCCCACAGGATCCTTCCTTTCCTCGCAGGAATCTGACACTCATGGAAGGATAAAAACTGGGCAATGCCCCACAGCAAGTGCCATTTTCCAGGATGTCAGTCTGCCACATGCACATCCCTGGGATCCTGGGGGGAATCCTGCTGCTCCACAGCAACTCCCACTCAATTTTCCAGCTGCTGCACGAGGTCTCTGCCATCACACCCCAACGTGCCACAGCATCAGCCAGGCCTGACCTAAAAGCACAATATAAAAAGCCTTGATGAAAACATAATTTAAAAAAAAAATCAGTGTAGGGGCTCAGAATACTCTAAAGGGCATAAATGGGAATGGGAGAGCCCACAGGTGGCTCCAGCACCTCCTCCATCAGCACTTGGCAAGGCTGAGTCCAACCAAAGGAGCTGCAAAGGCACCAGTTTGCTGGAAGTGCTGAAAGGTGAAGCTGGAGCCGCTCAGGGCCCGTCCCTTCCGCTCCCCTGCCCGGGAATCCAAACCTCCCAACAAAGGATTGCTGGCAATTCTGATCTTTTAATGGTCCCCTGTGTAAGCCCCTCATTCCATCCAGCTTAAAATGAGATTGCAGTGCCCTCGCAGCGCTCTGTGCTGCACATTATCGGGAAGCCAAGGGGCAGAGTGCTGCTCCTGCCTTTTATTTCTCCCTCGCAGCAGGCCCTGTCATGTCCAATCCATCAGCAGCAGCCCCCGGAGGACCCTACATATGTCCTAGTTCAAGGGAAGTGCTTTGTCTCTGTCAGGGGTGCCCGGGCTGGAGCACAGGAATGCCAGGGCACACATGGCATGGACTGGGAGCCGCCCGCCCTAGTCCCACAGGCACCCCTGGGTGCCCCGTGCCCAGCCCTGCCCCTGCATCCCAAAGCCCTGGCAGCAGCAGAAATAAAGCTGCTGGGTGATGCCTTTGGGATGGAAGAGGGAATGATGGGGTTTGGGGGCTCTGAGGGTGATGGGGTGCCCAAGGTGGAGCCCATCCCTTGGCACCACAGGATGGGGAGGTGCCAAGGGCTGAGGTCCTGGGGGGCTTCTCCCACCAATCCTCAGCTCGGCTCTTCCTCCATCTGATCTCCATCATCATCCTCCCAGAGATGCAGAGGGCCCTGTGCTCCCCAGCCCCCCACCCCTTCTCTTGCTCTTCTCAACACCTCAGTGCAGCATTTCAGGGAGTAGAGGGTTTAGAGACACTTTGCTTTCGGTTGATCTTCAGTACATTTACTTTTTATTCTTTTTTTTTTCTCTTTTTCACCCTTTTTTACAAAAACCAGTGGTAGTTATTAACAGCTGTACAGATTCTGCTACATACTTTGGTGTAAAGTTGAGAGCCTGACTCTGGAATGCTCTGCCAGCTCCAGTACATGCAGTTCCTGGATTTTATGCTTATCTTGGGGAGGAAAACCAAGCACCAACTTGCAACCCAGGGACTCTGGGGGACACAAGGTGGGGGTGACCCCACTGCTAGAAGGTTTTGTTTTGCCCTGGGGGCAGGTCAGAGCCCTCCAAGCCTTTCCAACACATCCCATCAACAGACAGGGATGTTCCAAAGGTCAGGGAGAGGGGATGCCATGCCCAGGTTTGGGGGCACAGGGGGATGGGCAGAGCTTCCCTCACAGATCCCAACCAGCCCCACAACCAGCCTGAGCCCCAAAACACAGCTGGGGCATTGCTGAACCCCTCCTGGGTCTGCTGGCACTGGGGGCACCTTCAGAGTCGTTAATCTGAGCCAAACCACTCTAAAATCCCTTGCCCTAAAAGCAGCTTTAAAGAACTTGGTTTTTCCTTCCTTGGATTACCAGTGCCAAAAATTGATCCCACACCCACTGAGTGGGCACCCTGTGCCTCAGTCATTCCCTCATTTTAACTTTTGAAGGACAAAAAATCTTAAAAAATCTCTTACTCTGATGGGAAAGATAATGATTTCCCATGAGATCTCTTCTCCTTCCAACCCCAGCTCAACTGTCCACACCTGGAGCAGCTGCAGGGATGGGACAGAGGCTCCTCAGAGGGATGCAGTGCCAGGTACCAACTCTCCATCCTCCTCTCCCCGCCCTCTCCAAACCACTCTCCCCTCAACATTATTAATTTTGGACCAGATTCAAATCGAAAAAAATAATCCATAAAAATGTTGTATAAAAATCCTCTTCCATATGCTACAATACAGGGTGAGCACTTCTGCTACACAAATACTTTTATTTGCCCATTAGGTCTTCTTTTTTTTTTTTGTCTTTTTTTTTTTCTGTCCTTTTTTTTAACCCTTTAGTACAAAAGGCTGACACAGGCCTGTGGGGGGAGGGAGTTGCTCCAAAAGACCAGAAGACACAAGACCATAAAGCCCACTGGACCACAACCAGCCCCGGCCCCCCCACCACACACAAACCCTACTTGTTAGTAAACTTTTTGCTTAAAAAAAAAAACTTGTATTTTTTCTTTTTTTTTCTTTTTTTTTTTTTAAAGGTTATCAATTCTAATTCTTTACTTTCATTTGAATACAAAACACATAAGTTGCTATTATCTTTCGTGGCTCCCTGAGCTGAATTTTCTAAGCTTTCTTTGAAATCACTCCTCATTGCTTCTGTCCGAAGACCAAGAAGGGCTTGCACAGACGATCCCGCAGCGTGAGCTTCCCCTTTGCTTCAAACATCCAAGCATGGAAAAAAGAAGGATAAATCCATATATAAAAAAAAAACCAAAACCAAAACCCCAGGTGATCGTGTTGCTGTCCCGTCAGCAGCTGAGGATCCGAGCGCTTCCAGGATTCCAGCAGCGTCCCACCATCACTAACACACCAACAACGCACGGGGACGACAGGACGAACAACTTTTCACCGGTGGACAGCTCTGCTCAGCCTGGATGGCAAAGTCACGTCCCCACGGACGCTTCCAGAGGAGGGGGAAGGCAAAAAAACCAACCAAAAAACCCATAATAAAATTGCCACCACCAAAACCATCAGTGGAATACAATTACAGCAGACGAAAAATACACAACTAGTGTACCGGGAGGGAACCCCCTTGAACGCTATTTACTAGTCCGTTATTTACATTTTTCACAAGTCTTATGCAGGCTGCACAAAAAAAAGTCACAATAAAAAAGGAGTCCTTTATAGTGCCACCAAAGCGCAGACGGAAAGAACCAGAAAACAAAAAAAAAACCACCAACAAAAACAAAAAAGAAGAAACCCCACAACCCTAAAACCAAAATAAAATCCGTTTAGGGCTTCAATGTGTGCCATAGTCGCAGATCTCCAAATAAATCCGTGTGTGGCAGATGATGGGCAGAGCCCCCTGGGAGCGGGGACGGTCCCTGGGCCATCCCATGGCGTCCCCTGCTGCTTCCCGAGTCCTGCGGGGCCAGGAGCTGCCGGCCCTCCCATCAGCTCCAGCTTAGTAGATGACCTCGTAGACTGTGGCCTTCTTGTCACCAGAGCCCGTGACGATGTACTTGTCATCCGCTGAAATGTCACAACTTAAGACGGACGAAGATTCCTTGGACTGGGAAGAGGAAGAGGCGGGGAGGGAAGAATATCCATTAGTTTGGTTTGCCTGGCTCAGCAAGCGGCATTCCATGCTGGTGGCATCACCACATCCCACACATGGGCATCCACCCACCCTGCCACCCCCAAGGAGCCTCCCTCTCTCCAGGGCTGGCAGCCCTCGGGGATGGTGTAGCCTCCACTCCTTGCCCTTCCCAAGCGGGCTCCTACCTGGAAGATGCTCGCTCCGTAGGGCGTCCTCCAGGCATTGAGCAGGTTGTCTTTGCCAGTGCTCACAAACCATTTACCTGTTCCCAGGACATGTGGTGTTAGTGGTCAAACCCCTACAGACAGATCCCATGGCCAACACATCCTCAGCCCCACAGGTTTCTGGCTGTTTGACCTCAGAAAGTGCCCATCTTTGAGAAACAGGAAAATCTGGAGAGTTCCCAGAGAGGCTTGTCCAGCCCCTCTCCATTGGGACACATCCCAGCACTCACATGGGACAGGTGCTGCTTCCCACCTCCCACAATGCCACATGGCTCTTTGTGACCACAACTGAGATGGTTTTGTGGAGATAAACCCCAAGTGCACCATCCATGGGATGGATCCTGCTGAAAACATCCATGCTCAGCCTTCCCACAGTGTTCCATGCAACATCCCTTCCCCATGGGCATCACTGTTTCCCCTCCTGGAAGGGCTCCAGGCCAGGTTGGACAGGGCTTGGAGCCACCTGGTCTAGTAGAAGGTGTCCCTGCCCATGGCAGGGGGAGGAACGAGACGAGCTTGAAGGTCCCTCCCAACCCCAACCACTCCATGATTCCCTGATCCCCATCCATCACGGAATGGGTGGGAGCCACTTACCGCAGTAGGCGAACTTGAGGGAGAGGACACAGCTCTCGTGGAGGTGCAGCTGGTACTTGTCAGGCTTGGTGTGGTGCAGCACCTCCACATTGCTGCTCTCCATGCCCACTGCCAGCCACTCGCCCGTTGGGCAGTACCCCAGGGAGAAGATCTGCAGTGGGAAGTGGGACAGAGGGATGCTCAGGGGGTGCTGCACCTCCAGCTCTGCCTACAGCTCCCCACAGCAACAGGGTTGGAATCAGATGGTCTTCAAGGTCTCTTTCAACCCAACCATTCTGGGATTTATGGCACTGGTGAAGGTTGATGGCCCGCCCCAAATCGGTGCAGCAGGTTTGGAGAGGCATATCCATGTGTTTGGAGCAGCCACATGAGCTGTGAATGCTGGGATGGCTCCAGCCACTTGGATACTGCTGTACTTGCCAAATGGAAAAGAGGTCCCAGCTTTGCCCCTCTGGATCAGGGCTCTGGGAGGGTCTGCTGCAGGAGGTAGGACCCTGGTTCCTGGAGCCATCCCACCCACAGGGCACCCACAGGAGTCTGTCCCACCCACAGGCACTCTGTGCTTTCCTAATGGCAGTCTCATCATGCAGAGATGGAAAAACGACAGAGGGGCTGAAACCAGATCCAGGGAGCCCCACAGCTCTTGCTGCCTCCAGCACTCCTGGGTTCCAAACACATCAGGAACAGCCATGCCCAGAGCTAATAGGGCCACTTTCCCAGCAGGCAAAGCCCCATCTCAAAGCCAGACAGGATCCAGCTGCCAAACAAGCTGCCCTGCTTACCGTGGAGGGCTAAGCCCCTCTGTGGGGTCCCTGCCCAGCAAGGCCAGGCCATGCCCAGCCCATTACCTGCGAGGTGAAGGGGGGTCCCTGCCCAGCAAGGCCAGGCCATGCCCAGCCCATTACCTGCGAGGTGAAGGGGGGTCCCTGCCCAGCGAGGCCAGGCCACTCCCAGCCCATTACCTGGGAGGTGAAGTCGTGCTGCTGGAGCTGCCGCCCTTCCCGCAGGTCCCAGGAACGCACCGTGTTGTCCAGGCCCCCTGTCCACAGCTTTGTACCGTCGTGCGAGATGTCTATGCAGCTGGCACCGTCCGTGTGGCCTTGGAATTGCCTTGGAACAGGAAAAATAACACCAGTCTGCAAGGGGAACGCTAGGAAAAGCATGGAGGTTGGCTCAAGGTGTTCATGTTACATTTAGGAGGCTTATCCACACCAAAGACACCTGGAAATCCATTCAGGAGCATCCTCTGCTGAGGAGCAGCAGCCTGGCCAGGACTACTGGGCTTGTTTCAAGATGAGCAGCACAATATGGACAGTGCAGCATCAAGGGAGTGTTCCTGTCACCATCCCACAGAAACTGTGGCTGCCTCATCCCTGGAAGTGCTCAAAGCCAGTCTGGATGGGGCTTAGAGCAACCTGGTCTAGTGGAAGCTGTTCCTGCCCATGGCAGGGGGATAGAATTAGACAAGCTTTAAGGTCCCTTCAACTGAAGCCATTCCATGATCTCCAAGCTCCTTCCAGCAAAGCACATCCAGCAAGGCCCCAACCCCAAGCAGAGCCCTCCTGCTCACCTGACGAGGGTCTGGTTGTGCAGGTCCCACACGGCGATGTTGCCGTCGCTGCAGCAGGAGAAGCAGACTTTGGCGTCGGGGCTGATGGCCAGGGCATAGCAGGCGGGCGCCGAGGACGTGAGCTCGGCCTTGATGCGCGGCGTGGGTGACGCCAGGTCCCAGATGGTCAGTGTGCTTGCCTCGCCCCCCACGATCAGCGTGCGGCCGTCCGGGAGCAGCTTGCACGAACGGATGTAGTTATCCCTGTTCTGGGGGCAAAGAGGTGGTGAGGGGAAAGCAGGTGGGCATGGCGGGGGCAGGCGTTAATGGGGGGGAAGAGGAAAGGGATGTGGATGGCAGGGAAAGGGAAGGCAACAAGGAAAAAGAGATGGTGATATGGGGAAGGGGAAAGGGAGGACGATGGGGGAACAGGAAAAGGTGTTAAAGGGGGAAAGAGGAAAAGAGGCATTAAGAGGGGCAAAGATGTGATGGGAAAAGGAAATGGGGGAAAAAGGAAAAAGATGGTAATGGGGGTACAGATGGTAACAAGGGAAAGGAAAGGGATGGCAATAAGGGGGAAGGAGGAAAAATAGATGGCAATGTGGGAAAGAGATGTTGATGTCAACGGGGAGAAGTTTATTAACAGCATTGGAGGTGGAGGACAGAGGGGACACACGCCTGGGGCCCAGGTGCAACCCGGCACGGCTCAACCGGACCCCACGGCCCCCCAGCCCCTCACCAGGCAGTCCAGCTGGGAGATGGGGCTCTTGCTGCCTGGCTGGCTGATGTCCCAGATCTTGACGCAGCCCTTGCCGCCGGTGTAGACGTGCCGGGTGGGGTTGCTGATGGTGACGGCACATACCACCTCGCCGTGGCTCAGCGTGTTGATCTGCCGTGCGTGCCGGGGGATGCCGGGCCCCGCCAGCGCGTCGTGTGGGAACGGCACTGGCTGCATCTGCCCGTCAGCGCTCACGTGGAAGGAGTAGGCTCTGCCAGGGGAGGGCAAAGGGGGGCAGCCCCAGAGGTACAGGTTTAATGGGGGAGCAGGTGGCTTTGCAGCCCAATTGCCCTGTCATGACCCCAGTGCTAGTCACTGGGGACTTGGCCGGAGCCAGCCCTGGGTGACAGACTCACCTCCCTCCTGCCCACACTGATCCCCACCAAAGCCATAAGAAAACCAAGAGGGGCTTACGGTTTCCCTCCGGGGATGGATGCCAGGCTGGAGGGCAGGCCAGGGGCTCGCATGGGCGGGTGTGGGTCAAAACCAACCTGCCAAGAGACATATGGGCACAGGTGAGGCCGGATATGAGCTGGGCACACCAATCACCTTCCCATTCCCAAGCCCGGGGACAATGAGCAGCTCCCTTTTCCCTTGCTGCCCAAGAGCTAATTGTTACTATTCCCCTGGCAGAAAGGGGAAAACTGGGCAATTGGTCAAATTGGTGTGCAAGGAGTAGCATGGGGCATGCTCCCCCTCCCCATGCTGTCCCCAAATCCCTGGGGACAGGAACAGCTCAGGACTCCAGCTACAGAACCCCCCATCTCTGCATTAATGGCAGTATTTTACTACTTGTTTTGCCTTAAAACATGGGGTCAAGTATTTATAGAGAGTAATGGGAAAGGGGCTGAGTAACTGGAAGGAGAAACCCCAAAACACATGCACATCCCCCCATGGGAAGGCATTTCCATCCCCAGCCCCCTTCAAGGGGTTCTGAAGAGAAGGAGACCCAGTTTCCCAGGTGACATGGGTGAGTCTCCCCCAAGCCCCCCAAACCCTCCCTCCCTCCCACCGGTGAGAAAAGGAGCTAAAAGTGCTACGTACAGCTCCAAAGCTCACCATTGGTGACCGGCCGTAGGCAGCAGCAGCGGCGGCGGCCGCGCTCATCTGCGGGGGGAGGTTGTGCAGCCCTGCGTAGGCGCCGGGGCTGGTGAGGGACCCATTCATCTCGTGGTGCCCCATCATGGCAAAGGGCGCCGCGTAGGAGCCCCCGATGGACAGCGGCGTGCGCAGGGCCGAGGCTGCGGAGGGACAGAGACATGGTCAGGGTGTGGAGCACGGCAGCATCCACAGCGTCATCCACAGTGGAATAGGCCCCTGAGGTCATGGAGTGCCACCTGTGACCCACCACCACCTCATTACCAAGCCCAGAGCACTGAGTGCCATGGCCAGTCATTCCCTGGACACCTCCCTGGGCAGCCCTTTCCAGTGCATGGCCACCCTTTCCATGAAGAAATTCCTCCTGATGTCCAACCTGGACCTCCCCTGGCACAGCCTGAGGGGTTGTCAGAGATCCAGCTCTTAAGTGAATAGCCCATACAGGGATCACACCCACAACCTTAATGGCATTAGCACCATGCTCTGACCAGCTGAGCTGATCCCATGTCATGTTCAGACCTCCTCTCACCCCAGAGATGCAATGGCTGGATCTCCTTCCTCGCCCCATCTCTGACACCTGAGCTGCGGGCACCCCACACAGACCTGGATTAGGCGTCCCATAAACCTGAACCCCCCCAGAGCTGCTGTGGCCCATCAAGGGATGAGCTGGAGCAGTGACCCCGGCGCTGGTACCCACCCAGGGGGTCCATGCCAGTGGGCTTGCCGGGCATGGGCCGCAGCCCTGGGGTGCTGCTGGTGCCCGGGGTGGGAGCGTCGTTCCGTGGCGTCGGAGTGTTCGACTTGAGCCCGGGCGTCGATGACTTGTCATTCTGGGTGGAGAAGGGATGGAAAACAACACATGAGGCTCAGCCACGGGCACCCCCAGCCCCAGTGACCCCTGGCAGGATGCAGGACATACGTGGCCCAGGTCTTTAGTCTTGGAGGAGGGAGTGCTGCTGGAGGAGGCGACCGAGGCCGGGCTGTTGGGAGCGTCCCCCTTCTTCAGCCCACGGGCTTTGTCCAGGCCATTCTCTGGAGGGGAGTGGGCCGGGCTGACCCGGGGGGTGGCAGGGTCCTGTGAGACAGGAGAAAGCCTTGGAATCCCCTGTGGCAGGGTAGGCTCCCTCTGGCTCCTCTTTCAGGCAGGAATCAAGTCATTGCAGGAAGCCCCTAAGGCATCACCCCCCCAAATCCTCATGGGTGCCTTGGGCGGAGAGGCAGAGCCACCGAAATTCCCCCAGGACTCACCTCATTGGAGACGTCGACCACCAGGTCATCGCTCTTGTCACCATCGCTGTCCTGGAACACAAAGAGAGTCACACCCTGCACAGAGCTCCAAAAACTGCAGTGGGGACACTGCCCTGAGGAGCTGACCCATCCCTCCACAGCAGCACAACACTGAGGTGGGATATTGGGAAAGTTGCCTCCCTGAAATGGTGGTCAGGCATTGGAACAGGCTGCCCAGGGCAGTGGTGGGGTCCCCAGGCCGGGAGGGAATTACAAGCCATATGAATGTGGCACATGGGCTAGTGGTGGCCTTGGCAGTGCTGGGGGATGGTTGGACTTGGTCTTAGAGAGTTTTTCCAACCTAAATAATTCCATGGTTCTATGACACAGGTCAGCCACAGCACATCTGGAAAATGTTACCCAAACCCGCTGTCTCCCGCCCAGGCCCTGCCTGGCTGTGTCCCCACGGGCTCTCACTGTCCCCCCTGTCACTCACATATCGGCTCATGCTGTCCTTCTCCTCTGCTTTCCGCTTCTTGGAGTCGATGCTGTAGTCAGTGGAGCTCCGGTGCTTCTCGCTGGCTCTCAGGCTCTCCGAGGGCGAGACCGAGTTATTCTGCAATGCCAGAAGAAGCTTTGAAGTTGGAAACAGAAGGAATTAGGATTTCATGAACAGCAGCTTAGAAGGTGCCACATACAGTCCTGTCACAAAGGTGGGTTGAGACCTTGTGGCTCCCACCACACCAGGGAGCAGGGAACAGGATCCAGGTGACAGGATTAGATGCCACCATTGCTGTGAGCCCTAGGAATGCTCATGTGAGGCTGCTCATGGGCCCCGAACTCCTTCACTGCAAAAGCACAGCATGGAAGGAAGGAGGTGGTTGTTGTTATAAAGACAAACCCTGGGAGGAAGATGTGGGAAACCCCAGCAGATCCCAGTCATCACTGGAATCCACCAGTGGGAACTGCTGAGTGCAGAGTGGGGAAGAAAAGCTGTGCCCCCTGGAACCAGGCCCATCTCACTCATCCTGTGCTTCCCACAGGACAACAGGAGCTTCAGCCCATCCCAAGGCAGGGAAAGGGCTTTGCACAAGGTGTGGCACCACAGATGGGCATCAGCAGAGCTTGGGGCCTGATCTAGGGGGAGCAAAGGAACCACTGCATTGCATTCCCAATATCAGCAGCTGAGCTCTGCTGAGCCAAAGGGCATCCAAGAAACATCCAGGAAAACCCATGTGACCAGGAGCATCAGAGTCCAGGGTCCACAGGGATGCTCTGCTCAGGGGGACTTCTGGCCTTGCTTCAAGCAGCAAGGCCCAGGAGATGTCAGCATTTCCAGGAAAGCCCCAGAGCTCATGGGTGCTTCTTCTGGCATTGGCAGAACTGGGAGGCCTCATCCAGAAGGAACAAAGGAACTGCTGTATCCCAGCACTGGCACCAGAGGCCGAGCCAAAGGACATCCACAAAATATCCCAGAAAACCCACGTGACAGGGAGCAACAGGGCCCAGTGCCTGTAGCGCAGCTCTGCCCAGAGGGGCTTCTGCTCCTGCTTCAAGCAGCACAGCCCAGGAGATGCTGCCCACATTCCCAGGAAAGCCCTTTGAATGCTGGGAGCAAAAACAGCAGCACAAAACCACCTCACGAGCGCTGGAGGATGCCCAGCCCTGATCCCCCAGCACAGCCCTGGCCCCACATCACCCCACAGCACAGCGCCTTCCCCACACCCCACATCCCCTTTCCTCAGTTCCTGGGAGCAGCAGGAGAAATCCCCATCCTTCCCGAGCCTGCCAGCCCTGCTAAGCAGCAACGTCCCTAAGCTGCTGTGCCTGCCTTTCTTCCTCAGCTGAAAGGGAGAACTAAAGCAGTTCATGTTTCTCCTCGGTACCCAATAAGCAGCTTTGGCTAACACCGAGCTCTTTCTTCCCAGGCAGTCATGCTGAAAGCCCTCGCAGCTCCCGGAGAATCATGTCAAGCATTTAGAGGCATCGATCCATTCAGCCCCGCCGCTGGCCCGCCGCCAAGCAACTAAATATTTTTTATTGCACAGGCAAAGGCTGGGGAAAATATGAATGACTAAGGCTGATTATCGCGCGCATTAAACCTCCCCGGGGAACACCCCGGCTCCGGGGTTATGGATTGGGAAGGGCCCCACCCCTGCCGACCCCCTGCCCGCCCGAGGAGCGGGTTAATGATGCCCAATTCCCCTCTCCCCCCTTAAACAGCACTTCTCTTCCCGCCCGCCCCCAGCTCTCAAAAGACCCATTTGTGGGCTCGGGGATGGCAGGAAATCGCTGCAAAGCCGCAGCTCAGCCGGGCTTTGTCCTGGCAGCTTTTCACACGGAATCGCTGGGGTTGGGAAAGACCTCCAGGATCATCGAGGCCAACCTGTGGCCGAGCCCCACATTGTGAACCAGCCCAGGGCACTGAGTGCCATGTCCAGTCATTCCTTGGACACCTCCGGGGGTGGGGACTCCACCACCTCCCATCCCAATGCTTGACAACCCTTTCCATGAATTACAGAACACATTGAGTTGGAAGGGACCCACAAGGACCACCAAGTCCAACTCCTGGCCCTGCACAGGCCCATTCCCAAGGGGCACACCATGTGAAGAAATTCCTTCTGATGACCAATTTTCCTTAGCCAGTGGCATTGTGAACACCAGAGTGGGGGGCTCTGTCCAGGCCCCCACCCTCAACATCCTCCTCACTGCCTCTCCATCCCTGCTCCCAGGGAATCCAAAACCCACCCGCTGCCTCCAAGGGGTCGAGGACACTGACAGAGGAACCAGTGCCCCCAAAATCCAGTGGTTTCCGTGGTTAGTGAACTGCTCAACCTTCCAAGTCCAACTTAATGTGCTGTAATAGCCAAACCCATCCCAGCAGATTAGATGACCCAAGATAACAGGAGAGTGAGCAGGAATAAAACAGCTTCCCCAATCACTAAAAGGATTTTGGAGCCACATGCACTGACTGGGCTCACTTAAAACCAAACTGTGAGGCTCTGCCACCAGCAAGGAGATTTAAACCAAATCTCAGATCCAGGTGACCCACTCATCCCAGCACAGCTTTCCTAGGCAGGATGGGGGCTTTGTATTGCCTGGTTTTTATTATTTAATAAGACTTGTGCAAAAGGCAGCCCTGGAGCTCCCACCTACAACATGGGGTTTGAAAGGATAAAGAAAACAAAACCACACAGTCACCAGAAATTGGGAAAAAAGGAGGTGATGGGACTTACTGCACTTGAGTCTCGTTCTGTCAGAAGATGCCAGTGGCAGAGATGAGGTCACAGCCAAAATAAAGAGGAGACAGAAAAATAAAGCAAGTTAGAGTAAGTCATAAACCAAGAAGCTCCTCATACCCATAACTCAAGCACTATCTGTGCTCCCTCTGGCTTTAAAACCCCCCTGTCCACCCAGCTTCTGCTGCCCCCTGCCCCTTTCTTTGCCCATGTGATTTATCTGGCAAAACACAGCAAGAAATACCCTGAATCCAAAGAAAATGGCAGCAGCCCCAGGTGCTTGTCCCCAAAGTCACAACCTCCCACGGTCTCATCCACAGCCACAACGTGGTTTAGTCATTAATTTGTGCCCAACAGCCCCACTTTCCCTGGGATCTCCTGGCAGTCTGAATCCATGCAGGAAAAGGAATATAACTGGATAATTGCAATGAATAATTTTGTCTCACTGGTTTTCTCAGGGAGGAAAAACCCCCCAAATCCCCCAGTGGAGCCCAACAGCTTGGAAAGGCTGCCCTGCAAACAGGAGTGTAAAGGGGGAAAATATCTCCAATCCTTCTGTGTTTGGGGACAGGGGGATCCACCAGGAAAATATGCAACAAATGCTGATTTGCATCTGGAATCACACATCATTTTATCTTCTAGAAAGGTGTCTGATTACTAATAATAAGAAGAAAAAACCCCTGAGTTTGGGGTTGGACAGAAGAGGAGGGGGAGGAGGAAGACTGCTTTCCCATTAACGCATGGCTGAACAAGGATGCAGGAATTGCAGCCAGACTCCATCAAAGGTGAGCATCACTTAAGGAAAACTGAATCCCTAAAAGCACAATTCCATCCCCTGAAGCCTGTGGTCCAGAGGGATATGAGGATGTGGGACCAGAGCTGTGTCTGGGTCAGGGTGTTGCCCCCAACATCAGGAGGGCATTAAGCTGCTGGAACAATCCCAGAGGAGGCCCCAGAGATGCTCCAAGAGCTGGAGCCCCTCTGCTCCGCAGCCAGGCTGGGACAGCTGGGAGTGTTCACCTGGAGAAGAGAAGGCTCCAGGGAGATGTCAGAACCCCTTCCAGTGCCTAAGGGAGCTCCAGGAGAGCTGGAGAGGGACTGGGGACAAGGGTCTGAAAGAACAGGATGCAGAGAGAGGCTTCCCACTGCAAGAGACAGGATTGGATGGGATATTGGGAAGAAATTGTTCCCTGTGAGGGTGGGCAGGCTCTGGCACAGGGTACTCAGAGAAACTGTGGCTGCCCCATCCCTGGAAGTGTCCAAGGCAGGTTGGACAGGGATTGGAGCAACCTGGGCTGGTGGGAGGTGTCCCTGCCCATGGCAGGGGGTGGAATGGGATGAGCTTTCAGGTCCCTTCCCACCCAAACCATTCCAGGACTCCTTGAGTCCCAGCAGCAGTGGATGCAGGAGGAGCACCCACTGGCCCCTCGCTCTCACCTCTGTGGTCCAGGTCATGGTGGTTCTTCTCATCCTTGACAGCGAGGTGTGCCTGGCTGCCCAGCGCTCCGAGGGCCAGCAGACCCGAGCTGGTGCCGGTGACGGGTGGGATTCCCGGCGGTTGGAGCCCCGAGGGGTGCGGTGGCAGCTGGACCGGGGGCCCATGGGCGGCGTGGGACAGGTGCTGGGCCTGGAGCTGCTGCTGCTGCAATGAAAGCACCAGTGAGCTGGGCAGGGGCAGGGACTGGGGAGGGACATTCCTGGTGTCCCAAGGTGCTGCCCTGCTCGGATGCCTGGAAGAAGCCCTGTTAGCAGAAGGGGCATTGGGTGCCCAGGTGTGATCCCCTTGGCACAGCCGGTGGCAGGAATGCACACATGGCACACACCCCCAGGATCATCCCTCATTCACAGGAACACACGTCATTGCTGCGGATTGGGTTAGTTTGGCTTTTTCAGCAGATAAAAGCAATTAAAAATACAGGAATCCCACCCAGGAGGCCAAGAGTAGCTCTGGCCAGTGTGCAGCTCCTAACCCAGCCAGAGAGAAAATTCCAGCAGCCAGGATCCTCCCAGACACCTCAGCAAAGGAAAGTTTTGCCCATTTGCTCAGGGCCAGCTTTAAGGCGTTGGATGGAGAGAAGAAAATGCCCACACAGTGCCCTGATCCCAGCCCACCATCCTGCTGCTCCCAAGCCCTTTCCACACCACTGGGTGTCCCTTACATTGAGTAAGTCATGAAGGGAAGGCATAAGTCATGCCCCAACACCACCACAGGGCTGGGCATCACCCCCGGCATTCGCTGGCACACTCACAGGGGGCTGCAGCCCAGCTGGGATGGCTCCCCGCTGTCCCAGGGGGTTTTCTGGGAGCCCTGAGTCCCAGCCATGCCAGGACACACTCATCCAGCCATGGGGATTGATTGCCTGCTCCACTTCAGCTGCAAAAAGCTGAACTACAGCTCTGGGGAGAGGAAAGGAAAGCTAAACACATCCCCAGCGGTTCTGTTTCAAATACAGAATTGGAAGAAAATCAGCTGAAATCTGAGCAGCCACTTCCAAGAGTCCCCAAGCCACCCCTCCTGCAGCTCCTCCATCCCCAGGACACTCCTGGGTCCAGCCAGGAGGGTCTTGGAGCTGGTGCTCCTGCCTGGGACCCTCCTGCCTGCACCCACAGGCCCCTCAAGCAACACTCCACTACCTTCCAGTAAAGTCACATTCAGGCACCAGTAGGAATCACAGGCTGGGAGGGGACCCCTGAGCTGCCGTGGAGCCTCCCAACCTCCTCCAAGTTCCCACAACCAGCTTGGATCAGGATTTCTCCTCAGTGCTACCAAGCACTGACCCATGCTCTGCCCAGGGTACCCAAAGGGCACTGACAAACAGCAGGACCTGCTGCCACCTGGCCCAGCTCAAGGGACGTGATCAGGAATACACCAAAACCATCCCCAGATGTGGAGGACTCCATGATTCCAACAGTTCCATCAAAGACATTTCCAGCAGAGCTGGAAGAAGATGCATCCAGGTACCCCATCCCTGGAAATGTCCAAGGCCAGGTTGGACAGGGTATAGTGGAAGGTGCCTCTGCCCACAGCAGGTGGTGGAGTTTTAAGGTCCCTTCCAACCCAAACCATTCCAGGATTCTGTGGGGTTTCCACACAAGAGTTTTCAAGGGATCAGCTCCTGCTCACTCCTGTGCTGCCACACTCCAAGGCCACGGTGGGAAGGAGCAGCCCCTCGCTGGTGGGTGGGTGACCCAACCCTTCCCAGAGCTGGATTCTAAACCTTGTGTGATGCAGAGGGAAATCCCTGGCCAGGAGGAGATCCGGGGTGGGAGCTGAAAGGAGGGAGCCACAGCCTCAGGCAGGAGATGCATTATCTCCCAACAGCTTCTTCCAGGCAGCACCGAGGTCCCGGCTGGGGCAGAAGCCAAATGGAGAAGGCAATTAGGCCTCTGGTATAGGAAAAGCATAAATCACTGTGGCCTCAAAAAGCAGGAGCTGGAAGCTTCTACCAGGCTGCTCCATCTGCAGGGCAAGGCTGGGAAGCATCCTCAGGATGGCAATTCCAGGAGGTTCCTCAAACAAGGGAAGATGGTGGGGTGAAGGGGCACCATGAGGGGTGATTCCACCAATAACCCAGTCTCACATGTGCCAAGACCATCCCTCCAACACCAAAGCAAGTAGAACAGATCCTCAGATCTTCCTGAAATCAAGGAGGCTCTGCACAATCCCAATTCCACATGATTTCCACCCATTGAAGCAAGAGGCAGGGCTGGCCATTGTATCAGAGCATCACCCCTGATGCTTCTCCAGCAGATTCCTCTCCTGTAAGCTCTCCAGTGGTGCCCATCCCTGCAGGGCTGGAATACACAGAGATCCAGCATTTTATCCTTGGCAATCTCCAACCTCCACCTTAAACATCTGCATGGTTTAACTCATTCCAGGAGCTTTCAACCCAGGAGCCCCAAAAAAGGGATGTAGTCTCATGGAAATCCTGGACACAGGCAGCAACACTCCATGCCTGGGATGACGGTGGGGGTGTCACAGCCCCAGGAGACAACACAGCTCCACCACAAATGACACAGCACCAGAGCAGGAGAATCAGCACCCAAAGCCTCACCAACCAGCAGAGCAGGAAACTGGGGTTTCTTCCTTTTTTTTTTTAGGCTGTCAAAAAATAAATCCATCCAAGGGCTCCATGAGCTGCAGAACAACCCTGTTCCGGTGCAGGATGTGGAAAGCAAGGTCAGGACACAACATCCAAGCATGGTCCAAAATAACATTGAAACGTGTTCTTCTCCCTTTGGCAGCAGAAACTGGTGAGCAGAATCCATGTGGGAAGTCCTCACTAGGCAGCTCTGGTTGGAAGCCTTGTCCCTCCATGCCTGTATCCAGCACTGCAGCTCTGTGGAGTAGCCAAGATCCCATCTCAGGACTGCAGAGCTCCATCCGGCACAGCTGAAGGAGCCTTGTCCCAGGCAGGGTCATTCCCATGGTGAGGAGAAGAGGATGAGCCAACAATCCCAGCACACATCCTGGGGTGGTGCTGGAGGATCCGCAGGCTCCACTCACAGCTCCCTCAGCTGTCCTTCCCATCCACATCACTCCACTGCATTTGATGCACATCCCTTGGGAATAATGTCCTGGAGGCTCCATGGAGTGGATAAATCCCACCGGGAACTCCATGGCTGTGTTTCTGTGTCAGCCCATGGAGCAGCCACACATCCCTTGGGAATAACCTTCTGGAGACTCCAGGGAGTGGGATAAATCCCACCTGGGACTCCACAGCACAGGGATGCTGCTTGTCAGTGTGTCCTTTGCTGAAAAGCCCAACTTCCCTCCCCACCCCTTGTTCCAACCATGGAAAAGTTTGGGTTTGAGACACATTGTGTGAGGGCTTGCTGCAAATATCCCAGGGATGGGTGGTCAGCTACAGGAGCTATTTGGGCTCCCCAAAAAACCCCAGCACCCACAGCTGGCAGTTGAGGCAGGGACAGGACAGGGATAAAGGTCCTGTGGTCAACAAGTGACAGAGTACAAGGACTTAGAGCTGCTTTCCAGGACCATGGACTCTCCCACCACCTCCCCAGTGTGCCTGAGCCAAACCACAAGTTCAAACCAGCTCAGGATGCTGCCCTGGGGCTCCTCATCTGCTGGCAGGACCCCAAAATGGACTGATGTCCCCTCATATCCCAGGACAGCAGCTGGCACTGGATGAAGACCCTGCAAACCCAACCCGAGGTGACACCAGGAGCCAGTGGGGATGCACAGACACGGAGCTGTTTCCTTCCTTCTGGGGTCCCTCAGCACATGCCAGACAAAGATGGTGAAGATATGAAGAGGTTATAAATTTAGGGGAAAGCTGGCAAGGAATATCTGGTCCGTGGAGTGGTTTTAATTGGATTATGTACATCATGCTTCATGCCTTTGTTCACCGATTTAATGGTTCACCACTTAAGTTCACCACTTGCGTTAAATTTAGTAAAGTAGTCTAATCATTTCCAGAGCTATAACCAAATCAAGGGCTCAATTTCACACAAGCCTGAAGCAGAGGAACTGTGAGACAATGGCCTAGATGCATAAAATTAACAGTTCTTGACCTCAAAAAGGGCAAAAAAAAAGAGGTTTTCATGATTTGGTGGAGGTTTGTGTGAGGCAGCACCTGCACCAAGTGCTGGGGCAGTTTGTCCCTTGGTGGGAGGGTTGGCAGGGACAGCAGAGCCACCCACCCATCCCCAGGGACACAGATCCTCAGGGACACAGGGCTGGGTCTGTGCACACCCCAGTGCTGCCCTCACCCACCTGGGCAGAGCAAACAAACCCAAGGGATGTGCCCACATGAGCAACCCCTACAATAACAACCTGCTACGTGCACAGAGGGGAGGAAACAAACCCCAAATCCTCTGGGGTTTGTGTCTCAGGGGCACCTGAGCAAGTGCAGCAGCACAGACTAAACCAGCTCCAGGATGAGCTTGGAACTTCCTCTACAAGCCATGGAAGGACATGAAATCATCACCCTGCTGTGATCAGCAACCCTACAGTAACAAACTGCTGTGTGCAACAAGGGGAGGAAAAAAACCCAAATCCTTTGGGGTTTGGGTCTCAGGGGCACCTGAGCAGGCGCAGCAGCCTGGACCCACCACCCAAAACCAGCTCCACAGCTCCAGGATGAGCTCTGCCCTCCTCTACAAGGCCTAGAAGGACACAGAATCATTTGTCCCCCTCCTGCCAGCAGCAACCCTACAATAACAAGCCACTGTGTTCACAGAGAGGAGCAAAACCCAAAAAACTCTCTGGGTTTTGTGCCTCAGGGGGCACCTGAACACAGACCCACCACCCAAACCAGCTCCCCATCTGGTGGGATGAGCTCTGCCCTCCTCTACAAGCCATGGAAGGACGTGGAATTGCCCACCACCCTCCTGCCAGCGCTATGTTCCTCCTCAACCAGCCACTGCAGGAGATGCCCATAATTCCAGCTGAAAGTTCGTCAGGAAAGCGATTAAACGGCTGGGCTGGCTGCTTAATGACAGGAGGCACTCGCTCTGATCCAAGGAAGCAATTACCTCGGAAATGGGGGTCACGGGCCCTGCTCATTCACCTTAATTGAATTCCAATATCTGCCTCCAGCTGCCGGGGGCTCCTGGCTGCGGCTGCAAGCAGCTCATCAAAGCCATGGGCTGCCTCCTCCCTGTCTCTGCTCCCCTCCCAGCACTCCTGCAAGGTGTGAGAGCAGCAAAAAAGCCACCCCAAAACTCAGCTGCCGTGCCTGGGCCACCAACCCCACCACCAGGGATCCGTCTGCTGCCAAATCTTTCCTCATCCCCCAAAACTGCAGGAGCCTAGAGCACGATTCTACCTTTGGTGCTACCCATGAAATACAGAAAAATGTAGAGAAGAGCAGGTCAAATGCAGAGAATTATAGAGATCCTTGTACCTTAAGAAGTGCAAATAGTTATTTTAAAAGAAGGCATTAAAAATGAGTATTTTCTGGAAAAAAAAAGACCTAAAGCCAGAGAAGCTTGGGAGCCACCTGCCCAGGATGCTGGGTGGGGACACTGATGTCCCAGGGTGAGGAGCAGGTTTGCTGCAGGCCTGAGCCCGTGGCATCCATTAAAGAAACAATAAAAATGGTTAATCTTCAAATTAAACCAGCAGAGAACTGCAAGAGAGAGCCCGGGCAGGCGGGAGCGGGTAAGTCAATGCATGGGACAACAACTCCGCCAAGTCCACAGCACATTCCACACCAACAGCCCAACAGAGACAAGCCTGGGCTCAGGGGGCCTGGGAGGGCTGTGAGTCCTGCTCTGCACCCCAAACACTCCCCAGGGCCATGGAGAACATCCAATTTGGCTGCTGGAGGCTCCCAGAGCTGCATCAGCACACGGGGAGGGGGCAGATTCCACCCCCCCCGTCTCACTCGATGGCGGATTGGGCGAGTTTTGCTGGTTTGGGGGAGTTCTGGTGATTAGAGGGGGGTCTGTGGGATGGCTGGGGGGTGTGAGCTGCCCTGCTTTATCCCTCCTGAGCGCAAGATTGCCTCTGGTTATGGTAAATGATAGGAATAAAAGGGGTATACACACGGTGAGAGGCAGATTGGGAAGTCCACGTACCCCGATGATAGCATTCAACTCCGTCATGGTCACTTGCTTGGCACGTTCAACAGCCTGTGCCACTTGCTGTTGGTGCTGCAAGGAAAGAGGGGCACAGCCACGTCAGAGCTGGGCACAGGAGCACCATCTCGGATGCAGAACCCCCCCAACGATGCTCACCCCTTTTTTGGACTCTATTTTGCTCATGGGAGCAGCAGCCTGGGAGCATCTTCCTGCTCCGTGGAGTGCAGGGGGGTGAAGATGCCCCTCAGAGCCTTTTTGGCTCAATGCAGACCCCAACCCACTCACAGGGCCCAGCCCTCCCCCATCCCAAGGGTTTTCCAACAGATATGGAGGACCAGAACCCTGTTTTTCACTCAGCCACACGCCCCCAGGGACACCCGAGGGGCTCAGCACTGCCTGCCCAGGGAAACCCCCCCAGGAGAAGCAGCATCTCCCCATCCAGGGTGTGAAAACTTCCTTACCTCTTGCGACAGAAAAGGCATGATCTGGGCTAAAATTGTATTCAGTCTTTTAGCAATTTCTGTCTGAAAAAAAAGGAAGGAACAAAACCAAGAGTCAGCACCAAACAGCCTCCCACGGATGGCACGAGGCTTCCTGGAGCAGCCCTGTGCATCCCCTCCCTGTTCCCTCTCCACATCCCTTCCCATATATCTCCTCCCTGTTCCCTCTCCATGCCCCTTCCCATATATCCCTTCCTGTGCATCCCCTCCCACTCCTGCAAGTGGAAGCAGCAGCTCCCAACAGAGGCAACAAAAGCCCCTTCAAGCACAGCAGCACACAGACACATCCCTGCTCCCCTGGGACACTTCCACCCCCTTCCCATCCTGGGATGAGTGCTACAGAGCAGCCCCAGCAGCGCTGCACCACTCTGGACTTCCCTGCCTTCAAGAAAATCTAGCCAGGCACTAGCACAGCTCCTCATCTTGGAGCAGCTGCTGAAGGCTGGATCCAATAAATCCAGTTTTGGTGGCCCTCACCATCGCTTCCTGTTCCTGGCACTGTGGTGGGTTGAGTTTCTCCAGGAGAAACCTTGGCAAAGACACCAATGAGGTCTGGGGGTGCCTGCTCTGGTCTCTCCCTATCCCACATGAAGCTGGTGGTGTCCCCTTTGCCATCCTCACATCCCACTCTGGAGCAACCCAGATCCATTGACACCCACCAGTTCCACTGCACTGCTGGGAGCTGAACAACCAACTGTGCTGATAACTGTGGGAATAATTAACCGGGAATGCTGTTTTCCTGCAGGGTGCTGGGAGGTGCCACTCTCCTTGCCCAACCCCTGGCTGCTCCGCCAGGATCTCCCGGCTCCCATGGGTTAACGGCGGCTGCTCTGGCCAGGGCAGCTGTGAAAACAGCTCTGGGTCCAACCCAAACACCGGAGCAGCCGCGAGGATCCAGCGCCGCAACAATGGCTGGAGCCGAGCGCTGGCAGCGAATCAAACGCCCAGAAATTCCTTCCGACAGCCCTGAGCAGCTCGTTATCAATAACACAAGTGATTAGCCAGGGCTCACTCCAGCCTCCCTGCTGGCAAGGTGCCTCCTTCCCCTGGCAGCCAGCAGCCACCCCCTCAGAGAGTGCCCCTGTGCCCCCCAAATCCACCCCTACCATCCCAAGGCTTCACCCTCCTGATCCCACAGCTCAGCCCCCAGAATGGGCCCTACAGCACCTCAGATTTTTAAGCCCACCCAACCCAGAGAGGAGCTCTCTGCTCCACCTGCTCTCAAATACTGCAGGAAAATCCCCACATTTCATCATTTGGAGGAAAAAATCCAACAGACGCTCCACCCTTGCTGTGATGAGAGCTGGGGGATGGCCAGGTCACATTGGGGATACTGCAAGACCAACCCAACAAGCACAACCAACATTCCCAGGATGACCATAAGCAAGAGGACACCAGGAAAACCCTGATATCCCCCAGCATGGGGTCACTCCCATGGAGGGACCAACCCCACAGAGACCAGAGCTCAGGGCCTTGCTCCCAGGAGTCCCCACACACCTCCCCATTGCTGCAAAGCCACAGGGATATTTCTGTCCATCATCTTCTCTAAAAGCACCCCAGTGATTGGGTTACACCTGATGCTTTAATTAGCAATTCCAGAGGCCAGGAGAACGTGCTGGCACACTGTGCCAAGGCAGGAGCACCAGGAAGGGACCAGGGTTGGACTCAGGTACCCCAGCTCCAGCTACACCAGCAACCAGGATCAGCACGGCCCGGAACGTGAGGATGCGCAGATCAGCTGGCAGAGGGGATCATGGAATCCTGGAATGCTTTGGGCGGGAAGGGACCTTAAACATTATCCAGTTTCACCCCCTGCCACGGGCAGGGACACCTCCCACTAGCCCTGTCCAACCTGGCCTTGGACACTCCCAGGGATGGGGCAGCCACAGCTTCTCTGCCCAACCTGTGCTAGGGCCTGTCCACCCTCCCAGGGAACAATTTCTTCCCAATATCCCACCTAACCCTGCCCTCGGGCAGTGGGAAGCCATTCCCCTTGTCCTGGCACTGCAGTGACACTTCACCCTTGTACAGTGCAACATCCCTGCCTCAAGGAACACGCTCTGGCCAGCACAAGTTTTTAACCACCCAACACTCACACATCACCCAAGGACCACTCTGCACCCAAAAAACTGGGCTGGAAGCTAAAACTGCCAAAATGCAGCCCAGCCACAGCTCCGTGTCTGAAGGAGCCAGGCTGGCACCGTGTGTGCCACCAGCCACCCCCAGTGCTCCCACCACGTGTTGCCCAGTGATAGGAAAAGCTCTTTAAAGGCTTTTTGGCACTGAGGCATCGATTAGATTATATATAGACTGCAGCTCCATTAAATATTTATTCCTTCAGCTGAAGCCTATTGGATTCTGGATGCGCCAAGCCCGGCTGCTGCTCCTCTGAGCCCTTCCCTGCCAGCTCCAGAGTTCTAGAACAAATTCCAGCCTTATTTGAGGTGAAAACAGCAGTGCCAGCATGAGCTTCCCTGGGCTGCGTCGCAGAGGTGGGGTCAGTGGAACAGGAAAAATACAGCACCCAAACAGGCTGATTGCAGGGAGGAGGAAGGGAATGTGTTGGGTTTTCCCCAGGAATCACATGGTCCAGACTCACAACAACCCATCTCCTCCACGTTTAAATCCCATTCTGCCCAAACTTCAAGCAAAGATTTGAAGCAAAACTCTGCATTCCACAAAGAGAGAGGCTTCCCACGTGGGATTCAGGGAGCAGAAAGATATTAGATGTCCAAAATATTATGTTTACAACCGTGAGGTTTCCTGTGAACATGAGACTCAATAGTTTTTAAATATTTGTTCACTTTAACTTTCCCCATTCCACAGCATATTAAACTCCAGTTGTCCCCATTAAAAGTTTAATCGGGAGCGAAAGGGGATCCTCTGGCATGCTGGGAACAGGGGAGGGCTTCATGCCCGACACCCTCCCCATAACAGGGCTCATTCATCACCTTGCCCAGAGCGATGGAACCCCCCCACAGCTGCTCCTGCCAAGAAAAACCTCCATTCCCCACGGCAGGTTGCCATGGCAATCCCAGGCTCTGCATCCCTTTCCAATGCCCTGCATCTTCCCTGGACCACAGCTGCAAATATGTGGGGAGAAAACACCTGGGGGGTGCCCAGGAGAGGCACCACCCACCCAAACACCCGTGGGGGGTGCTCAGTGGGTGCTGGGTGGGTGGGTGCCTCTGCTGGGGTCCATGGGGGCACCTCCCAGGACACTCACCCCGGGCACAGGGATTCTGATGGTCATTAAAAAGGGCAAGAAGCTGGAGAACCTGAAATCCCAACTAACCCCCCAACATTCCCTGCCCCTGCCAAGAATCTGACCTCCTGCCTGAGCAGAAACACTTCTGGGGTGGTGTTTCACCAGTGGGGAGGGGGAAACCAGAGAAAACATTTGCACTGGTGATAAATCAAGAGCAGGACTGCTTGGCTCCAGGCTGTGGGTCCTGTCACCCCACTTGCTCTTAAAATGGCCAGAGCCACCCTCCAAAGCAGTGGAGGGCACAGGGCGCTGCTCCTGGCACCCACTCAGGAGCCAGAATGGGACTCAGGGAGCAGGAACACAGTGGCATGGTGTTAAATAGCTGGGGGCTGGCTCGGCCCAGCAGCCCCAGCTCCTCAGCCGCTTGTCTTTACACCTGGATGTGGCAGAGGGAAGTTTAAAAATAACCCTGTGCCCGTCAGTCATGGCAGAGGCAGAGCAGAGCTGAGAGGAACAGCCTCACAAATGACCCAAGGTGTGGGAGGGCAGAATTCCAGGCTGGAACCTGGGGGGTCCTGTGTGATAGCCCACGGATACTGCTCTGGATGATGGACATGCTCCTTGTGCCAAAATATATCAGCCTTGGATGTAGATAAGGCAAATGGGAGCTTCAGAGATGCCCCAGCCCCAGGGGTTGCATCCCCAGGCTGACCCCAGCATCCCACCATGGCACAGGATGGGATCCAAACCCCTCCTGGCCTCTCAGTCCTTGGGAGGATGGACGGAGGTGGCTCAGAAACCAGCCCCACAAGCACTCCCATTCTGCCCAAACTTCAAGCTCCCTGCACAAAACATCCCCCCAAAGACCCTGCACAAAACACCCCCCAAACCTCGGTGGGGAAGGGAATCACACCAGTGCACACCAGGCCATGGCAGATGGAGCCTCAGAACAGATTTTGGGCCATGCCAGCCCCAGCTCCACCTGCCCTTGCTCATGGATTTATATGTTGGGATGAAGGATGGGGAGAAGAGGTTGAACACTCAGCACAGCCCTTCCTCCTCTTGGAAAACACCCCAAAACATCTGTATCATATAGACATATCTACATCACATATCTATGTCACTGACTATCCTGACGTGGAAGGGACTCATGAGAATCATCCAGTCCAGCTCCCAGCCCTGCACAGGACACCCCAACAATCCCACCACGTCCCTCAGGGCGTTGTCCAAATGCTCCTTGAGCTCTGGCAGCCTTGGGGAAGTATAAATATATATACACACACTGAATGCCTAAAACCCCAGAGCACTGGGGCTGGTGGGGCTGCCAAAGGTGATGATCCATTGGATGCAGGAACACAGCATCAGAATCATCACACAACTCACACAAGACTCCCACCAGCCTCTCCTTGGCTCCCAAACCACAGATCCCTCCACACACACTCCCCAGTGATGTTTCCAAGATGGGTTTGCACCCCCTAAGCCTCCTCTAGGCACTCCAGGTCCCCCCTCTGCTGCACAGACCCCCAAATCTCCTCCCTGGCAGAGGGAGCTGGGAGAGCAGCGAGGAGTAAATCACACCAGCAGTGAAGCACCAGCAGCATTTGTTGAAACCAGGATATTGTCTCTTTAAGCACATGAAAATAAGGCCCTTGAGCAGTGTGGTTCTCACTCCGGCGCACAATTATGGGTACTTTCAGCTGTCTACCACTATTTCAAGTGCTCTCTCCAACCGGGCTGTCAATGGCATGTTGAAAGCTATTTGTGGCTGCCATCGTTATTAGCAAAGTGGAGAGCCTGGCTGATGAGAATTAAATCAGGGAGGGGGGGTGGAGGGGCAGGACACAACCCCTCATTACAGAATTACCACCAGCAAGGGGATGTGGGGGGCAAAGCTCAGTCAGATCCCCAAAACGCACCCAGGACCCCCAAAACCCACCTGCAAAACTGAGTGGAGGGAGAGGTGAAGCTCTGACAATATTCCCTTCTACCTTAGGAGACCTGAGAGTAGAGCTAACAAATTACTTGGCTTCTGAAGTATTTAGCAAATTATTACCTGGCACTCCTTGCTAACAAGCATGACAGAAAGTATATTGTGTTCCTAGAATATTCTAGAAAAAAAAAAAACCTGCCTCTCTTCTCTGGAAGTGTCAGGGGGGTTTAGGTTTGTTCCAAGCATTAAGTGTTTAAGCACGAAAACAAGAAGTGCTTATGTGGAGGGTTCTCAGCCATAAAAAGAAATAAAACCCAGCACAAAGGTTCTGTCCTCCGAGGTGTCCCGTTTCCCCACACAAAATTAGTTTTTCTTTTGGAATGGTTATTGCAGTCTGCGATTATCCACGGAGATCTGCACAGAAACAATGCAAAGCCAACAGGGGAAGCAAAGTTTCTTTTGGAAAAATCAATTAGCCCTAAGGAAAAAAAAAAGTTTTGCTGGGGTTTCAAAAGAAAACTCATGATTGGACTCGGGTTTAAGAAAGCTGAGCCCAGGGAAGGGAGCTTAGTTCAGCAGGAAGACTGATGTAAGGAGCGATTCACTGCAACCAAGTCACTTCCTAAATATTTCCTTGCATATGGAGTTGTTTATGAAAGTACATTTTTTACTTAACAAGAAACAAAACGGGAAGAAAGGGGGGAAGGAAAAAAAAAACCAACCCCACACGCAGCCACATATGCACACACTTAATATTCAGCGTAGAAGAGATAATCTGTTATATAAGCCCACAGACAGACAATCCCCTTTTGCTTAAAGATGAAGTATCCATCAATGTTTGTCTGGAGCAGATGTAATCACAAGCAGTCAAGTCTGGAGGGCAGGACACTGCATGAATAATTCAAGCACTTCAGTCTACTTGATTGTGTGCAGATAAACACAAGTCAACCGCTAAACAGGTCAGCTGATAAACTTGTTTGTTCAGGACCAGCCACCCTCAACCAGATGCAGGCAGGACCACGCCGCAATTAGCGGGATGCCTTGCGGGGGGATGCTGCGGCCAGGCTGCCTGGCAGGGGGATGCTGCGGGCCCCGAGAGGGGGCAAACCCTCGGCAGGCCCCGCTCTGGTCCAGCCCTGCCATCCTGCGCTCCCTCTCGCCCCATTTTCGCCTGGAAGCGCCGCTGGGAGCGGCTCGCGGGGCTTTGTTCTCCTCCAGCCCCGCGCACATCGCCGGCAATTAATAAGGACCGAGGCAGCTTCGCCTCCCGAACTTGCCGAGCCCGGCGCTCGGCACGCAGCGAATGGCACAGGAACGGCCGCGGGTGCTCGGCGAGGGCTGGAATCACCCGGACAGGATCGACCCGCTCGCTTGCAAAGCTCCCAGCAGAGCACACTGACCACGCTGGGCCTCCCGAGCTGCCAACAGCGCCGGGCACCAAACACCTCTGGGCATTCTGAGTCTCTTCAGTTACCCCCAAAACCACTATAGGCACATCAAGGGAAGATGCTCTACGTGGTCACGGCGCAACAAGAGCAGAGGATAGGGTGCTCCATCCACACCTCCCAAGGGTGCCAGACCTCGCTGATCCTTTTGGTTGCGCCCATGGACCCGTGGAAAAACACACCGCACGTCTCGGGAACGGCAAGTGCTCCCAAAGGTTCCACTAAGAGGACACTGTACCTCTCCCAGCTTCATTCCAGCATCTCCCAGCGTTTGCTCAGGGCAGAGCCGTTCAACGAAGAGCTCCCAGGTAGGAAGAGGCATTTCCTCTGCCCAAAGAGCCTGTGCCACGTCCCTCCAGTGCCCCCAGTGCCACTGCAGTCCTTCAGGCGTTGCTGAAGTGGCTGCAGGGTCCGTGTCCCGTCCCCTCCTCGCACGAGGCCACCACGGGCCCACACTAAAGTCCTGCATTGAGGGCCATTTCTGAGCACCCCAGGGCACCCCAAGCCCCAGGTCTGCCCCAGCCCGGGGCCCTGGGTCCCCCCAGCCCCCCAGGGTGCCCCCGGGCCGCGCCGGGTCCAGGCAGAGCAACGAAGAGAACTCAGGATTATCTGCATGGAGAAGATATTTTTAAAAAACTGAAGACTAAGCAGGAATTATTTTCGTGGCCCTGTGACTGCGCCGCAGAAAGGCAAAGGGAAGAAAAGAGAGGCAGATTCAGAGACGCTGCTTTGCATTTCATCAGCTCCCAACGACGCTTCCTTAGAGGAGGGCACTGCTGCTATTAAGCAAAACCACTTTGGAGTTGAATGGGGCTGATTTGCGAGCGGCAAAGTTGATGTCAACTTCTATCTGCCTTAAGTTCTTAATTAGAACTCCTTCTAAAACCAGTAAGCAGCAGCAGCACAAATAATCAGGTCTAATCTCAATAATAACTTTATTCCTTTAAGTTTTACCATCATGTGCGCAGCCTTTAGGCTCTTTAACGATAATCTTATCAAGGTACCACACCACATTCTGCTGGGACCTTCTCTATTTTTTCCCTTCAGGCAAGTTACATATTAGAGGAGACTGGAAGGGGGGGAAAAAAAAACCACCAACCCCAAACATTGCTTCATTTCCCAGATGCAAAGACAAATCCGTGACATTGAGCAACACACCGAAAGCTACGGGGAGCCCTGAAGATAATTCCCTCCTCAGTCTCACACTACAGCATGGGCAAGATCAGGGGATGACCTTAGAGACAGTCCTGGTGTACCAACAACACAACCAGAGGCAAACGCAGCACATATCAGTGTTTCCCCAGTTTTGGGAACACGCTATTCCAGGTACAGACATCCCAGTGTGGAAGGCGAGGTTGTTCTCACCCCGCAGCATAAATGCTCTGTTTAAAACTCGAATTTCTCAGCAATATACACAAAAAAATCCCACCAACCTGCCAACAACCTGCAGTTCCCAATTTAACTGCCAGGCCACAGGATCCCACCTGGAGTCATATCCCTGCTTTCAGCACTTATTCCCTATTTACTGCAATCAGGGCCGATTTTACATGAGCTTGAGGAAAAGGGCAACAGGAGATCAATCAATCACAACTTCCCCCCTTGGAATTACTCACCTGTTTGTGCATTTCAATGTTCAAACCGTACGACATTTCATAGTACTGGGGAATAAAAAAAATACAAATACATTCAATTAAATAGGAGAGCCAAGGAAAATTTGAATTAACTTCACAGAAGGCATTTGCATAAGGTCATTACCAAAAAGCATCCTGGTCAAAACTGGGCTTAAAACACTGGTAGCCAAGGAAATTACACCTTATAACAAGCAGATGTTTATGGGTTTAACTGGCAGGCACTTAACAAGGGGACACTCCTTTTGACTCCTGTTTTCTCCTCCTAAGCTACTTAAAAAAACAAAGAGGCGCAGAGCTGGGTGACAGGCGTCTGCTCAGCCCTGGCAGAACAGGTACAGCCCGGAGTCTGGCCAAAATTCCAGCTTCTCACTGGGGGGGTGGATTTGCTCTCCCCCCGGGGCCAGAGGAGCTGCTGGGAAAGGGGGTGCTGGATCCTGCAAAGCCCCTGAGAAACCCAACCGAGCCCACCTGGGGGCCCCGCGATGCAAATGTGCCTAAAAAGAGGGGTTTGAGGCAACAAAAGAGCCCATTTCCCTCGGGAAGGATGAGCGGGGTGGGCTGGGATGGCTCCCGGGTGGCCTCACCGGGCGCCTCGGGGCGGCAAAGGGGCAACCCCCCCACGCCGACGGACCCCCCCCAGAGCCCGGGGTCTCTGCTGCCGCTGCCCCCGACCCCCCCGGAGCGCTCCAAAGGGGTTAACAGGAAACTTGGGATTGTGCTTCCAGCCATCCGGGGCTCCGTGCGCCTGGCACCGGGCACCACCCCCGCCCCCGGCGCTCCCCGGGCAGGCAGTGCCCGTCCCTGGGGGGGTCCCCCCGGTCCCCCGCGTTCGCGGGCTCCCAGCTAATGACATTTACGGGCTGAGCCGAAATCTGATTAAAGTCTCTCACCATAACGTAATGGCGCTGCATTTCGGTCTTCTCGTTCGCCAGCTTGTCATACTCCACTTTGAGGCTGCGGGGAGAGCGCAGGGTGAGACNGGGTGCCGGCCCTGGGGGTACATGGCCGGGCTGGGGCGCGGTCACTGGAACCAGCCGTGCCGTGCCTCGCTACGGCGATCACGACGTGCGCTGCTGCCGCTGCTGCCCGCCGGCCTCGGAGCGCTCCCGGAGAGGCCGAGAACTGAACAAAGGGACGAGAGGAAAGTCCGTGCGGGGGGCGGAGGAGGGAGGGCGGAGGGGGGAAGCGGGCTCAGCCGGTTCCCCCCCGCACACTGACCGCCCCTCGGCCCCGCACCGCCCGCGGAGCCGAGCCCAGCCCCGCACCGCCGGGACCAGGTGCCGACCCCCCCGGCCGCCGCGCTCCGCGGGCCTGCGCTTCCTCACCCACCCCCTCCTTCCGGCACTCGCTGTCGGAAAAAAAAAATAAAAGCAAAATCACCCCAAAAAGGAAAAAAATATTAAAAAGCCACAGCGACAACAACAACGCGGCGGCGGGAGGAAGGTCCCGCGGTATTCCTGCGGCCGGGAGAAGGGGAAGCAAAGCCAGGAACTAACGCCGGAGCACGACGGCCATGGAGGAGAGGAGGAGGGGGAGGAAGGCCGTACACATCCGACTTCCCGGGCGCCGCGGACATGCGAGGTGCGAGCGGTTCCCCCGCCCGGGGGGGCGGCCGTTCAGCTGCGTCCAGCGGGGCTGGCCGTGGGTCCGGGGGCCATGGCGGTGCGTGCGGGGCCGGTGCGGGGCCGGAGCAGAAGCAGCGCCCGAGCACGCGGTGCGGCCACAGCGCCCGGGCGGAGCGCGGCGGCGGGCGGGCGACAAACCCCGGGCGGCCGCTCCGCCAACCGCCAATCACGCCGCGCCGCACCCACGTGGGGACACGGCGGCCGCGCGCTGATTGGGCGCCGCGGGACACGACGTCACAATGCCAGCTTGTGTCTGAGATGGGAGGCCCCGCCCCTGAGGAACCACGCCCCCCGCGAGGCCACGCCCCCGTGCGGGGCCCGTTCGAGCGGCAGCGCCCGCACGGCCTGGGCCACCGTAAAATACTGGCCTGCTCGGGCTGGGGCACTGCCCGCCCCGAAACACCGACCCGGGGAGAGCGGCGGGGCCTGGGCCGCGGTAAAACACGAGCCTGCTCGGGCTGGGGCACTGTCCGCCCCGAAACACGGACCCGGAGACAGCGGCAGGGCCTGCACAGCCTGGGCCTCTTCCCGCAATAAAACATGGGCCCGCACGGCCGGTTCCACTGCCCGCCCTCGCCTCATGGCGCCCCGCACAGCGCCCAGGACGAGCCTCCCGCGCCGCCATGGCCGCCCTGCCCTGCCCTGCCCTCCCCGGCGGCCGCTTTGATGTGCTGTGAGGGCCGCTCTGCTCCCCCTGCGTGTAACGAGGAACACGAGGAGTGGCGTTCACGCCTCCGTCCCACTGCAGAGACACTGTCCCGCACGCCTGGGCCCCGCGGCCGGACCGGGAGCAGCGGCGGGCCCGGCGCGGCCCATCCCAGGCCCGGCCCGGCCTTTCCCCGCGCACAAAATGGCCGCTCACCCGCGCGTCAGACGGAGCCTCCGCC
>VWZD01008391.1:35041-45679 GCA_013396695.1 Sakesphorus luctuosus | reverse complement strand
ATAAGTGTGTGTTATATTGTAGTTTTCTTTTAATTTTCTCTTTTCTGTATAAATACATGTAGTTAGTTTCATCATAAACCTGGTTCAGTTTTTTATTTTTTCCTCTCCCTCTTCTTCCCTTTTCACTGTGTCTCGGACAGTTGGCATTTTGCCAGCTCAACCCAAGACATCCCTTCTTATATTTGTTCACCTTTTTCAGTCTCTTAAAATTGTGAATGATAATCATCAAATCTGCTGTCTCCCTACACTCAGTTCCACATATCCCTCATCCATTTCCTCCTCTTCTCTGTCCCACAGACAGGGAAGAATTCAAAAAACTGTGATAGTCATCAAACTGGCATTTAACAAATCCTCTCAATTTCATTGTGATAAGGCAAAAAGACCAGAAAAAAGGATATCAGAAGAATTCCTTAGCTGAGCAGTAGAAAAAGAGGACCAATTTGAATGAATTTTAGAAATTGGCCCCGAAGTTGATGAATGTGTTTGTTTCTTCTGCATTGTATAGGTGGAGAATAGCAGTCAGTAACAGCAGAGCACCTTGGTATCCCATCCTCAAACATCCATTTAACTGTGATTGAGACCTTGGAACAAGCTGTATACCCCACCTTGTTTCTCCTCTGTGCATTTGTAGGATGTGTGGTGAAAACTCACCTAGAAAAACTCACTCCAAGAAAGACATTGAGGTGCTGGAGTTTGTCTAGAGAAGGGGAATGAAGCTAAGAGGGGTATGGAGCACAAGTTATATGAGGAGGAGCTGAGGGAACTGGGGGAGCTCAGCCTGGAGGAAAGGATGTTCATAGGGGTCTTTCTCACTCTCTACACTTTCCTGACAGGAGGGGGGAGCCGGAGTGGGTCAGGTTCTGTTCCGAGTGTACAAGAGACATGGCAACAGTAAAAAACCTGAATTTGCACCAGAGGAAGTTTAGGTGGTATATTAGGGTCAATTTCTTCCATGAAGAGTGGTCAGGCATTGGAATATGCTACCCAGAGAACTGGTGGACTCACCACCTATAAAAGTGTTCAAAAGATGTGTAGATGGGGCACATAGGGACATGGTTCAGTGTTGGACCTGTCATTGTTAGGCTGATGGTTTGATTCAATGATCTTGGAGGTCTATTCCAACCTTAATGATTCTGTGATTCTATGAATTTAAGTTGTAGGATGAGAGAATCCTAGACAGAATCCCTGGTTTGCAGCCAGCTGTGCAACTAGAAGAGTACCAGAACTCTGGGTAGGGACCTCAGACTTGGTTGTACCCAAGGCAAGCTAAGTACAACATGGTTGCTTGAAATGTAGAAGAAACAGCACATAACATGTTGTGGTAAATATTTTCTCCATGGAAAAATGTCGTAAGTATAGCTGATATAATATAAGCAGGAGTTTGTGTAGGCCTGCATAGGTTACTTAGGGTGGATTACAGTGTGCAAAGTGCCACCTCATTTGTACTCCAGGTATTTTTCAAAGCCATTAACTGATTAAATTTTCAGTCATGGTCACCCGTCATACGAATCTGATAAATGACAAGATAAAATGGCAAACACACTTTGAAAGGCTCTTTTGCATTCTCCCAGCCCAGTGTATTCCTGCAAATTACATTATTTCTTAATTTTTAATTAAAAGAGTTTTATAGAAAAACAAAAATGAAACAAAAACTCTCTTATTTGTCTTTATTTTGAGAGTAGTGTGATTGTCTTTATTACCCAACCTCAAGATGAGAACTAAGGGTTTGACCCCAAGCATTGCCTTTTGCCTCCTGCAAGGATGTGGCAATTTTAACTGGGATTCTTCTGGACAAAGCCTATTGAGTAAACACCTGCTGAGTTTTAGATGTCATCTGTAGGAGACGAGAAGAATAATACTTTAGGTTATAAAGGGAGTCAGGATGGCTGTCCCAGGCTTCAATACCTGTGCTGCTGTCACATTTTACTCGATTTCACACACATATTTCATTTCACACACCATGGCACCTGTGCTGCTGCACAGCCAGGGGAGCACAGCCAGCTCGTTTCTGATTATTTGGAGCATGAGTTTCAAGAGCTGCTTGAGCTGAATTTGTTGCACAGAATGTATTTCTTGTCTGTAAAAGAGGTACAATCTCATCTCCTTAGACAGCAGCGCTTTTCCCATGTGTCAAGATCACTGGTACTATTTTAATTATCTACTACAGATTATACAACAGAAATAAATTCAATACAAAATAGTGTAATGGATATCTTATATTTCAAATATTGTAGTACTCCTGTCACCTACAGTAGATTTTTTTCTTTTCTTTTTATTACAGGCACTGATGACTTTATCCATATTCTAGTTATAAAAATAGATTAGATAAACTAATTAACTAAAGTAATAAACCAATAAACTATAATGCATTTTAACAGATGTCATCTTTGATAACTCTGTTTTTTGGGACAGATCTTTACCCAGAAAAATCTCATAGGCACTTTAAGTTGACTTTTTTTATAACTCAGTGACAAGTAAATTTTCCTTAGCTGGAGATGAGCAGTTTGAAAATGGTAATAATTTCACACACAGAAACTTTTCAGCTTGGTATTCAGATGTCACTGGACATTTTTAGCTGTTATTGGTGGCTTTTCCAATGGGATATTTAATACATTGGCATATCAGTGCCTTGAAAAACAATCAAGTTTAACAAACAGGATTGAAGCACATGTTTTGAGAGCACTGAATATTCATAGTTATGCTTCATGCCCTTTCCAATTTAAGGTAATAACAAAACTGTGGAAAATAAAGAAAAAAAAGTAAAAGAGAGGTTACAGCAATGACAAGAAAGACAAGAAGACTATTAAAGAGATTTTATTGGGTTTAGTTATATCTGGAACCATAACAGGATATAAATAGAATGGTATTATACTTTGATGCTGGTAAGGAGTTAAATAAATCACATTGTGTTCCCTTAATTCCAAGCAGATTGAAAGGCTAACTACAGCACTGATAAAATAAGCAGATTTGTTAAATACAGAAAATGGCTTGCAATTCACTGTCATCAGCAAGTAGGCACTTGGCTTCTCCTCTCAGCCTGCACATTCCTTCTGGGAGATATGAACAGCTGTGTGCAACTACCTGCTGCAAACACTCTGGGACAAATTAACTCTTAGTTAGTTTTCACTTACACTCTAATATTAGAAATAATAAAACACCCACATTTTTTACCTGACTAGCTAGCATGTTTCTTCTTTTCAGCTTTTGTATCAGTCTGACACCAACATTTCTGTGCTAAAAGATTACATTTTCTTTCTTGGTAGTTTGCTTTTGATGTAATAATTTCCTTCCTTCTCACAGATTACACAGGTATGACCAGAAAAGACAATGTCTCCCTTCAGAAAAAGACATATTTCAGTTAGGCCTGTCCTTACTTGCACTGTAAAGAATTCAAAGCTGCTGAGTGTGACTTCAGGAAACAGTAGATGAATTCAACCTCACAAGTGTGAGCAAGTTCTGTCTGGTTGGTTCTCTCTTTGCTTTACTTTATCAGGAGCTTGTAATGCTGAGTGTGTGCCACACACTCATGTTTACACACCTCTGCCTCTTTTAAATTTTCACAGGGCTTAAGAGCTGGGAGAGTTCGGTGTGGGTTAGCAGAGCCAATTCATCCCACTGCCAGATCTCATCCGCTTGATTGTGGTAAGGTGTCTCTTCAATGTCACCTGAAACCTTTTCTTCTCACATTTCACAGGGCGTGTTTCAGAGTCTGGATTGCAGCACAGAGGAGAAAGCTGGCTGTTGCAGACCGACTCCCAAGAAACAGACTGCCTTGTCTTAAAAGGGGTGTCTGAAGGTTTTATGTACTCCATAGTTTGCTGGATTTCATTGAAAGGGTTGGATGAGCTCCTTATAAGAGAGGGGGTCTTCTTCCTTTGGGACAAGAGAATTCTAAGCTCTTCAGAGTCATGCTGAAAAAAGAGAGACTCTTTTCTCCTGGTATTTGGACTTTCACCCAGTGTGAGAAAGCCATAGGGGGTAGTGATTTTGGAGAGGTGTGGCAAAGAGAAAGCAGCTCTGGTTACTGGGTCGCAGTGATGTGCAGCTCTCTCCAGGTCTTCAGGGAAAGTCATTTGATCTGTGAAACACAAGGTTCCTCTTCTGTCCAGACTCTGTCCTTTATACATTGTTTCTTTCCTGATGTAGGATTCAGATTTGCTTCTAGTTGTTCTGCGCTTTTGCACAATTTCATCAGAGATCTCTCTCTCAGGAGAATTCTCTGTTGTGTCTTCCTCTGGTTCCTGCTGGAAAGAAATATGCTCTATGTCCAGAGAAGGGATGAAAAATTTAGGGATGCGATCAGGAGTCATGACAATGTTGAAGATGCCATTGTTTTTCTGAGCAACTTTGTCTTCAGGAGGTGGCTTGTTGATTTTGAGACTTGTCCAAGTTATCAAGTTTTCTATGGCACTTTTTATGGAGAGCTGGGATGTGCCACAAGGCACCATTATTTCAGCCAGCAGTGCTTTCTTAAAAAACACAATGCTGTCTGCTGATTGAATTTTCACAGCACTGATTGCAGATGGGGGACTCATTCCTGCTTATAAAACAAAGTAAATGACGTAATCTGATAGCTAGATGTCATTGGCATGGTAACCAAAGATAAGAAGGCTTTTACACTCCTACTTATATGCTTAAAGCCTGATTCATGTTGCACCATTACCTTAAGCAAGCTTAAAAATTTGATTTAATTTTTTTTAATGCCACATTTGGTACTAGTTCCTTAGCTATTTTCAGGAAAATAATGGCTACAAACATACCTGTAACTTTCAGATTATTTGCATTATGTTACCTGTGCTATTACAGAAAACATAATTAAGATTTTCTTATTCATTGTTTTCAAGTGCATACAGGTGTAAAAATCATACTTCTTGCAGTTCTTCAATTTAGCATTCAGCAAATCTTATTGTTTGGTGCACTTTGTGTTGCAGGCTGTGAGAAGAAAGGGTAGGAAATGAGTTATCAAACAATTATTGAATGAGTATGGGGGTGTGTGCATATATATATATATATATGTATATGTGTCTCCCAGGGGAGCTCAAATTGCTTTACCTTTCACTGGTGCTGTACATACATAGCATGTTACAAGAAAAAAATGGGCAGCCTTTCAGAAGATACTCAGAGTAGATATCTGTGCTTAAAGAGGTGGGCATCTTCTCAGATACATGTAGCAGCCTACAACGGCTATGTGAGCTTCTCCTGATACTTGATTTGTTTCTTAGGGTTCTGTTGAAGGCTTCCCCCCAGCACACGCTCTACTGTCACTGATGTAATTTGTAGCCAGTTCAGAAAACACCAGGACAGGACTGTCCAGCATGTGTGTGGTTTCTCATCAGTATCAGACCATAAAGTCCTCAATCTGACTGCATTGTAATAGCCATTCTTGCTCGCTGGTCAGACCCTTTCCTTCCTTAGTCCGGGTCACTATTTTGCCTCTACTCTGTCTCACCTTATATATACATGATTCAAGAAAAAAGATGGAGAATGTAAAGATGTGTATGAATATTTCTTCTTGGTTTCCATCTCTGCACACTGGGCAGTTCTGGGTTTCTTTCCTTTTTATGACCCTATGAAGGCACCTTAGTGTTGGTGACATTGAAGGTGTCTGTGCTAATGAGCACTCTGAAGACACAAAACAAGCTTCCCTGAACTGGAGAGTTAAGACCGTAAAGGGTGCTTTTGCATTTCATTGTATTTTATTTTTGCACTCACATTTTACTCTTTGTTACCACTGCTCATATCTCCCTTTGGCAGTGTTTTAAGGATAGAAGTTCAGTCCTCATAATTAAACCACATGTGTAAGTTGTTCAAAAATCATAGAATCACAGAATGGTATCTGAGTTGGAAGGGATCTTAAAGATCATCTAGTTCCAAACCCCTTGCCGTGGGCAAACACACCTTCCACTAGGAGCTTTTGACATCATAGAGTCTTATGAATTTTCTGTATTCAGTTCTTCATTTATTTCTCTCTGGCTTAGCTACAGAGTTTGAGTGCTGTTGAGTTTAGGTACATGTCAGCATTTCAGAACAGCACATATAATTCTTGTTTTCCTGAAGAGGAAAAATTACAGTGTAAACTTTTTATTGTCATCTTGAGCAGATAGGTTCTGTTCATCTCAGTACCATAAAAGCAGCTTTTGTCTAAAGATTACCCATTTCCACAATCAGAAACTGTCCTATAGGCACAAAAGAATTTAGATTTTGTAGAAAACAAACAAAAAAGAAAACCTAGTTATTGTGTTTGAACTGGAAAAGTAAAAAATAATTAACAGAGAACTAATAATAAAAGCAAAGTGTCTTGAAATTACGTATAAAATTGAGCAGATTCAGTTCTGTTCTGTTCCTTTCCAGAAAAAATAAAAATGAAGGAAAGAACATTAATTGTTGAAAACAAAAATTCCTCAGGATACTGCAATTTCACAAATCCTTAGTGATTTATATAGCATGGTTCCTTCTCTGGCTGGAAAATCTTCTAAAAACTGCCATTCCCCCCAACGGAACCACACATTAGAGTCAGGGGAGATTCACAAATTTCAAAGTCTCTTGAGAATTCTGCAGTGTGAAGATAGATTGATATCACCCAGAATGGAATACAGAATTTATATTACCATTATTTTCACCCTATTTGATCTAGAATGTCTATTTTTTATTTACAAAGCTATGAAAAGAAATACAGTAGAAAACATTATTTTAACTCCAAAAGGGAGAGTGTATGACTGAATTTGTCCATGGTACAAATGAAAGTCTTAATTCTTCCAGTAATTTTTGATCACAACCATTCAGTCTGTCATTAAAAAACCCAGCACCTCTGAATAATATTCCTATATTCACTAGGAAACATTTATTACTGTTATAAAAATTAAAAGCTTTGAAAACAGTGACCTACCTGCACATCCTAGTCCCATGAAGCTGAAACAGCTCTTCATCCAAGCAATTTCAAAGATGACAAATCCAAAATCTTCTGGAAAACTTGATATCAGAATTAACTTTACATTATGAGGCAGAACATGGATTACAGACTATGTCTCTTACCTCAACATTTGTACATAGAAAATAGGGAACTTGCTTCCCAAAGGCACCCACATAGGTTACCTATTTTCCTTCACATTTTTAAGGACAATAAAGTTAAACTTTGATAGCTCAAACATTTATAAATATATACACAAAAATTTACACATATATAAACCTAAGACTCATATACATTTATATCATACAACTTATGTACATCTATATATGTTTACTCACATACATACACATTCATCTCTATATGTGTATTTATGTATATTTGAACCTTATGTTCATATATGTGTATGTAACTGTGTGTGAGTCCTATATATGTTTATATATGCAGACAGAGGTGTATATATTTATTTATGTGCAGGTATATATAAACTGGTGTCTCTTTCTGGTAATAACACAAATACTTACTCCAGAATAACTTCTGAAACAGTAAATATTGGAAGATGTATTCCTAGACCATTTTTTTAAGGTTGACAGAAACACAGCTTACAGCATTACAGTACAAAATAAGTTTGATTTTTATCTCCAACATTTCACAGTGTAGTATACTTTAACTTTTTTTATTTTTTTTTAATTCTGTTACTTCTCTTTGATCTGAGAAAAATGTTCAAATGCCCTCATTTTGCTTCTGGCAAAATACAGTTTTAATCATAAACAGCTGCAATGAGTAGAATGACACAATGCCTGTACCAAGGTTTAGATCAAGACCTACTATACAAAATGAACAGTATGAAACAAACTAGATGGCAGAATCCTGGGGGAAAATATAAGGTATAAACATCTTAAATACTCTTTGGATTATGAACTCCAAGTAGAACATTTTCATCCCCTCATTTTCGCTAAAATCTCACTAAACATAACTCATCTTTTCTTTCTTTTTCCTAATGGAATCAGCGGGTTTTCAACGATTTCTTCATCCAGGATCCAAACCAAAAATAAACATTTTGATGTGCTATGCAATATTTTCTCTAAATAGCTCAACTATTAAGAAATATTTTTTTTTATTTTTTTTTTCTATAGAATAAGAGTTTCACTTCTGGAAATTGGACACAGCTAGAAAACAGTACTACTTTTCATCTTTCCTGTGGAGAATGCGTACTTTTGGTGACTATGAATACACAAATGCTTAATACTTACACTGAGCTTTCATCTTTGACATGCACTGGGAACATTTACTAATTAATCTTCACAGCCCCCTGAGGGGTAAGTAAGCATTATCCCTGTGATTTTTGCTGTGCACCTAATAAGTAGAGAAGAATAGAAATGGCTTGTGCTCATCCCCACAAAAAAAAAAAAAAAAAAAGAAGAGCTGCAGAGATGAACTGAATTCTGCACTTTTCCAGTTTACAGAGAGACCTGGTTTCAAGGAATTTCTGACTTTGACTGGCCTTTCCTTTGTTTTTGGCTCATCACTGCACTTTGTTCCAACGCACACATTCAAAATAAGTCCTTCAATATAGACATGTGAGGCTTTTTAACTAGATGCAGCAAGGAAGTGGAATATGCAGCAGTCCTTGGCAGTGAGTCTTAGCTGGGTACCAGATGCATGACCTGTGAACAGCTCAGATGCTGCTTTTCCTCTTTTAATATTAATGTTTATGTTCTATCAGAGAATATCTCCATTTTTCATAACTTTCCTGGAGGTTGGATTCTTTCAGTTGCCTATAGTTCTTCTCACACAGTTCTTTGCTGCAAACATCACCCCCCCTTAGTGTCCAGGCTTGTTTGCTCTGAGACTGAGCAAGTGTACCACTATCTATTGTTCTTGTACTACCTCACAAGATGCCAGTCCTTTGTCTTCAGTTAATAGCATCTCCTGCTCATTGCATTCTTTTCACTTGTCTAGGCTTAGAAATTGAACTGGGCTAAAGTAGGTCACTGTCTTATAATTTGGGGCTTTGGCATTGCTATCACCTTTGAAATAAATTACCTTCTTTAACAACCATAGAGAATCAAATAAACATAGAATACCTAAAGTCAGAAGGGACCAGTAAAAATCATTGAGTCCAACTCCCTGAAATGCTTTCGAAATGTTTTTTGTGAGATAAATATGTAAACATGTGTTCCTTTACCATTCTAATTACAATGTACTTAAATGCACACACAGCTCTGCCCTTCATTAGAACCAGACATATAACTGCAAAAAAAAAGTTTGCTTTGATCACTTGCACAAGCTATTTGAAAATTCTCTTAGCAATAATGATTCCATGAAGTTCCACTGAGAAATGAAAAGATTTTTGGTAGTCTCTATGATTGTTGTCATGCTATAGTCATGGAATCAAGTGCAGGAGAGGAAAATGTAACTGCTTACTCCATATATTTTGGATTTAAGAGTCTACTGGTGAGAGGATTCCCAGCTTGAGTGACACAGTTTAGTACAAAAATAAGTGGGGATGAATCAGGCCCATTAACTAAATTTCCAAGCTGTGTGTAACATTTGCATACATCTCAGCTTCCTGCTGAGAAGGGACTTCAGCCAAACTAGGATTACTAGTTATCATAAATGTTACATAAGAACACAAACATTACATAAAAAACCTTCAAAATATTACTTTTTCCTTTTAAGTTTAATTAAAGAATTTTAACCAAAGACTATCTGCTCTTGTCCTCTCACAGAATTTGGCCATGGTTCCTGACAGAAATGGCTATAACAAAAAACCCCTACTATATACAGAGAAGAAATCTAGCAGGTAGCAATTTTTCACAGCCACTTCCTATGTACTTGAAATTGAGATTACCCAGAGTTTAAAAGGAATTAGATTTTTTTTTTAATTTTGAACTGATAAATCTGAAAACTAGGGGGAAAAATTCATAACTGAATTTAGAAGTTGAACTCCGGCCCCTCTATAGTTGAAAGCCTTGGCTCATGGCTTGTGTTTTTACAACAGTAGACATCATCAGCCAATCACCTTGTATAATAAACTTTTGGATCTGTTGTTTGGCAGCAGGCAAATCTAATAATATATGATAAGTATCCAACTCTCAGATTAAGTGCTATTGAAACTACTTTCTCCTGTAGTTAAGACAGCACATCCCAGCTCGAGCAAAGAAGCCCAAATCTGTGCAAAGGCACTATTTCAACAGCCTTTGCTTTGTTGCTCCCAGTCATTTTCAGTCATTTCCAACTGCCTATTTAATAAAAAGGAGACAGCAGAGAGTAGCTTCCCTAAATTATTCATTTCAGCCCTGCAAAGTATCTCTCAAGATCTCAGTGCTTCTGTTTTGTGGTGTTAATAATTCAGAGGTGCTGGAGAAGCAAAGCTTGGCAGTTTAGTGCTTTTTTTTTGTTTCCTTAACAATATTACACTTCTCAGTCTTGGGCTGATAGCTCACATGATCCGAACGACAGCTTACTCACATAACAGAAATACTGAAATAGATTGCATTTGACAGAGAGGATTTAAGTGTTCACTTACACCCTTTTGGATTCAGCAGCCAGGGCTCCACTGTTTCCAAATACCTTGGAAAATAAATAAATACTACCCTCTGGTGTTTTCTATTTGTAAATATTGTTATGGTATCCACCCCAAGTTTATGTGACTTCCTTTGTAAGTATTAAAAGATTCACCTATTTCTGAGGATCACAGCTTTTCATTCATTCTTGGAATAGTTAAAAAA
>VWZD01008391.1:20959-34638 GCA_013396695.1 Sakesphorus luctuosus | reverse complement strand
ATAAGACCGGTGTGTCACACCACCCCCTTGTGACTTCAAACAGAAAGAGTGTGTTTTCAAAAGGTATAGGAAACCTTAAGCTAAAGAATCTGAGTGGAAACATCTCCTGTACTCTTATGTGAACAGTTCCAGTTTTTGTTTGCCATCATGAAGATGAAGACTTTTTTTCTTTTTCTTTTTGATTGATGTACTCTTACCCTTCCAGCTTATGAACTTCCCCTTTGTGTGAGCATAATCATCAACAAAGACTTTGTCCTCCTGACAATCTCTTTTGTCATAGTAGATATTTAACAAAATTAACATGTGACTTTGATTTTTGATCATCAGACTGGGCTCACAGGGGGAGACAAATGAAACGAGGAATGTAAAAAAACCAAAATCACAAAAAAGCTAATTAGAGCAGAGTCTCTCTTGTTTGAGGTAGAATTTGATCAATAGGTCATAAATTTACCATGTCTTTGTCCCAGTAGGAAATTTGGACTTTATATTCAACTGATGTGAAGCTACCATTCTTTGTCTTGTAAAATACGAAACTTGAGCTTTGCTTACATCATCTCCAACATGAAACATCAAAAAAATTAATCAAATTGCTTAAAAAGTCTTGAGATAAGTTTAGAAAACAAAGAAAAGTTGGTTTAATAACCTTAGTTGTGTTTACTTTGCTTTGAGTTTCCAGATCCTTCCTGGCTTTTAAATGGTATTTTATATGTAAATGCTGTTAAAAATAATAACATACTGTTACAGGTTTGGCTTAGTTTTTTTCTTTACTAACTCTGGACNTTTAGATACACTGGTTACTGAGGAAGCTATGGGTCAAACTATTACACATACTGAATCTTCTCTCTCTCTCTTTTTTTTTTTCCTTTTGTTGCAAGAAAGCTACAAACATAAGACCATTTTCCAATCTTTCTCATCAGGGCTTGTGTTAAAGTAAGCTGGATTCATATGACTTCAATCTTAAAAAAGAAAAAAAAAGATAATTTCTTTCCTTCAAATTAGATTATTTTTCCAAACTCTGATTTAAAAATTTTACATGCCTAAAACCATGTGATGTCAGATTAAACACATACATATATATAGTTTTCTCATAGACTGCTTACATGCACAAAACTGTTTTCATGTGGTATAGCTGAGTATAAAATCATTTGCAGTACTGTCAGAACCAGACATAAGCATCAAAGATAGTCATGGGGAATCATCAATTTTCCTCTCTCTTGATGCATCTTGGTGACAATTTTAGGTTGATAAATATATTTTTGGTAGATAAAATAAGATGGATGACACTCTATATGGGTTGCTGGAAGCAGTGGCAGAGAAGAGCCTGGTGTCCTCAGCATTTTTCCTCTCATCCTGTCAGCTCACACCCAAGCCAGAAATGGGTTCTGTCGGATAAACACTTACTGTGGAACTGGCTGCTTAGTTAGGTTTCATATAGACTCACTTAGGGAGAATGCAAATTTTGACAAGTTGAAGAAGAAAGACCTGTGGGGAACTAAAATGAGCTCTAACCTTTCAGCTACAGCTGTTAAGTCAATCTCATTTCAGTAGAGTTTTTGTTTCATTGGTTTTTTTCCCCTCTACTGTGCATCTGGTCTGATACCTCTAATTTCTGCTCACTATGATGTCCCAGTGCTTCTGGAGTCATGGAGCACATTCCCATCAAATTTTATCACTGGGACACTGCTGTTATCAAGGGGACTGTGGCACTCCTACGTCTAAGGACTTTTGTTTTAATGTCAGAGTGTACAATGTCTAAGCACCACAGTGCAACTGGCAAATTCATCTGTTGCATTTTTTCTCCTTTTAAAATCATCTGTCATATCTGGTTATTGCATTTTATGATGTACAAGGTTAGCTGAATTTTGAAGGCTTCAGCAATACACAAAAGAAAGGGAGTTTCCACTTTCACTCTGAATTCTTCTGCTGCCTTTGTGTCTTACCTTTGCGGTAAAAATATTTGAGACTAATTTCCAAAGAGACTACAAAAAACTGCAATCCTATGCTCCTGAAGCTGATGGGAGTTATGTGACTAAATCCCTAGGAACTGTGGAAGCTGCAGTCATTAATGTTTTTCTCATTCAAGAAGTTATTTGAAAATAGAACTGTCTTCTGGGTTTGCTGCAGGACTATACATAGTTAGAAGAAGAAAGTAATTTAATTCTTTGCAAAGTAGAAGAATCAAATTCTGTTTGAAGTGTCCAGAACCAAAAAGCAAACCAAAACAAAAGCATGGTATACGTTCACACAAGAATTTCAGCAAGGGCAAAGTCCTTATTTGTTCAGGATGCTCAGGTGATTCTGAAGCATTTGACTTTGTCATAGTCTCAAGTTCATTATTATACATAACATACCAGTGTCCAATATAATTTTCACCAGTTCTTTCCATATAGACTTTCCAGGTATGTCACCAGCATTATCCATCGCCCTTTGTGACCTATTTCAATTTGTGGATAAATTAGTTAGAAGAAGCTTTCTTTATAACTACCAAGTTTCCAAACAAAACAATTTACTTGCTTTCTGGTCCACATGAAAGTGGCCTCAAACTGCATCTCAGAGTAGGTGAACATATAACCCCATTTGCTTCCCCACACTAGAACCTAATACAAATTCCATGTAGACAAAGTTTTGTTTCTAGTCTAATAACCAAAATTAGTGCCATATGAGTCAAAATTAGAGCCATATGATACTGTACAAATTCTGTAGTAATAAATAAAAATAACATAAACTAGTGATTCATTAAGTTAATAAACAAAATGAAGTGGCATGGTTATGAGACTGAAGGTAAAGAAACGTAGGAAGCATCTGAGGTTTTGGTGATGATGGGTGAGAATCCAAATTCAGCTGAGCATGTTGGAGTTGACTGTTCAATTGTGCAAAAGCTACAACATTCAACTATTGTGAGATCACACACAAGAGTGAATTTTAAGCTACAGAAAAGTGGATGTGGTGACAAGAAGGTTAATATAGAAGGAGGGGTGATAACACAATCCAAATTATGGTTGAAACAAGCAGTACTTCACAAGTATTGGAGCATAATTGTATAATAGAGCAATTAACCTGTGGAGCTCACCACTAAAGAGGAGAAGTAGGATTAATTATGTCCAAATAGTAATAGCTAGCATAATTTCACAGAAGAACAAACACGTAGATTAAAATCACAAATAGGATGAAGCACTCAGTAGGTACTAGATGGGATAATGAAGGAATTTCTCTCTTATGACAGAACAACTGGCTAGGTGTTAATTTGAGAAAGGGTGTTATAAAGAACTTGACAAAGAAATTAATTTGACCCTCCTTACAGAAAGATAAACTACTCCAGCTCTGTGGACCACACTGAAATGGTTGTGCTTTGCTGAAAAAAGGGGCAAATTACATTTAGGAAATTTCTTTGTTGCAATCAACCTGTACTATGGATATGTTGAGGCATAAAATTCACTAGAGTTAGGACTGTGCTTGTTGAGGTTGAAAAGAAGAATAAAGACACAACATAGTTTATAAACTGTAATACTAGACAATTTATAAGACATAGTTTTAGTTATGAGTGCAATTTCCAATGAATTTTCAGCAATAATATAACTATGGTTATGTAGTAGTAAGTGCTGAAAGTAGAGAAAGAGAGGCATTTTAATCACTCAAAATTGTATTCCAATGCATTGACCAGAGGTACCTAGAAAATTTTATGTAAAGCAGATTAAACAAGACAAACATGTTTACAGGATTTTTCTCAGTTTAGATATTGACTCATCTTCTCCTTACAATACCAGGCTAAAGTAAACATTTCTATAACCACTGCAGTACAACCTTGTCTCTTATTTCTCCTTAGCGAAGCCTAGGAATTTATCTCTTCAGTGTGAATGATCCTGCCAGGAAAGGTAAGAAGTGTTAATTGTGCACTATCTCATCTGCTGATCTAGAGCAGATTGTTTTAGAAAAATACTTGATTACTGTTTAAATACTCCAAACAAAGAAATTGCTGAACTGTTCATGTGAAAAAATAGGTGAGAGTCTTTGCAGCAAGACATATGAAGGGCAAGGAACAAAGTCTGTGCTCTGCAGCACAGCCTGATGTACCCATCAGAGAAAACTAATGTTTTCATGAAATAGGGGCAATGCTATATTTCATAATTTTGAAAACAGTTGTTACTCATAGAATGGGTGTGGTTAAAAAAATAAAATTAAAAAATGTTCTTATTTTAGAGCCTTAGTAGAAAAAGTGGAACTTGAGGAATGATGGCATAATTGCCTTCATATTTCATTCCAAAACTGCTGGTAGCAGATTCCTGAGCACACAGCAGTACAGCAGTACCAGCTTGTGTCTTTGGAGGGCAGCAGCATTCTAAAGACATGATTCAACCTCAAATGCTCTCGTTTGTAATAATTTCACATTGTCCATGTGCCACTAGCCCTGGTATTGAGCTCAGGGTTGAGAACTGATTCCGCTAATCTTTACTGCGATATTTGGGAGACATGGCAAAAATGTGGGGACTCTGTTACCTGGGACTCTGCAGGAAAAGGAACCGAGTCTTGTCCAGGTATCTATTCTATTCCCAGAGCAAGAAAGGAGTTGTGTAGTGATTATCTGTGGCATCAACCTGTCAAATGCATTAGGCCAAAAGCAATCCAAATATCCTTGCCACCTTCTGTTCTGCCTGCAGCATGAAATAAATTTTAATGATAAGACATAAAAAAAAAATATTGCAGGATATTGTTAAAGAAACAGAAAGTGTTACTGAAATGCTACCAAAAAGGTTGTTTTGAAGAGTGATTTCTTTTTTCTTCCTGTGCTCAAAGAAGTTTTTTTGTAGCTTGTCTCCCTCAGCTCGAATTATCATATTTCTCCACTTCCACCTCATTTCTTACCTGGGGTATTACAGTAGCAGAGGTTTAAAAGGTCTTCAGAAAATTAGTTCTGACCTGAGTCTAACAGAAAAATAATGGTAAGCTTTTAACAAGTTTCAAGCAAACCTTGAAGAGATTTGTCCACTTGTATTTGGACTCCTGGGGTTTACAAGCTAGCAGCAGATTTGATAAAAAGCTGATTGTAAAATAAGCTTTAATAAAATAGGCTTATCCCAGCAGTGAGAAAATCTCAAAGAAAAACAAAGTTTCAAAGGTCTGTTTGCTTCAAATAACAAATATATATATATATTTGTAATTTAATATTTAATTGGAACTTTTATGAGGAGTACATGATAGCAAGCCTTAAAGTCTACATTTTTCAGAAGCTATTTTCTGAAGTAAGCATTTCAATGTATCATTTTTATATAGCCAGAGTGTGTTGTGCCTCGTTATGGCAGAATGGAGCTCTGCTTTCATGCATTTTTAAAGGAGCTTATAGTAAGTATAAAGAAGTTACAATATTATTTGTATTGGCTCTCTAAATCAAAAACAAGGTCCATAAAATTAACTCAATTGTCTGCAGCCTTTGAAGCTTCTCCAGTCTCTGAGATATAGCATCATGACAAATAAAGGTGGGTGTCAAACCACTTGAGCAATTTCAAGAGAGCAACTTATTTCATTTTGTTTGGTTCTTCCTAACCAAGCAACTGCACTTACTATATCCTCTCATGGGTTGACCTGGCCAAGTAAACACAGATACTGTCATCTCTAAGAGGGCTTGTAGGAACAAAATCAGAGACCCTGCAAGCAAAATCCCATCCACTATGTTAATACAGATCAAAACCAAGTAGAACAATGTTTGATGCATTTGATCTCCCAGAAAAACAAGCTAATATCTCAAGGAAAAACTCTCCTTCTGGCTCAGCCTAATGTCTTCTAGAAAATATGAAACTAGCAGCAAGAGGGAGACTATGAGGAAACAGACACAAATGCCATTTTGAACCATGAGGAACTGTGATTGACACACTTACACAGAAATAAATTTGGCTACAGAACTTGCTGTTTTCATGTTGTACGACAACCCTCATTTCTTCACTCTAGAGACTAAAGCAAGGACAATAAATAAATTTATACTTCAGATCACTGATGTACAATCATTTCCCAGTTGCCATGGTGAGGAACAGATGACCTGAGCAGATGAACAAGCAGTATCAGGCAACAACTCTCAAGTGAAAAAGTTGAAAATTGCTAAAAGGGTGCTAAAGGCATTATCAGGAATGTTTGTGTGCCAGTATAGAACCCTGAATCTTGAATGATTTAATGGGAAATACCGATTCATTAAAGACTTTTTAAAATCAGATTTTGCAGAAGACCCGTGTTTGCCTTATGAGCTTTCTTTTCAGAAGAACTGTGAACATTTTTTTTAAGCTGCTTGAATGCAATGTATGCCCATAGCTTTTACAAACTTAAACTGATCATTAAGCTCACATCTTTAAGGCATATTAGGGTAGGATTCAGAGCTAGATTAGGAGGTAAAGATAGTAATCTTCTTGAGAGACAGTCTTAGCTCCCAATGAGTTAGTGGAGACACTGTTAATGCACACATAAATGTGTTGTAATTCCAAGGTTAATCTCATCCACCGGAGCTTTATTGAGCAGTCTCTGCAAACTTCCAGAGTGCTTTGAGAATAAGCAACACAGCAAACTTCTGCAATTCCTCCAGGAAATAAGTAGTTTCTGTGTTAGAAAACTCACTTCTATATGAATCTCTTCGAAACACTGGACAATTTAAAACACCCTTAGAAATCTCTTCCAGTTCTGGTAGGTGCAAACTACACTGTCTGTAGGAGATGGTGCATGAGAAAGGTCTCAGTGGATTAATAATTCCACTAATATAGTGGAGGGGTTTTTCACGCTCCCAGGAGCAAGGCTAGGAAAGCGGCGAGCCGCAGACGGCAGCGCTCCCTAGGATCATGCCCCTTAGAAGCTAGGGTCGGCTCCTCCCGCTCCTGGCCCGGCGCGACCCCTCCGGACGGAACAGATCCACACCAGGTGAGAGTCCACGAGGAAAAGCATGGTTTTAATGGAGCGCGCTCGCTTATAAGGGGGCGCGCACAAAGTTCCTGGATGAGGGCGAGGAAGAGGGACGGAGATGGGGAGGAGACGGGGAGGAGTCACGCACTCCATTGGGTGCATGCAAACGAAGGGGAGGAGGGAAGGGAGGAGTGGCGAAGGGACCAATAGGGAGAACGAGGTGTGTGGGAGAATTCCAAGGGATTTGTGGGAAGAAGAAACTTGGATCGTAGCCATCTTTTAAGGGTACAGTGTCCATCCGGAAAGCCTCATGGTCCTGATCCTGTCGCTGCACGTGCTGCCCGGGGTCCCGGGCCTCAGTGTCCTCATCTGCCCGGCACCTGTAATTCTTTCTCGGTCTGGTCTCCTCCAACATAAAGGGATGCAGAGTTCATTGTTACAGACCATGTTTGGCTCCCAGTGTGCTGGCTGATGACTACTCAGATTGGAACAACTAGAATACACTATTAGTCAGAGTCCAGAAAGAAGATCTGGTCCAAGGCATCAGAACATTGACTGCTTGACCACCACTTCTCTGTAAATTGTAGGTTCTTACATTTAGCTGGAAAAGACCTCTAAGACTGAGACCAGCTGTTAACCCAGCTCTGCCAAGCCCACCATCAAACCATGTTTTCAAGTGCTACATCTCATCATAGCTAGGCTTCGTGAACGAAGATTTGGGAAGGGCACTACCCACGCTTGCTGCAAGTGTGCTGCTGGTTAAAAAGACCGATATGGGTGTCTTGGGTTGAGCTGGCAAAACGCCAACTGCCCAAGTNACTCCCACACACTGGATTTTTCTTTTTTTGAGATGATGTAAGATGGTATGGAATACAATATTATTGGCTAGAAGAAATCAGCTGTCAGCTAGCCCAGCCCAGCTCAAGTCAGCTGACAATTCTAGGCCTAATCTGAACTCCAAGGCCCAAATTTAGGCCCATCAGCCAAAACCATAACAATGGGATAGGAAAATCCGGTCACAAAAGGCACAGCGGAACATTTCCTTTGGCAATATTGACGAGGAATGGTTCTTTCTGCATTGTCTTTTCTCCTTAAGACTGACTCTGTGTGTGTTCTCAAAGGAAGCAGCAGCATCGTGAATGATGTTTCTCCATGAATCCCGATTGGAGGCCAGAGTGGACCACTGATGGCAGTCAATATGGGCAAGGCTACATCTATGTGTCTTTTAAATCCCTCCAGGGATGGTGACTCCACCACTGCACTGGGCAGCTGTGCTAGGGTTGGACAACCCTTTGGGTAAAGAAATTTCCCTAATATTTAATCTAAACCTTTCCTGGCATACTTGAGGACAGCTGTCTCTTTTCACACATGTACATACACCCCTCTCTGAAAAACCCAGCTCATAAATAATTTTAGTCAGAATCCCCTTCTAGATCAGTTTCAGGATCATATTTACAAATCTGGAGCTCGGTGGGTTTTTTTTGGTTGTTTACTTTTTTGTAACTTTTTTTCCGTTTTGTGGTTTTTTTCAACATTTTCATTTTTTTCTAATCTTTTATTTTTCAGAAAGTCATCTAAAACATCCAACAACAAATTAGACAGACAAAAAACAATATAACTCAGTCCATATAAAAGGATGTCAAATAAGTGAGGAGAACAAACTGAAGAAACAGTTTTTTTGAAAATATGTTTTGCCCCTTGGGAGAAATCCATAACTGTTGCAACTCTTTTAAACAGTGAGACAGTGTGTGGTTCAATATATAGTTCTGTTGTAACATTTACCATGCACAAGTATTCAGTACACTTTTTTTCTCTAGAGACAAATATTATTAATATGACAACATTCATGAAAATAATAATAATAAAAAAGAAAGAAATCTCCTGCTTTCAAAAGGTTTCTTAAAAAATGTTTAACTTTCACATATCCATTTAACAGCATAACCTACACAGTCATTTAATGGGTGAGACTTGAGATGAATAAAGTCTAAGAAGATGATAATTCTGTGCTATGTGAGAGTATAAGTGCAGTATTTAGGAAAGGACATCAAATTATATCCCTAGCAATTCATAACACTGTAATTTAAACATACCTAGAAACATCCTGATGTTGGAAGCAAATAATATTCAGGATTACCTCATTTCAATTTAATTGTAAATAGCAATCCTTTTCCTCGCTGAACTCTGCCACAAGAGGGAGAGATGAACACAAAATAAGCCGTTAAACCAATTCTACAAATTTGAGGTCTCTGAAATAAATATTGTGATAGATTTAATTATAGGACAAGGTTCTGTTTTGAAAGACTGACATTTTAAAAAGCCGCCCCAAACCAGAAAATACTCACAGCATTTGGGCTCTGCTGTATTTTAAACCAGCCTATGAGGAGAAATTTACATTGAACATCTTCCAAACTTGCTGTGTCCCTCTAAAAACATAAAGTGCTTTTTCTGAGGGTGTGATAATTGCACACTCACAGGGTGCATGATTTAGCGTGATCTCCAATCAGCATTGTTTTGGATTATGCTGCAGGAAACATAGGTATTTCTTCTTCACTCTCTTCCTCTGGAAAATCAAGAATAGACAGCACATTTAAAGAGAGGGAGCAAAAACTTTACTGATTTTATCTTGGAAAGCAGAAGGGATTTGTTTTTGCTTAAATGTATGTACACTTAGATCACCAGACTCTAAGAAAACATTGTATAAGAATAAATAAGTAAATAAATAAATAAAAATAAACAAACAAATAAATAAATAAAATACTGTAGAACTGTAGGGTTTCAGACTTTTTGAGGTGGGGGTCTAGATAATATGAAAAAAACTATTGCTGTGCTCAACAAAAGTGAAAATTATAAAGGACTTGTAGGAAGATGCAATACTTTGCCCTGACCCTCACAGACTTATTTCCTATTCTGTTTCTTGCTGAGAAAGATTAGTGACTGAAAATGGACAAAGCAGACTGCTTCAGTGGAGAAGAGTAGTCTTTTAGAAAGAGTTCAAATTAACTCAGGACAGTATGAAATTATCAAATTAGAGACAACTAGAGAATTTGCCAGACCATTTTGGGACATGGTTTATGACAAGGTTCATGATATTTGTCCCTTGTGCAGCACTTTTATTTATATTTACTCAGTAATCTCCCTGCAACAGGATTCCTGCTCTACCTGTCTAAACCAAAGTTAACCTTTTCTTCAACTTTAGGAAATACTGGATTCAGGACCAAAACATGGATACTCTTTATTAGTCTTTGTTGTTAGGTCTCCATTTTAACAGCATCCAGAAGACATCCTGTTTCAGACTAAGGACACTGCAAAGAAAGGGAACGCTTGCCAGTTTTCTCCTGAGGTCCAACCAGTCATGTAATTTGTGCAGAAATAATTCCATACCCTCCAATGCTCACCTTTTGACTACAGTTATTGGTGAACACACTGATGTCTTCAGCAACAATCGTGTAACATGGCAAACACTGAAGTTGAGAACAAAACCAGCTCCAAGTGCTATCCTTCTAGCAAAATATGTTTTCAGGCACGGAGGGAGAGGTCTGGACTAATTTCTGTCATCACCTTCACAAATGCTCCATGAGTGAATTAAAGTGTGGCAGCAGCAAGGATGTTGTACTGCCGTATTGGTTCAGCTGTGACAGAGTAAACTGAGAGAAGGATGCAAAAATGTTGTGATTTAGCCTCCTCTTCATCAGCCACCATCAGAAGATCCATTTTCTGAAAGTAAAAGTTGGGGGTTTTTTTCCTCCTAGTTTCCTAATATCTTAATACAAAGATGAACACTTTGTTAACCACAGGTTATCCCTTCATATTTTCTAGTCACAACAGCCATGGACACTGATGCCTTTTTAAAGAATTAGTCTTCACTATTTTTGTAATTTTAAAAATCATTCTTTCCTACTGATGAACTTTTAACCAATGGTCTGCTAAATTAATTGGCTTTGTTATTTAGAAAGCAAACTCTTGAGTAACTGACACATACATTATCAAATTCTTGACTTTTGCTCTCTGCCTGTATCTTTTCATTTTCTTCAAGTACATATCCTGTCATTTGTATATTTCTTCACATCCTTTTATATTGCCATCAGGCTGAGACTTTGTTTCACTTACTATAATGTTTGTTTCTCTAGTGACAATTTTCCATAATTGGTAGCAATACTTCAATACTCATCAACTAGGAGCCTTTTTTATGATTTTAAATACTCTTCAGCTACAATATACCTTTGTTTAGATGGACTCAACAAAAATTACATAATGGGCATTGGTATTGCTAAAATCAGAATCACTCAAAACACCACAAGCTTCTATGTCTGTTCATGGCAGTTACACAGTCAGTTCAAGACCTTCAGTCACTTCAAATTATACTGATAATTTCTATCCTATACCTAATTTTAGATGTCTGTGCCTTGTCCATACTGATACTGGAAGAGTTGTAGTCAATTCTGATGAACTAGGATGCAAAAACTGACTAAATCTAGTGCATTATTTCTTTTTGAAGCCCTATTGAGGTGGTAAACTAAAATGCCTACTAAGAAAGTATATAGATTTTATCATAATGCAGAATCATAAAATCATAGAACATCCTGAGTTGAATGGGACTTGCAACATTTCTTGCTTTCTTTTTTTTTTTTTTGTCTTTCACTGGGGCTTATTTCTTACATTGACTTTAAACTCCTCATTTTACAAAATGTAATTTGAGATATCTCTTTGTTATACTTCGTTTCAAATCAATATTTATTAATAATACTTCTGTCCTGTTGCATACTGTATAAAAGACATGCATGAAACAAGTAAAAAACTACCTAATACAGCTGTTGGTATTAGAAGATCTCATAAAGCTAAATATATTTTGTGCTGTTATTTACCCATTGAACTAAGCAGATGAAAAATAAAACAGATTCTTTTAAGTAAATGAATGACTGTGTTTTCAATTTGTATCTTTAAGCTGTAATAAGATATTTTATAGTTACAGAAAGATTTTAAATAGATAGCAAATACAAAAATGTTACATGAAGTAAAAGCAAAGTAAAATTCATCAAATAATTTCTCCTTGCTAAAAAACAAAGGCAAATAGGGCAAAACTGTGAGGTTTGGTTTGGTTTGGTTTGGGGTTTTTGTTGTTGTTGTTGTGGGTTTTTTTCAGTTGTTTTGCTTTGTTTTGTTTTGTTTTGCTTTGTGGGGGTGGGGGACTATTTGTGAAAAATACAAATTTAGGAAATTCTTCATTTTAACTCAATGAATCAAATTCTGCAGAATTTTCCCCTACAATGAGGTAAAGACATAGAAACAGATAACAATAGATGGACAATATGAAATGGACTTCATGTCCTGCAAAATTTCTTATACTGCTATCATTTGCTTTAGTTTTCAGGGATGGTACTAGAGGAACTTAGAATTTGGCACATGGGTGTGGCCAAGCAGATTCTGCTTTCCCTCAAAATGGAGAAGCTGAAGTGCCATGCCCTATGTTGTCTTACCACAAAGTGTACTCATTGTTGCATAATCGCACAACACACACACACACACACACACACACACACACACACACACACACGTTTTGATGGTAATTCAGACACCCTGACTCAGATCAGATAAATTTTCCTTGAGCAGCAAAAAAAATATGAAAAATACACAAAAGCAACATTGAGCTGTGAAACATTCGCTTTGAAGCAATGTGTCTTATCTCTGCCAAATCTAAAGGTCTAGCTTCAAAAAGGTAAAGTAGATGTAAAGGGAAGCAGGGAAGGAGAAAATGTTTCTTTAGAAGAATAACACTGCACTGAAGGAAATTAAATTGATGATGGAGTGGCACGAGGCAATGTGTCTCTGGAGGAGACTGTTGATTGATATTTCCAGATGTAAGCCAGAAAGTTAGTTCTCTGCATGTATGCGTATTCAGCTATGGTTTTGAGAATTGTTCTTTATTCACTCTTTTTTTAAATATTTGAGCAATTGTATGTGAAGCATGCCATCCTTTGAAATAACATTCCTATATGAGGTAAATTTCAGCTTTGCTATTTGCATAACAGCTAATTTAAACATATTAATACACCACAGAAATCAAACTGTCAAGTGAGAGAAAAAATAGCATACAGGTGACATAAAACAGTGAACACAGAGTGAAGAGGAAAGTAAATATACTGAGCTTTCCCCAACAAATTAATATTTAACAAGCTACTTACATTGATTATGAATGAGCTGCAAAGTTTGCAATTTGCAAACTTTTGTTTTGCAAATTAGGAAAGAAAAAATTAAAGTGTTCATTGTGTGGTGACACAATGACATAGAAGAAAAAGAAGTAGCTTAATAAGGATAAAGATAATATCTTCAGCATACCAGTTTTTTGACAAAATGCTCATATTCCTGTATTCCCTTTGTTATGGATTATGTGGAAGTCTTTCAGAAATTCTTTCTGAAAGAGAAGTATGATTGTAATTGCTGTATGTGGGCCTATCACATTTGTTACAAGGTCTTTGAAAGACTCACATAATTAGTGTTTGTAAATCATGTTCGCATAATCAGAATGCAGTTACAGAATTGAAAAGTGTTATTCTTATTTTTGCTATTATTATTACTATCAGATCAACACATCCATTAAAGGTATACAAGACCACATTTTAATTCAATACAAATCTTTTTGACATACGAGCAAACTAATTCAGCTTTTCCACTTGCAGTTGATGACAAGACCAGAGATGGACAGTGATAGTGCAGGTCGGACATTGTGTTGGATATTGTTATGGAACCTTCTCCCGCACTGACTGGAATAGTGGTTACAGTTCATTGGTGTACTCTATTGACAGAAAAAA
>VWZD01008391.1:0-16849 GCA_013396695.1 Sakesphorus luctuosus | reverse complement strand
TAGAGTGCTTTTGAATCTAGAGTAATACACTTTGTATTAATTGGGGAGTGGGAGGTTATTTCTTGTTACATATAACTTGTGTGTGTGTTATATTGTAGTTTTCTCTTAATTTTCTCTTTTCTGTATAAATACATGTAGTTAGTTTCAGCATAAACTTAGTTTAGAGGGTTTTTTTCCTCTCCCTTTTCTTCCCTTTTCCCTTGGCTGGTTGTGGGGGAAGAGCCCTTTTTTTTCTCTGTACTTGGGCAGTTGGTGTTTTGCCAGCTCAACCCAAGACAAGAATACAATACTACTGGCTAGAAGCTGTCAGCTGCTAGCCCAGCCTGACTCTAGTCAGCTGACAGCTCCAGGCCCACTTCTAGATTTAAAGCCTAAATTTAGGCCCACTTAGGTAAACCTATGACAGTTCATCAAGACTCTTGTTGCATTATTATCAGAAAGTCTAATTTTAAGTAAATCAGTCATACCTTTATAATGAAACAATGAGCCTTTCTACAAGCAAATGAGCTATTTTAGAGCAGTTGAATTGCTGAAATATACTAATGACTAGATATTTAAGGAAAAATAGTCTTTCATTTTCTCTTCTTCACAAAACCATACTCCTATGAATTTGATAAGGGTAAAATTCAAAGATAATGAAAACATTTCTGGTATAGTATCGGTGGATGAAATTGTACCGATAGCTGATGCGCGGGTCTTCAGCTCTGAGAGGCACAGCGACAGCAAGCACAAAGTGGTAAAAGCTCTTTTAGCTAGGCTCTAGAAGCCAGGGATGACTCCTCCTGCACCCATCCCGGCGCCGATCCCCCAAAGGAAGAATTCCACACAAAGACAGGAGGCCACAGCAGAAGCAACTTTATTGAGGGTGCCTGACTTATATAGGGTAGCAGTGGATGATTCTGGAAAAAGGGGTGGAACAAAGCTTCTCCTTGGTCTGAACACATGCAAATGAAGGATCAAGAAATGGACCAATGGGAACAATGGGAGGAACATTAACCATATCGGGAAAAACACTGCAATGCAGCAAATTACAACCAATAGGAGAGACAATGGCGGGAAAAAGCCTGGGGGGTTATGGGAAGAAGAACCAGGATAGGGATGACTAAGGGGAAAATACATAGGGTAAACATGTTGACAATACAGTTTATTAAACTGGGGAAACATTGATATAAGAAACGTTGTGGTCATTGTCCTTATAAAGTTGATGTAGAACATTGACATTTACTGGAGCAGGCTCCCTGACCTCAGCATCTTCATCAACCCATCTTTTATAATACTCTTGCCATTTTACAAGGTCCAGGTCTATCCCAATAGTATAGTTATTGATGCAGACACACACATTGGAAAAGTTAATATAGAATGGAAAGGAAAATTTACTTATTAGTTTGTGCATCAACTATAACCACTGAGGGGAAAAAAAAAGATACCATCCACCAAACCTGTCCTCACAGTGCAGAGTTCATAAAATTTGTTTCAATGTGAACTTGTCTTTCTTGTTTTTAAAGAACATATTAAAAAACAAACAAAAAAAAAGCCAAACAAACAAACAAACTCAAAATGGTAAACTATATAAGAAGTGAGCTAAAAAAATCCATTAAATTTATATACAGTAATTGTGTAAACTGATATCAATGGGCAAGATAGCATGTCAATTTCCTAAACCTGTACAGAACATAAATATCTTCAAGGTCTGTATGTAGCATCAGGACATTTTTAGTGAGAAAGTAACCATAATGTAAAATATTGCAAATATTAATAAAGTACAAAACATTGGAGTGTTGACTCTGTTTTCTTTAACAACACAAAGAGTGTTTTTGTTGTTGTTGTTTTATTTTTCTTAAAAAAAAATAGAAAACATGATCTTTAAACCTAGTTCAAAACCAATATTTCAGTATTATCAGTGTTGTGTTTATCATCTCAAGGTGAAGCTACATACCAATTAGTTCCACTGGAGATGAACCCAGGGGATTTTAAAATGCCATTAAGCAAACTTAGTTCAGTAGAGAAGTAAATTTAAAATTGCAACCAAATTACAAGGGTCACCTTCAGAGAAGTTAATGGTTTAGATGAACACCAGGTTTGATCCAGCAGAAGCATTTTTCTCTCTTTAGGAAACCTGGATATATGGTTAAACACCAAAATAAATACCTAGGAATACAGGTTTGGTTCTTAACTTAGTCACATCTTTACAATACACTTTGGAAGTTGAACTGCGAAATATATTTGGGCAAAGGTAAGAGTAAAATGGAGTGACAATTTATTAACTAGGAAATAGGAAGACCAAAGTTTTTACTTGGAAGCTAATTAAAAAAGTTTCAATGAAGTAATTATTGAAATACAACTATCATGTTAAAATAGAATGATATACTAATTATTTATTTACCCATAATCACTTTTCCAGCCTTGTAAATGGGAATATTAAATTAATGAAATTTTTGTTTTTGTTTTTTTAACAAATTCATTAAATAAATAAAAGAGGAAAGATGAATTATTTAACCTCAATAGACCTTGGAATTATGAGAAGACATGAAAAATCTACTGCCTCAAGTTAATTTTTTATGTTGATACTGTTAAATTGGCATCCACCTATGTTCAGTTATAAGTAATTTATTTTGTTAATCTGTTTCTATTTTGAGAAGAGAAACATATAAAAAACTGGTTCTGCCAAATGAATGGAAGAGTTTGGATCAATATAGTTGCACTGGTTTATTGAATCATAGAATCATAGAATGGTTTGAGTTGGAAGGGACCTCAAAGACTCCCTAGTTCCATGCCCTGACATGGCCAGGGACATCTTCCACTATCCCAGGTTGCTCCAATCCTCTTCCAACCTGGCCTTGAACACTTCTAGGGATGAGACAGCCACAGACAGCTTCCCTGGGCAACCTGTGCCAGGGCCTCACCACCCTCATCTCAGACCCTAAATTACATTAGAACATGTTTCTGGGTTTGTGGCAGTATGAGTTGCAGACTGCAGTAGTTCTGCTGTCAACATATGAGGTTTTTTAACAATCTGAATTATATCTGTCTCTAAAGATTTGTAATCTGCCAAAATTATTTCAGCAACGCACAGAGGGCTTCTCAAAGGACTAGGGATTATTAGAAACCTTCCAACACCACAAATCTCCGCCTCTTATTTCCAACAGAATGCAAAGGAACTTCTTTTCTGTAGGAGAACACCAAGTCTGGCAGTAGGCAAATAGCCTTATAAAAATGCCTCAGTTCTGTCAAAAGGTATAATATAAACTGACCTTATTTATTGTTTAACTAATAAATACAACAACCGAAGAACAGATATAGTGCATGAAGAACTCCAGCTGATTTTGAAGTACAACACAGATTCAGAAATATTTCAATTTCATTATATTTTGTAGCAACTACAATATGTTTATTACAGAGAAGTGAACTTCATGCTCATGTGTTAAGTGTCTGATTGATAGTACTGGAAAAGAGAAGTTTTCAGTTTAATCCAAAGAGCTGGATTGAAGGAAGAGGCAGAGGGATATGTCTCTTCTTCTTACTCTTGTCTCTGAAGGCAGCACTTGAGCCTCCCCTCCACTGCTTTACAGTGACCATGGTAGGTTGAATTACAGTGGATTTTGCATCTGTGAGAAGAACAGTCATGTGCATTCAGTTTCTGGTCTTTTCTTAACTATAATCAAAGCATAAAAACAAATGTGAAATTGCGTATGTTTGGTGAACTTTGTCTAGATTTTTTTAATCAACACTCTACTGGTTTGTGTTAGTTCAATCCACCAAGGCTACTGATTAAATCAAAGTAAAAGCACTTATTCCTTCTCAGAAAAGCTTGTCTTCAATTATATTCACCTCTCAGAAAAACTGGAAAGATAATTTCAGAGGAAAATAATAAAAACAAGCAGGCATTTAGCTACATAAAGGGAGAAGTATATATGAAGAACCTATGGTAGAAAATGTTAAGAAGAAAAAACAGAAAGTACATCAACAGAAGTCTCATAGACTATTTTTAGTTATTTCTTCCCTCGCCATCTTAAATTAGCAACTCTGTCTGAGAATACAAATATCATTTTAGGCTAAACTCAGAAGTGATATTTAAGGGTTTTAAGCTTTAACAAACTCCTATTCAGAACAAAATGAACACTGGAATAGGTAGCAATACTGTGCTTTACAGTAAAATTTACTTTCAATATCCCATGATATTGGTAAGTATCTGAGTCAAAATGTACAGACTTTTGTTGGTTAATGTCAGGCTCACAACCTAAAGGTGTTGTAAGTGATACCACCTTTCCCATTTATTTAGATTGCTGTTTCAGTTTGTCCCAATAATATAATCAAATAAGTTATCTGTGTAAGGATGAATGTAGTTATGAGAAACTGAATTGTGTCAAGAAATCAATCTTGGTATAAAAGTTAGAAACTTCCTCTTTTAAACACAGTCCTAAGGATTTCTCAACTAATTATTTTTTTGCTTCATAGAAATTGTATTTCTGGAAACATCCATACAGGCTAGGAGCAGCTAGGCTAGTGACTGTTTTGGGAGCTAGAGATGAGATTCACAGAATAACAGAACACCTTGGTTGGAAGAGATCTTACAGATCATCTTGTTCCATCCCCTGACATGGGCAGGGATACATTGCACTAGACCAGATTTTTCAGAGCCCCATCCAGCTTGGCCTTTAACACTTCCGGGGATGGGGCAGCCACAGCATTTTTAGGTGACCTGTTCCCCTGCCTCACCACCTCATAGGCAAGATTTTTTTTCTAATATCTAATCTAAACCTTCTCTCTTTCACTTTGAAGCTATCTCCTGCCACTCCAGGCCCTTGTAAATAGTCTCTCTTCATCTTCCTTGCAGGCTTCCTTCAGGTACTGTGGTGAAATTTTGATCCATGACTTCAACTTTTTCCTCTCATTTCCCTGTTTTTCTGCTGAAGAGATACAAGATTTGAAGTGCTGATCACTTTCCACTATGTATATATGTGTGTGTGTGTGTGTGTGTGTGTGTGTGTGTGTATGTGTATATATATGTATGTATGTGTGTATATGTATATATTTGAAAATAGAGGACAATTATTGTTGAAGGGCAAAACAGAACAGTTTGTTTTGTGGTCTCCTGGCTCAATGATCTTAGACACCTTTTCCAACCTACATGATCCTATAATTCTATGAAATATGGCTAAATCCAGACCTGGAGCCAGCAGAGTGCACAAACTCCTCAGGGCTGAAGTATCAGGAAGCATCATTGTTTCTGGTGTTGAGACAACAAACGTCTCTCCCTCAGGTTCACAACCATTCCCTGTAAAGACCCCCACCAAAGTTAGCAAGACTGGTATTAAGAGTTGGCAATTACAGGGTGGTTACTCTCCTTCAGTATTGATTTTAGTTCTCCTTTAGGCACTGTTGAGCAGTGACATCCACAGTCTGACAGAACAGAAGAATGCTGTCTTGGAGATGGAGCTCTTGGGAACGCCTTGCTGGAAGACAAAGTTTCCATGGTGCCACGTGCACTGCAGTGTAAGCAGCCCAGGAATCAGTTATGAGGGACTGCAAATCACCTGCATGCTTCAGCATATATGGAAATTTTATTTCCAGAAGGCTTTATATTGTCTCCCAGATTACATATTTACACTAATAAATATGACACCCACAAAAAAACCTTCTTTTTTATTAATCTGTCTGTGGAGAAAGCAGGGAGTAGAGATGGAGAGAGAAATCTCAGTTCTTTGAAAAGAAAAAAAAATCAATACATAACAGCTGAATTTAAATAAATAATACAACATTTAAAGACTCTATTGTGACTAGTTCATATATTTCTGTGCTTTAATCTGTGTACTGCAGCAGACTATTTCTTTCTTGGTATTCCCCCCCTCTTCCCCCCACTTAAATTACACCTGATTCTTTTTATACAAGGGCCACAAAGCATAAATGTAAGATCACATCACCTCTGTTGATCAGGTAAGTATCAGTCATGTCAATTTTGTCAAAAAGTAGAATAAGTAGAGTCTTTAAAGGAATTGTCCAAAGACTTCCAGAAAATTAATTATNAATAAGGAATTGAAAACTTGGACAAACTCTGTGGAATTAAATTTTTAAGTTACCTGTTCTGAAATTAACAGCAAAATTCTGACTGTAGAAGTTAACTTCCAATATTCACTACAATACCTGTTTCTAACAATTCAATTTGAATTATTTTTGATACTTTGTTTTTTTATTAAATTCTATATCATGCTTAAAGTGAGATCTGAAAGGAAGGTGACAGAGAAGATACTTTAAATAGCCATATGGAAATACTTATTTATTGAGCTGAAAATAGAGGTATAAGTTGATACAGACTGTCTGAAGCTCAGGAACAAATAGGAGTCTGGGGTTCAAAACAGGCCAGACATCTTATATTATTAAGCAGACATCTTTCTAAACAGAGTGAGAGTTTGTATTCCTTACAGGGCATCCATAGTTGAAACAGAATTGTTCAAAACAGAGAGACTGTGATATCGGATTTGTTAGGAGCAGACAAACAGAAGTGCAGGTATGTGGTAATGAATGAACATCCTTCTTGTGTGTACGAGGAAATGGCATGGAGCTGAGTCAGAGAGATTTAGGCTGGATATCAGAAAAAGATTCTTCCCCAGAGGGTGGTCGGGCACTGAATAGGATCCCCAGAGTCACAGCACCAAGCCTGGCAGAGCTCAACAGTGTTTGGGTGATACTCTCAGGCACAGGGTGTGACTCTTCGGGATGTCCTGTGCAGGATCAGGAGTTTGACTAGATGACCCTTTTGAGTTCCTTCTAACTACCAGGATTTTCTATGAATTTATGAAGTAGAAGATTGTGATTCATATTTACAGAATTCATATCTTAATGATGAGTCCTTCCTGGTGGGCCAGGTAGATAAAAGATAAAGAAAGCATATCCCCAGTCTTTCTTTTCAGTTAAATCTTTGTTTATGGTTTGTTTGTTTTGGCCATTTACTACTTCATATTTATTGCACTGGTTTTCTGTACAGTGAAATGGTGCAATTCTACAAAGGTGTGTCATACAGTGCTAAAACATGGTATTTAAATCACTGTCTCTGTAGACCAGCTTCCAAATGCAACTCTAAAGCAATCACTCCTATGTTATTGAAGTAGCAGGAGACATATGTGCTTTTAGCATTTGCTCTCAAGGAGCTAAGGGACCTTGTTGTTCCAATGGCCTGAGCATTATATTTGTGAGGAATATGTGCCACAGGTCAATAAAGGTTACCTGTTTGCTGAACCCCCCATGGAAAGAAATGGACTAGATATGCAGCTAACATATTCACTGTAGTTCCCTCAATTAAAAAAAAAATAAAAATCAATGAAGTCACACCTCTTTTAAGCCATCTAAAGATCAGGTTTCTCCTGATAGACTCTATAGAATTTACCGTCTAATACTAGAATACAGCCCTTACTAGAGATCAGAATAAAGTTTATTCATAACCCCTTCTGAGCTTCATTGGCTATAATCTTACCTAAAGCAAAACACCAGGGTGATTTTTATCTCCCACATTCATTTAATTAAACATGGTTCATAAACTGCCATCATTAATACTAAATCACCATGAAAAATCTCTGTAACATTAAATTAACCTTTGATTCTACATTTTTCCTTTTATGTCATATTTGATAAATCTTGCAAGGAGACTAATGGATATGATTTAACCAGAGACATACAGCTATATGTAAAGCACAACATGAAATAAAAATTCTTACTGTAAGATTCAGAAAATAGCATTACAAACAAAATTGCAGTTGTAAGCAGGAAGATGATTTTAAAATCCATATTGATCTTCTTGTAGTGTGCTATTTCATGATGCTCAAATAATGGAATGCTATGATAAATTCTAGTTCAAATCAAGTAAATCCCTCAATGTTTAACTATTGATCATTTCATTTGACTTTCTGTGTATCTCTGACCTCTTCTATGTCAATCATGTTGTCCTTCATCATTGATTGCTAATAATTGCTAATCATCACTACTGTTCAAGATGGAAATTAGTCTCAATTTTTAAAGTGAAATTCCTTCTCTTTTACTTCTAGTCACTATTTCTTGTCATGGCTATGACTAAGGAAAAAAGTCTCCTGTTATGCACTATGCTCTTTTGTCAGGCTTAGCAAATTGTAGATGTCACTTTTATCAATCTTATTTTGATAAAGTTGTTCACTTAAACTCTAATATTTCCACTGTAAGCTGCATTTGGTAGATGCCAAAGTGACTTGCTCCTTTTTTTCATCACCAGTTTGTAAGTTCCTCTGTAAGCTACAAGCACAAGAACTCCATGCAATATTCCATTTCCCATTTTAATACTGCCATATGCATTTGCACAAATTCCACTTATCTACTTATTGTTCTACTACATTTTTATTAGCAATTCTTACAGGCAGACAAAGTGAGGGATAGAATTTTATTTTTTTTCTCTTCTTAGTGATATCTAATGCAAATGTACCTCTCTAACTAACTCAATCACTCTGCAAGCTTTCCTAGCCCTTAGCATAGAGTCATAGAATCCAAGAATTATAGAATCAAAAAATCATAGAATCATAAAATGATAGAATTTTTTTTTATGTTGGAAAAAACCTTTAAGGTCATAGAGCCCGACCATTAACCCAGACCTGTTAACTCCACCAACGAACCACACACCTAAGTATCACACTTACACACCTTTTAAATATTTCTGTGTATAGTGACTCCACCAGTGCACTGGCCAGCCTGTTCCAATTCCTGNTTTTTTTTTTTTTAAATTACCTCCTCATCTGATACAAATCAAATGCCACACCAAAGTCTACATGTATTACATATACAGAGCTACCTTTATTGTGATATTATCAAATAATGAAATCTAAACGATTTGACAAAACCCATTTTCCATAAAACTACATAGACTAGCGTGAATTACAGCCCCTCTTTCTGTTTCTTTATTAATGGAAAATCATATTGACTTTTCCATTATATTGTCTGAGTCTGATATCTGGGTAACTGGCCTATAATTACTAGAATTCTTCAGTTCATCCTTTATGAATATCAATACCACTGTAACAGATTTTCAGAACTGCAGGTTTACACAGAATTTTATTTTTTCTTAAAATTGAATATTTATTTATTTATTGATTAGTTATTTCAGTCATCTACTCAAATGCTCCAGGATGTTCTTTATTCTAGTACGTGGAGTTTATATGTTTTTATTTCAGACAAGTTATGAAGCTGATAATGAGCCTCACCTGACACAGGCCTATCCTTCTCTACAGTGATGATGCTGAACAAGCTGATATGTCTTTTGTCACTTCTTTATATTTGTTATTTTTATTTCATTGTTTTACCTTCTATTACCCACCATCACTGAATCAAGATGGCTCTGCACTGAGTGTTATCATTTTTTATCAAAAGAAAACTCACATTTACTAAATATAATTTTAATTAATACTTTTCTTTCTATATCTTTTATTGTCATCCATTACACACGAAATCTTCATGTTTCTGTTTGCGTATATGTTCATTCAATGATAAATAACATAAGAATCCCAAAGTTTTGGTTGTCCAGTGAAATATTCTCATTTCTGGATATTTTTGCTAAGTCTTGCAAATGCCAAACTGGAAATTGATATTTTTTATGATCAGCTTGGAGCCACTATTTTTCACTTTTTTTCATTAGTTTATGACACTTCTTCAAGGGGATAGAAACTATTTGTAGGACTAATCAGGAAATAATAGTAAACATTCTGATGATATCAGACCTAGGAAAGGGCATGTTGAGTAACTTGAAAGTGTTTTGCCTGTTTCTGTATAAATTTAGTCAAGGAATTCATTCAAATTGTGATGAGAAAACATAGATTTAAAGCTTCAATACATTATATCATACCTAAACTCAGAAAGTATAAATGCACAGTTCATATCTCTGAAAGTTCTTGTAATTATCTCCTCCTTTTCTTGAGAGAAGAATAATTTATCTATGTTTGTTAAATGGAAACACTGCACAAGGATGCAGTTACTATAACAACAACTGCATCATAATTTCATATCCTGATTTACCCTGGTGGAGTGCTTACTAGTTGTCTTTTGTTACAGTAGATTGGAGATTATAACTGTGTTTTCCAGTCCCTGGAATGTGTAGCTAATGCGAGACCATACATGAGGCTATGTAAGGACACTGTTCCAGCATATGAAAGAAAATAAATAAGACACTTTCTAAACTCCCCTTCACTGTTTCCTGCAAAGAGAGCTTCCTGTCTCACCATGCACTCCTTTTTCATACCATGAATTCCTTGCCATGTCAGAAACCATTAAAACTGTTTTCTTTCCACTGTGTTTGGCAGCTGATTTGTTATGCTTGGGTAACACTTGTTGTATTTTTCATCATGGGCCACTTACAAGATCCCTGTACTTTTACACCTTCACAGTTGGACTGTAGGTCTTTGGTTTACACTGGCCATCCTGATTTCACTCTTCTCCTCACTGCATACTGTCTTCTTCATGTTACTGCTCTCTCCATTTTTGCCTCTCAGACCTGCTTTCTGGGCTTTTTCATGGACCTGATTTTTCCATACAGTCTATGTAAGAGAAAACTGACTCATGCAGAGATAAGGAAGTTGTTCTGGCAAGAGGACAGCTTCAGCTAAAGGAGGCTATCACAATTCACCACAAAATATCCTACCTCAGGCACTTGCAGTTTAAGGAGTAGTAGCTCTGGTCTTATGCGACTCTTCACTAGATGCATCCCACTCTTGTGGATGACAGATAAGGCTCAGGATCTGCATCTGACAGATGAAGTGCCCCATGTGTGGGGGACAAGGCTTCTTGTGAGACATCCTAAAGTAGGAATGAGATCTAAACATGGGAACATTTATTTCTTGATTTTTTTTTTTCATCTCATCTATAGTGGCATTTCTTGGAAGCTCTTATTTTTGAACATTTAAGTTAAGCTGCTGGGTTATAGAAGGAGAAAATTTTAGTCTTATTATTTCAAATGCATCTTGGTTTGGAAGGGTAGTAGATACAGTAACTGAGATACTCTAAAGAGCAGTGCTCTTCACTCTAGATCCAAGCACATTGAGCAACGAAAATTAAGCCCTGCAAAATTATGTTTTCACTCAATCTGTCATGCACATCCAAATGCCAGTCCCAGGGTCCAACCTTTTTCTCACTTCCCTACATTTATCCTCCCCCACATGCTATGATGCTCCTTCCCCTCTGACACTGTAATTGTCACTTCACAGTCCACCCTCTCATTTTCTACTGTTTGGTCTCCCACCCCTCTCTCAGGAGTTATATGAATTTATTTTTGTGTTTTAATACTCTGATTTGTCTGGTTTTCTTTGTCCCCAAAATAAGAGTCCTCTTCCTCTGACACAGGAGAATTGCAGTACGTCCCAAACAAGGCTTTTGAGAGCCAAACAAGGCCTGGCTTCAGCTGAGCATTGAAGACTGAGAGGTAACACATAAACCTTGTCTGGGCTCACTTGAAAATAATGTCATACCCTCAGAAAGTCTTTACCTACGCACTCTTTGTATACATTTAACTCTTTATTTTTAATTTTACTTCTCCCCAAAGGACAGGAAATACACGCACCAAATGTAATAGTAAGAGTGAACAGTAATAATGAGCATAACTACTCAAAGAAAGAATCATGAGGAATATAACAATTTGAAGTGTGAATCCAGTCTGGGAAAAGAGAAGTAGTTTTACAGCCCTTTAGACATTCAAGGGGAGGATAAAATCTTGTTCATATGTGCTTCCCCTTTCTATAACAACTCAAACAAGCATTTTGGTTTTGGTGTATTTAATTGAAAAAAAAAGTCTTGAGTTTTCACTACAGTTAAAGGTTAAAATTATATATACCTAAGATGCTAGTCATATGACAAAAACAGTTTTCAAGGGCAGGCATTATTTCAGCAGAGGTGAAAACCAGAACTATTTATCATTTTTAAAAATTTTGAAGTTGTTTTAATACAAATTAGATGAGTAACCAAATCTCACATGATATTCTGATGTTGTAGAGTGATTGCAATCAGGATGGTGAACTTCCCCTAATCACTGATATCAGGCTGGTATAAATGGTGAATAGTTAAACTCTTATTGGAATCATAGTCTCTTATATATCAATATTATAGTATCTCATATATAAATATTTAAGCTTACTCAGCTGTGTCAGTTATGTGTTTAAGAATAAGGCTGAATTGAGAAATACGTAAGATTCTTCCCCACAATCCTTTCCACTAGTATTGCCACTTGTTCTGTTGTCCTTGCTCATTAACTGTGTCAATACCTGGAAAGACAAGAATGAGGAAAGGACTTTACAAAGGAACACAGATTCCATTCATGTGGCCACACTGCCTATCCAACTGCCCTATCCCCAGAAAGAAAATCATCCATGAAAACTGCTGAGAAAAATCCCTGTCCCTTTTATTTTGCAAATTTCTTGAGCACTGGATATAAAAATACTAACTGGAGCAGATTAAAACCATGCTGGTGTGGTGACAATTTTTAGCTTATATCCCTGAAGGACAAACACAGGGATTTTCACTGCTAGAGCCATGAGTACAGAACCATTAATTTGGAAAAAAATAGCATTTAAGTGATTTTGCTGGAAAAATTAGCAGTTATCTCATCTGTCAGTCAAGTCTCAGTCAGGGTCACTGACCTTACTTTCTATCAGTGAGGTTTCATGGTTTTTAAAGATGTTTAGCATTTTCAAATAATGTTAACCAGATATGAGTGATCCCCTCATCTCCTTTCTTCCTACTCTTCACAGGTTTAATCACAAGTTTATACATTTAAGTACCCTTTATCTTACACAAAGGCTGGTTTTCTTTCTTGCTGTTCAATTTGTGTATCCTTGAAAGATAATATAAAAAGTTGCTTAAATACCTTCAGGGTTGTAGAGAGTTCATGGTTTCCAGTTCTCCTAAGTGTCTGAACTCCAGAAAATCCCATAGTTTTGGTCACTTATCCATTTTTCTTAGCTTCCTTTTACATTTCCAGGTCCTTTCATGTTGCCATGACTTGACAATAGGCAATTATTTTATTTGTTTTGCATGCTTATTAACCCACAGGCAGCAGATTTGCATCTAATAAATGATTCTGTCAAAGAGAAACTTGGACAAAACAGGTTTCTGGAAACATTGATTGTCTGTTAAAAAGAAATACACAGCAAACATTCATTCCAGACCTAACTGCCTATTCACACAGTTCAACAGACTGTCATATTAACTGTAATGTTGCCTTCTGGTGACTTTGAACAATACAACAGTGTGTGCCCTCACATTTTTTTTTACATGCTTTTGTTTAAATGGTTTTAACAGGTGTCTATGTACAGGTTTGGGAAGGGGGTGGGTGGATGGTTGCAGGAATATATGTTATAATAATTTGAAATTTCTCCCTACTTAAATCTATTTTAATTGTCAATAAAGTATTAAGCCATAAGGGCTTTATTAGTATCTAAATCACATCAATATATTTTCTTCAAGTAAAGCCTGTTTTGTCTGTGGTGGCAAGTGGTAAGTAGTCTACCTGCCTTTGTAGGAAGGTGTTTTGCCAATGAACACTGGTAGCTGGGTAAAGTCTGGTTTGGCATTGAGGGGACTGGCAGACTGATTCACCTCTTTTATAATAGTGATTTTGACACAAGTGGAATGTCAATCTTCATTTAACCAGGAAAAGGGACTTAGACTCCTCATCTATAGTCTAGTAAATGACCCATGAGCTTTTTAACTATATTTATCCTCCCCTAACACAGAGCAGAAAAAGTGAGTGAGCATCTGGATCAGAAGTGGTGCTGAGATACAGCACTTGAAAGCAAAATGATTGCCTTTCTTTGATGCAGAGATGCAAATTTAGGTAGCTCAGTTTAAATTTAAGTTGTTCTATGTAAACTTTGAGACCCTGAAACTCACATTTCCTGATTATTCTAATGGAAAAACAAAGAAAGAAGTACTTTGTTGTACACACAGCTGTACATCATGTACCCCCTTGAATAATAAATGTGCATTTTGTATATGATGATTTTTAAGTGCAAGAGAATTTACCTCGTAACATTTAGACAGAGGAGAATATTAACTCTGTCATTAAATTATTTTAAAGCAAAAGATCACAGTTTACAGAATCACAGAAAAGTCCATATAACTCTCTTATATCACAGAATCATAAAATCAGAGAATCGTTATGGGTGGAATATTTAACCCGGCACCAGCACCATGTTCACCACTAAACCATGTCCTCAAGTGCCATATCCACATGTGTTTTGAACACTTTCAGGGTTGGTGGCTCCACCACTGCCCTGAGCATCCTGTTCCAGTGCTTTGCTACCTTTCTTATGAAGAATGTTTTTTCTAATATCCAGTCTAAATCTCTTCTGGTGCAACTTGAGGCCATTTCCTCTCATCCTGTCCTTTGTTCCCTGGAGCAGAACCCAACCCATCTCCTTCTCCCCCCTCCTGCCAATTTGTTGCAGAGAGTGAGAAGGCCCTTCCTGAGCCTCCTTTTCTCCAGGCTAAGCCTTGCCATCTCCCTCAGCTGCTCCTGCTCCTCCAGCCCCTTCCCCAGCTCTGTTTCCTTCCCTGCACTTGCTCCAGCACCTCAAGGTGTTTCCTGTATTAATAAGATGAAAGAAAAAAGCAAATCCAACCAAGGCAACTGTTCTACTGTAAGCGACTTGCCTTTCAGCTTCCAATAATTACATTCCATATAATTTGTCTGATGGTGTTTCTTCTTCAACTGAAAGTCAGAGAAAGACACTGCAAAGTTCTACACAACATGCAGTCCCTGAGAGTAAGCAGTTAACAGTGCATTAGTCTTATGCTGAAGTCTTATCTTCAGTGCATAATAAAAATGAGAATACATTATTAGCTTGACAGGGTACAAGTTTCAGAACACATATAATTGTGGATTTGAAGCTCCTATAGGCTTTAAATGAAATACAGTTTTTAAGTGAAGCTGCATTTTGTTTATCAGTTGAAACGTGTCTTATCAACCTGTGCATTCAGATTAAATTAAACAATTCATGAATTTAACTGTTAGCCTGAATCAGAAAAAAAAATAAAAGCTTCCTTATTGCTGTTTCCAAATGGAAACACAGTAATCTTTTTCAACTTAAGATATTCTATAATTACTAAAGTAACTAAGATTTTATGCTTGCCTCTTTCTAAATAAGGACTGGGTGAAAACTAGTATTTGAGTGTAAGTTTTTTGGGGGGTCTTTTAGTTTCTTTTCACACTCTCTGTATGAGCCATATACAGTAACACAAATATAATTTTAATCTTACCTAATGCAAAACTTGATACAATTTTCTGGTTTGAATCTTACTGCAATTTTTATTCTCACCTAGTTCTCAAACATAAGTAAAAATATTTAGTTTTAGTTTAATTAAAAGTCAGCTATCTCTTCCTTTGTTTTGGAGTTATTGTTGGAAATATTTATTCCAGTAGTGTAAATCAGCATTGTCCTACTGAAATCAATGGACTTCTACAGTTTTAATAGAACAATGCAGATTTACTGCGAGGAAGACTTCAGACTTTGGTTTACCAAATCCAAGAGTGATAACTATTTATAGCAAAAGACAGTTGCCCTTCCTGCTGCAGATATGGAGTCTTATACATACATAAAACATAATAACACACACCGGTGTACCAACAGGTTTTTAATTATTTATCACACTCAGAACACAGAGCGTGGTAACATTCCCGAAGTCGCTTTTTCGTTTGTTATAGCAGGTTTGTTAAATGAATGTTGAGCATTTGTTTGCTAAGCATGAATGTAAAATGGAACAAAATAAGATCCTTTCCAAGGACCATTTAAATGGTAATGCCAGTGTTGAAAAAGGTGATAGTCTGTGTCCCTACCAAACGATTTATTCCTACTACCCTTGCATAGCCTGCTTGCAAAGCTGACTGATTTACCACCTGCTATTTCAGACTGACTAAGCTTTTTCTAAATGTCTGTATATTTTAAGAGGTACATAAATTAGAGGTGTACTTGCACCAGGGTGTGCATGCAAGGAGGGGGTCTTTTATAATTTAGGAGTTGCGTGGTGTTATGTTTCCTCCTTTTCAGAGAAGATGACTTCAGTAATTTTACTTTTACTTATATCTATGCCATAGGACTCAGAGTTTTCTAATCCAAGATATCTCATACGTGATACTCGGGGTTTTTTTCTTTAACAATTAATGTCAGTGTCATCACCCAAAGTCACAAGTTTCTTGTTCAGTATGGATACAAAATTACATCCAAAAATGCATGTTTGTTTATTGCCTACTCAGGCTACAGAAGTACATCTACAAAGTAGTTAATATTTTAGCTGTGTTTAGGTGTCTAGATATAAAAATTACCTTATTAAACTCACATTTGGTTGAAATCCCAGAGTACCCAGGGGTAATTCCTTTTCCAATGCCCCTCAGCCATTGGTCCCTTAGCTGTTTTGCACAGATGCACCAACTGCAATGGTTATTGGTGAGTTTATTTCAACTACATCTTTGAAACTATCCAGGAGAAAAAAGCCATATCTTATTTTAGGGTTTTGGGGTATGAAATAATCCTTTATGAACAGTGATTGTTGCTTAAACAAGAAAGTTTATCATGCAACTACTTCCTGAACAACAATTAATGCATCTCCTTGGATTTTCAGTGCCACTTTCCAGTATGCTATCACTATTCCAAGTAGTTTTTATTTATTATCCTCCAATGAAAACATTTGTGACCTTCCTTTTGTGGGAAAAGACCTTTTTTCTGACAGAGTAACAGACTTGGATTACAGACTTTGTAAGCAGATATCCACATTAGACTTTTCAGTCAACTCTTCTGCTTTCTCTTTGCTACTGCCGTTAGACTTTTCAAGTCTTCTAGTTGCTCAAGAGGCTATGTTA
>VWZD01008390.1:54496-73119 GCA_013396695.1 Sakesphorus luctuosus | reverse complement strand
ATATTGCAAAATAAACACAGTAAGGAAAGAAGCAAATATAAATGCTTGATCCGTGCACGATGCAGATTTTATACAATTTCATTATCATATAAATAGCTCACATATATAATCTTTCATGCGTTAATTCTGATAAATGTTACAGTAAAAATTAAGATTAATTGAGGTTGTTTTGAAAGATTTGCTAGGAGTTGTATCTGCGGTACTTTTTAGCCTAGTTACATTATGTTCTAAAAAGTTTCAGTATTCTACTAGTGATTTACGATATCTGCTTACTCGTATTTTTATAGACTGCTAAACTGTGTAAAATTGCTTTTTTCAGTCTTAACTTTTGATGCTTAGAATTCTTCTATGCTTTTTTTTTTTTTAAGCTTGAGTCTTCAGAATATACTGAGATCTGCTAGAAGACTGAATTGCTAAGTGTTGTGGAAATTAATACATGATAGCTGAGAAGAAGCATTAAATCTGCATAAACCCACAAAGGTTCATAGCTAAAATGGGTTACAAAAAGAAAGTGAAGGGCAAACATTATTTGTTGTCATTGAAGGACACTAAGTTTTCTCACAGTCAAAAGGTATCCAGGGATACATTAATTCTTCCTTTGGATCTTACACATAGAGAAATACCGCATACCCTTATGTGTGGGCAGACATTCAAATAAGGCAGCTGAGAGCAGAGAAGAAACTTATCTGGCATATTTAAAAAAAATGCAGTGAAACACTAGTAGACTGATTTTTTCCTGAAGTAAACCTGGTACAGATAATTTTTGTTTTTAAAAACTTAATGAAAATTAGATTTAAAATATAACCACAGCAGAATGCCAGTATTTTATATTAATTCTGTATAGATTTACAAAACTACCTGTTATATATGATAAACTATGAAAAGCAAATTTCAGTTTAAGAACCTCTTATTTCACAGATGTACCAAACATAGTCTTTCTTTTCATAACCCTCAAAAAGCTTTGTGTCACACTAATGCATCCTGAAAGCCCATAAAAACAAGCTGCAGATTTAGGCATCTTCATTTCTATTAGTTTGCTGTATCAGAATCTTATCTTTTAGTTGCAGTTCAGCATTTGCAAATTTTCACAAGAGGAATCAACTTAGATCTTCTCTTTCCTACATTTACCCTTTCTTCTCCGTATACTGACAATTTTCCTTTGAATGTCACCTATGCAGTCATGTTAGAAGAATGCTGGCAAACCAGATTTTCTTGTGTGGCACTAACCACCCTGCTGCTTTGGTACTCCATCCAAAATAAATGGGCATAATGGATCTTCAGTCACTAGTGCCAGACTCAACAATGCTTAGCAATGAAATTCCCCAGAAAATTTAATAAAATATGAAAAGCATTTATCCCATTTTCAGTGAATAAATGCCATGTCCCATAGTCTCATACTATAAAATCACACAATAGCATATTAATGAATAGGGTTATTCTTTGTTGTTATTTCATACTCTTTAGAATTCTATAATGCATATCATTCAAGTGTTCCCTTGGGATGAAACAGCAATAAATCTTTAATAAACTATGAACAACATTTCAGTCTATGCAACAAACCCTTTCCTACAAAAGTATTACTGTATATATTATAATAAAAATAAACAAATGAGAAGATATTATTAAAAGTTTGCCACTTTTTCCAGATATGTCTCTCATATTGCTTGGAATTAAACAGCAGTAAATCTTTAATGAGGTATGAATGAATATACCGATCACTTGAGATTTATTGACACATCAATATCCATAGAATAGTATCTTATTAAACTACTGCAGTTCCTTTCTTGATAGGCATTATATATTCAGTATTAATAATACATGAGCATTTTTAATTCATTTCTGTTGTTACACCCTGTCCTTACTCTTGCAGCAACATTATTAAAACTGATTTTATAAATATAATTTTCTCCAGATACATGTGTTAAGTGTGACTGGTACTGAAGAGTTGTAAATGTAGCTGAATTTAAAATTCCTAATTTATTACTGATAAATAATACATGGCCTAACAAACAGAAACTTAAACTGTTCATTCTACGAGATTGACCCAGAAGGAAGGAGAAAGCTCTTTCTTGTACAAGTCTGACCTATATTTGTAAATTACTAATTTGCAAAGATCAGAGAGCTATGCAACTGTGAATGCTGATCTTTTCACTTTGACACCTGGCTTCTGAGGCTTCTCACTGCAGTACCATCCACACCTTTCTTATGCTTCCACATGTCAACTGCTGTTACACTGAAGTCACAGTTCTAATTTGATTGAGAGTACTGCACTTCTCTTAAGACAGAAAACTCAGTCTCCTTTGTCTATTGTCTTCACCTGGTACAGTGCCACTTAAAATTGTTTCTAACCAGACCAAAATACTGAAAGATTTTGTTGTGACATTGGCCTGCTGTCCTACCAAGTCAATTGGACATGCACATAAAGCAGCACTGCTTAGAAATGACGCAGTGTGAGAACTGCATTTTGTAAATGTAGATTTAAATTACTTTGCTGAAATTAAGGCTCTGGAAAACAAGGAGAAAGCTGCCTCTATGTTCTTCACTGTTTGACTACACCCATGACCAAGGGGGTTTTTTTATTTTTTTTCTTAATCACTTCATAATTTTATTTCATGAATGTCAAATCACTTTCCAGTGACTAATGAATGATTTCTTGTGAGATCTGTATCTAACAAGTAGAAGGCACATATTGTTTCCTGAAATCACTGATAGGGACAGCTAAACTCAGCCACAGCAGCCTTTCAGTGCTTGAAGGGTGCCTATATGAAAGGTGGGAACAGATTTTATCAGGGCTTGTTGTGACAGAACAAGGGGTAATGGTTTTAAAGTAAAAGAGGGTATTTTCAGACTATATATATGAAAGAAATATTTTACAGTGATATGAGGTACATGTAGCTACCTCAACACTAGAAACGTGGAAGGTCAGGTTGAATGGAGCTCTAAACAACAAGATCTAGTTCACAGAATCACTGAAAATATTGAATTTGAAGGTACCTACAAGGATTATGGAGTCTGAGGTTTTCCTGAGATAGCCCTGGATGGGGCCTGGTCAGAATGCCTCTTCTCCTCAGCCCATAATTTGGGTTCCCTTAACCTGTTAACTTTGTGTGTCATTACACTCCTCTGGATTTGTGGAGATGGTCCTCTGATGGCCTGATGGCTCCAGTGGTGTAACTGGGTGGGACAATATTTTTCAACCTTCAGCTGTCATTGTCTCTCTCTGAGTGTCTTTGTGAGTGTGAAGATAAGCTTTTTTTCACATAACACATATAATGGCAGATAAATCATACTCAAAATTGTCTCCTTGTTTTTTCTAAAAATGGAGCACAGAGAAAATATTAGAGACTTAGACATATTGTAGACATCATAATTAAAGACTTTGGACTTCAGAGATGACTAGATTTGCAGAGAGTCTATTGTCCTAATACGCTGGGCACTTTTTGCCTCTAATGGGAAGTATTTCTAGCACTTGCCTTCTGTGTCTCAAATACTATTATCATCTCCTAAGTTATCTCAAGCTCTATTTTCACTTTCTGCAAAAGTACATTTTTTAGTATGCTTAGTTAGTGTCTTGGTTTAAGCTGGCAAACCGCCAACCCTCTAAGTACAGGGTCAGAGCCTCCCCCCCCCCCAACACCCAGGAAAGGGAGGAAAAGAGAGGGGAAGGAAAAAAACTTAAAACTACGTTTAGACTAAAACTACATGTATTTTTACAGAAAGAAAGAGACAATTAGAAGAAAGTACAAATATACACTCACACAAGTCACAAACAGCAAGGAACAATTTCTCACTTCTTAATACATACACAAATTTCACCATTTCCACCCCAAATCGCCTCAAAAGACTCAGTCCCCAGAGAAAAAAAACTTGAGCAGAGAGGAGAGAGCCAGAGCAACACATTTTACTTCCCCGAGAGCCAGTGGTGGGCCAGGCCCTCTCCATCTCTTCTGGGACAGCATTGTGTGTCCTCCCCTGAGGAAGCTGTGGGGTGACTGACCAAGCCACTCCCACACTGATTCTACTTCCCGGGAGAAATGATGTCGTAATATAGTATAGAATAAAATACTACTGGCTAGAAGAAGTCAGCTGGTAGTTCAACCCAGCTCAAGTCAGCTGACAGCTTCAGGCCTGATTTAAACTCAAATTTGGGCTCACTTATGTGAACCCACAACAGTTAGAGATGAGAATATTCAGATCTAGTATCTTCATGGATTAAAAAAAATGGGTTTGGGTTTTTATGTTATGACTTTGCTTCAAACTGTGGTCTCTGCAGAAGGAGTGAAATGTTGTTTGAAATATATGCCTCTCTTAACACAGTCCGGAGTAAAGGGGATATTTCAGTCAATTTGGTGCATGTTTACTTGCAAGTATGTATATATGTGAATACTTAGAGCTCCAAATGAGAACCTACCTAAAGTACATACACTTAAAATTTTTACTATCCTGGGTAGAGCTACAGGGTCTTCTTTCTTTTTTTGATACTATTAGGGGCACAGGTGAGTCCATTGAATTTGCTTTTTGGTACTTTCTGTGTCTCATAAAACATTTCCACTTATATTTACCATATTTTTTAATCAGTTCCAAGCATTGAGCAGTTACTTTTGCATGCCTTTCAACACTTGGTAAAGTAATTTTAAATGTTTATGTGTAACATAAATCATCATTATAGGTTTAGAAGAAATAAATGGCTGCTTTTCAAGTGTGATGTAATATTTAATCATTTATATTTCTACATCCTATTTAATGAAGAAATATACAATTATCCTAATTAAGCTTCCCAACCCACATGTGACACTACAAATTTCTCTAATGGTCTATTTTTACTGAGGTAAAGAGAAGAAAGCATAGAATATAATTATATAAAACCCTGAGGCAAAGAAAAGTATGGATTTCTCAATCAGCTTGGCAAACCCAAGAACATAAGATGAAATCTTACTAGAATATAACACAGAGACTGTTCTGTCCTTAAGTACTAATGGTATAGCAGGAAAATGGACCATTGTCCATTGCATCCTCTCAGTGATGAGGGGATGTAGTAAAGTTCATCAGAACTTTTACTCTTCAGAATAATCCTATTTTAATTAAGGTGATTTATTTTCTAATTGGGCACAGTAAATGCTATGCCTTTCTGAATAATAGACCATAATAGTGTCTATAATGAATTTAGCACCTCAAACATAACAGAATTTTTTCTCATTTTATTTATTATGGTCACAACTGACCGAGTCCTTAGAAAAACAGTGGTACTGCTGATACTGAATCAAAGTTTATCATTATCTGCAACTGTCAGATTAACATCATGACGCAAAACTGGAATTTGTTGTGACTCACCACCCCACAGAAACAGAGAAGACAGACCACTCAAGCAAAGGAGGCCAAGGAAAAGCACAGCCTTCTGGCAGAGGACATTTAAAGTGGCTCCCATGAAATTCAGGCCCTGTACCAGCAGGAGACTGGCTTTTTGTTTAGAACTTCATGTAGCAATACAGGAGCATTTGAGTAGAACTACATGATTATCAGTTTTCATTCCTGTGTCCTGCAGGTACTATGTAATATCTAAAGACTTTCATATACTTCAAAACTTCAATCTTAAGTTTTCTCACCCATCCTGTTCTAAAATGTCACTATTCAAATAGCAAAATCTTTTCTGTTTTCAAGCCTAAATGCACTGAGAGCTAACGCTGTATGTTTTAGATTTCTGTTTCCCTAACCAGAGTATATTGACTTTTTTGTCTTTCTCCATGTGGTTTAAAGATTATTACTCATATAACACTGTATTAACATTTTTCCCTTATGTCTTATGACAAAAGTTTATAGCAAGAATGTCTAATTTACAGCATGATCTGTATATGGCAAGAATAGAATTGTCCCCAGTATCTACTGAATTGTTTTCATAGTTTGTGACTGTCTATTAACCAACACCAATGCTTCTCTTACAGCAACAAATATTAAATTTTTATCCATTTTTGTAGCTTAATTATCTCTAGTCCATTCAAGAACTTTTAGTAAAGCATTTGAAGAATTTCCATAGATACAAAGCAAAGAAGTGGTGCAATAAAGGATGATTTTCTGAATATTAATAGTATTCCTCACTATTTTTTCTTTGTGAATATTTCATGATTAATACCCAAATAATGCTTATTTAAATGTGATTTGCAAATCAGATTGATGGTAGGTCAAGCCTGCTTTGTATTAGTATCTTCATTGTCAACATCAAAGACCTAGTGTCAGTTAGGCAATTGGTGTTGTATACTCTCAAGTGTCCAGGGAGTCAAAATATAGCATGTATATGAATACAAACAGAAAGTTTGACTGTTATTTATGAAGCTTTCTCTTTAAGGCATTGCTGTATGTCTTATGTATCACATTATTACATTATATTCTATCTTTCAATGGGTTTATTCATAGGACATAATATATAATGAAATTTAGAGAAATATCCAAAACCAAGCATTTTCTAGAAGACTTCAAACTCTTCTATAAAGTTACATGAACTTTTTCCAGATTAAAAAAGGAGTTTTGATACTGAAGTAAAATGTACTATGCTAATTATAACAGTGGAGGTGTGGTGGGTTGACCCTGGCTCCATGCCAGGAGCCCACCGAAGCTGCTCCATGACTCTCCTCCTCCAGCTGGACAGAGGAGAGAAAATATAAAGAAACACTTGTGGATCAAAATAAGGACACAGAAAGATCACTCACCAATTACCACCACAAGCAAAATTGACTCAACTTCTGAAAATTAATGTATTACCAATTAAATCAGACTAAGACAATGAAAAATAAAAACTAAGTCTTAAAAGACTTTCCTCCCAGCCCTCCCTTCTTCCAGGCTCAGCTTCATTCACAATTTCCTCCAGCTCCTGCCCACATAGGTGCACAGGGATGGGGAACAGCAGCTGTGGTCAGTTCATCACAGACTGTCTCTGCCTCCCTCCTCAGGGAGAAGATTCCTCTTACTATTACCTCACTCCAGTGTGGGGTCCCTCCCACAGGAGACAGTCATCCATTAACTTCTCCAATCTGAGTCCTTACCATGGCCTGCAGTTCTTCATGGGGTGCGGTCCTTCAGAAAGGTCCGCCCACACCACAGCCTCTGAAGCCTCTCATTTGCTGCAGCACCCCTCATCTGGCTAGGAGGGCTCTGAGTGGTCACTGAGCTGATGTGCTGCCTGGCAAAGATGGCCACAGTGTCTGGAGCACATAAATATAGGAGACATGAGTGCTGCATCCTATTGTTCTTTCTTTTTTGCACTAGTCAGCGTGTTGTGACTCTGGCAGTAACTATTTTTATCTCTTCTCTCATTCTTTATTCCTTCTTTTCTTAATCTCTTTTCTTCCTCTTGTGGGTAACTTAAAACCAATGGGTTGTATTTTTACTAAATCTCTTTTCTTTCTCTTGTGGGTAACTTAAATCCAATGGGTTGTATTTTTACTAAGTTGTATTGGGTTGGTGTTTGCTGTGTGCTTTAGTAAAATACTTCTCCTTGGGTCTGTTACTCCTGAAAACCTTTGGCCAAAATGCCTATTTTCTCATTAAATTAAAAGAAATCTCTTGGGAAATGCACGTAGTGTGTTCCTTTACACAAATTCAAGGTATTAAAGAACTAAAGGCTCTGCAAAAAAAATAAATCTTGGGAGTCTTAAATATAAGTAAAATACATGGGCAGCTTGTAGGTTGAACCTGGGGCTTTATGAAAGGGAGAGGGAAACACAATTTTTGAGCTTAATCTTGGTGTTCCTGCCAGGGGAACAAGACCAACATATGTGATTACTATATTATTTTGATTTTGCAACAAAACAAAATTTTATTTCTGTTGTATACTCTACAAAAAAGATTTAAATAAGGCAGCCCACAAGAAGTGAAAGTCACCTAGATATCACAGCAAGCTTAGTCAAAATGCTGTATTAGAGCATAAATTATTTCTTTCATTAGCTGTGGGTATAGAAGACCGTTGATAATGATTATCATTTAGTTTTTACTGAATTCATTCAGTTCATGTGGTATTGCACAGCTAAAATGTTTCTTTTTTGACTTTTTTTTTTAAGACACTATAAATAAACTATCTTGCCTGATTAACAGCCCAACTGGTTTTTCAATTACATTGCTTCATATCAAAAGTAATTTCATTCTATATGAAAAATCCATAGTAGAAGAAAGTTATCACTAGGAACAATTAATTTTACTATATATCATCATATTAACAATGAAAACCAGATGGTTACATAGTGTATTACAAAACTACTTGATTGGTTTAGTTGCTAAGAGGTAGACCTTGCTTGCATATGGAAACCTCCAAAAGGGGTATAATTTAACATCAATAGTGAGTAATAGGTTTCACTACATACAGTTTTGATAGACAAAATACAATGTGTACCCAAGAGAGAAAGAAAGAAAACGAAACAAGACAAAGACTGGAGTTATTCAGAGCCTCACTTTGCCACAAAGCAAAAAATCTGGAACACTAGGTGCAGAATGATGACTGGAGCTATAAAGCAGAAGATGGAAGCTGAGTTTGTTTAGTTTGAATGACAGGAACAAAAAACATAAAGCAGTGTGTCTGTCAAAATCTGAATGAGGGAGTATACATTCACAGTGTAGATAGATGTCAAAGGAGATATAAATTAAACCCTAGAAATGTTTATTTGTCTTCATTGGTTGGTAAAGAATCTGAAGTTATGCACTAAGATACACATTTCTGCTTTGCAGATAACTAAAAGTCAGTAAGATGATTCCAGTGAGATGCGAAGGACTTGGGGAAATATATATCTATTGAAATATTAATACAGAGATAATGTTTGCAGGCTTGTGTTTGCAGGTGAGCTTTCCTAAGCTAAGACAAAGAACATACCAAAGATTGATCCTCCTGAGTATGCCACGTGGGAAGGTGTGTTTGCATGTACATATCGTACAGGACAGTGGATGGGAAATGAAGACTACCTGATAGTCATTAAGTTAATGCATGAGATGAGAGTCAAGGTTAAGACCTTGCTACAAACCAGAGGAAGAAGATACTTAAATGTACTCAATTCTGCATTTTAATTAAGTACCTTAAATGCTACACTTTTGAAATATTCTCACAGAAAGGAGGAAGAGGAGCTCATCATCTTAGCTTAATACCATTTTCATACAAAAGATGACTGAAGTCAAGCTGAACGTAATGATATATGTATGTAAAGAAAACCAATGATAAAGTTTGAAAACCAATGGAAGTTTGTTACTCACTCTGTGTAGCTCCTGACACATTCTGTATCTAAGCTGAATTGGATTTGCTCTTCCTCAGTGTGATGAGGTGTACCAGGTCCTACAATGAAGTAGAGCTTTTGTCGCTTTTGGCCTGTAGCCTTGGTCTCAGATGTTTGAACAGCAATCATATGAAGCAACATATATTGAGAGAGAAAAACAGACCTTTGGTTCTTTGTAAGACCTTTTAAATGAAAAACAGAATGAAAAGAAGGGGAATGGCCTGAAGTTATGTCAGGGGAGGTTTAGGTTGGATATTAGAGCAAGAATGTTCACCCAGAGGGTGGTTGGGCACTGGAACAGGTTCCCCAGGGAAGTTGCAGCACCAAGCCTGACAGAGTTCAAGTGTTTGGATGATACTTTCAGGTACAATGGTAAATGGTGTGATATGGGGATGCTGCTGTGCAGGGCTAGGGGTTGTACTCAATCCTTGTGGGTCCCTTCCAACTCAGTATATTCTGTGAAAATTAGATTGAAATTGGGAAGAATTCAGGTCATGAAAATATTCCTGGACAAAACCAAAGCAGCTTTGAGATATCTTATGGGTTTTCTCAGAGTCAGCTTGGTCCCAAGCACTAATTCAACATTACATTCCACCCTGTTATGTGATGACAGCATAGGACAAGTTTAAATGTACTACCCTCTGGATTAAGACAAATAAAACACAAAAATTACTAAACCCAACAATTTTATGGAATATATTCATTGTAAGCACAGTTGGCAGGCAGCTTGCTGTTCAATTGTATTTGCTAGATAGTAAGGGAGAAAGGGAAGGAAGCATTAATTCACACTTTGATCTTTCCTTAGCCTCAAGTTGTGAAGCCATTCCTGCCAGCTCTGATACTTTGAAGGATTAAGTCCTTCCCTTTTGTCACTTCAAAACTGACTTTCTCCTGGAAGGTTTGGACAAAGATTAGTCATTGCTAGGAGAAAGACTGAGTAAGTTTTGGGCAAACCACTTGACTGCAGGAAAGATCTTGTTCTTGGCTTTTTCTCCCTCTGAAAAGGATCAGGCTCAGCTGAGTGAGCTCCAAGAAGTCTGATATGACTGCTGTGATTGCCCACATTTGATTATCTGTGGCTATTTCCTTTTGTTAGGTCTCTAGAAACATGAAGGGATTTGAAAGTACTCTAAACCATATCAGAACACAGCATGAATTTTAGGAATCTTGGCACCATTGAATTGTACAACTGCTATCTTGCATAGGATGTATCATTATTGTGGTAACACACTTTTCCTGGTTTATTAAGCTCCTTTACAGCTGGCTTGAATGCCCAGCGAGTTTGTCAGTGATTTTGGGACTCCTCCCACCACCCACACATTCAGAGGCCTGTAAATAGTCTGTGGAGCAATAAGAGTTCTGACCTTACGGTCCCCTTTGGACACTAATGTAAAATAAATAACCCACTGCAATAGCAGGGTATGTATTTATGAGTCCTGTGCGGGAGTCACACTCAGCATAGAGAAGAATATTTCAGTAAACACTTCAGATCACACATGCTTTGGTTTTTGTTTTTTTTTCCTCTCCAATCTTTCTTTTTTATTTTTTTTTAATTTATTTTTATATTCACACTGTATCACAGTTTGGGAAACATTGAGCTAACTCGAAAGCTCAAGCTGCTCTTGAAAAATTTCTTTTTTTGTAAAGTTTGGATATTGTTTCATTTGTATAATCAAATGTCTATCAGTCAAAACTCTCACATATTCATTTACCTAATTCAAAATATGTCTCTGCTTTTGTTTTCACTTTGCCTACATTAAGCCTCATGTAGCAGTCTGTCTGTTACAATTGCAATATATATGTCTTATTTCAAGTCTCTCCTTTATTCCCAGAAGCTGTCATAGTTTTCCATTTCTTTTAGAGTAATATTCGTCTTACTTTAGTGATTTGTTATATTATATCCAGTTCGTGTACCTAACTTTTATTTTCTTATTCCCTCACTAGCCTTCTGTTTGATTTCTTTTCCCCAGCTTTTACCTTATACACTTATATCATTCTTCTGTTACCATGTTCTTCCACCAAAATTTCTCTTTTCTTATATTTCTCTCCTTTGGGATTCACCTTATTGGTTTTTCCAGGTATTTACATCACACCCACAAGTTGTCTGGTTTATATGTTTGTTTTAATAATTATTTTGTCTTGTGTTTTTCCTCATAATAAATCAAATAAAGTGTCTCTCTAGTTCTCATATTAAAATGTATCTCACCACAGTAATATAGGAAGTGGATGACATGACAACTAGTCCCTCAAACTCATTGCTCCTTTCAGCTAAAACAATGACAAAGTTAAGGGTTTCAGAGATAAAAGAGGAAATTTCTCTCCCACAAAAGTCCTATCTCCTACACTATTGTTTTTAAGTACGCCTGGAAGCCCAGGTCTCTCCAAGAGTGACCTTCTTGTATATCAGTCTGTGGAGAAAAGTGACAGAGTGAGTACATTCAGCAAAGAGTAGGGCTACCTCTGTTAGAAACTCAGAGGTTCTCTTCTTGATAGCCGGTCCCTCAGCAATCTCCTCTCCTGTTTCCCTCGTTCTCTTACAGTCCTGTAAGAATAGAGAGCATGCCTTTCTGCATGGAACAGTGTGGCGGGCTTTATGGACCTTGTCCTGCCTGCAAAAAGGTTTTTTATGTTTACTTGGGACTTCTACAGTTAAACCAACCCCAGTAATTAACTGCTAAAGCTAAGTTCAGTTGTAGAGATATGAATGGTGTGTTTGGTCTGGCTGAGATGGAGTTTGTTTTGCCCATTGCTAAACCACAATAAAGTTTAATACTTGCCTAACCTGTAGAGAGGATGTGGGGTATTTTTTTTTCTTAGTAGGTACTCTATGCCTACTGCCACCATTGCAAAATAGTGCTTATGTCTGATGTGCCTAAAGAATAATTCCTCATATATGTAAACAAGAAAAATACCATATTATGTTATCTTTTCTTATTCTTTCATTAATTCACTTTTCACTCTCATTTACTCTTACTTTCTTCACTTTCTCTATTTTCAGAATGCCGATAGAAATCTTACTACTGTGAAAAGACTCTCAGACTGCTAATAGGTTCAGAACTCTGTATCAGTTAGGAAAAATGTTCTACCTCTTCACAATGATTCAGGAGGTTGCCATCACATCTCCAAATATCACCAGTTTCAAGAAAATTTTAAGTAAATAACCGTCCATTTGAAAAAAAAAAAGAGCTATTGAAAGCTGAATAAGTGTGAGAGTTCATTTTGTACTGGAGTTTACAGTTGGAAGTTATGGAGAAACCTGATATTTGAGACAGTTCTCCTACAAGATTTTTTTTATTTACAGCCTGTAGAAAACTGAATAGCTTGAATCATGTGCTGCCCCACATTGCTCATTCCTCTTTCAAAAACAACTCCATTTTCATTTTGCAGATGTCAGAGAAAACTGTTCCTCAAAACATTCATAATATGTTTCACGAAAGAAGACTGACTAAATTTTGTCTCACATCTCAAGTGGGTACTTGCCATGCAAATTCTGAACTTCTAAAGAGGGCATGCTCGCCTCTGTGCCCCTGTATCTCCTTGTACATAGGCTACAGTACACTTCAATAGGTCATCTCGAAAAAGAATAATTCAAGGGCCTTACTGATAGTTCAGGTCAAATTGAATAGTCCCATTTTGGTTTATACTACAAAAGCATGAAATGGTGGAACAAAAGTAACCTGCAATTACTGTTCTCTAAATGTGAAGAGGAAGGCAATGCCAAAATTAACAGAATGCGGAAAAGGTTTCTGCAATCCATCACTATCTTCTTCTCAGCTGGAGGTGGAGTTGTCGAACAGATGTGTCAGGATTTCTACAGAGAAAGAAGAAAGAATCTGGAAAAACTAAAAAGGAAAGCACACTCCACTGAGGACATTTTGAGAGAGGATGTGTTGAGAAGGACTCTGCTATGCCACTCAAAATATCCGGTCAAGCAGTCCCTGGGATATTACTGATCAAGTTTTTCTGTTTGACACAAGGTAACAGCATCTGAGGAAAGTGTCATGACAGAAGGCATTTTATCCCTCTGTGTATCAAGTCTATTTACATAGCAAAATGAAAAGAAGTCTGGTTCCCAATATTTCAAGAATTTTTTATCTCTGATTTTGGCACATGACACACAACCTTCCTCTGATCATAGATTTCTGTTTAGTCTGGATATAAGTGGGCCAACAAGATTTTATGAACCATGTCACTGGTTAGAAAGAAACTGTACTCGGGTAGTTTAGAGCAAGCTCACAGGAACTCCTCAAGGCTTCCTCTGTCAAGCTAAAGGATGGATTTTTTTATTATTTTTTTTTCTTGAATCCAACATACCTTCAGAGCTAGGGAAATTAACAAGAAGTAACAAGTCATGGTTAATATATCAAAACATTGCTAAAGAATAAAAAGACCAGCTTCCAATGTTTTGGACAAATTGGTATGGTAAGTTTCATAAATCCACTACATATATTACCATGTCTGGAGTCAATGATTATTCAGGAATCTGATTGGAAAATGTACCTTTAAGCCATGTTGCTTTCACCTTATCTAAATGTAACACTTCAAGCTGTGGCTGTGCATAATGAGGCAGAAAAGTAATTCTAGAGTTTTATTAATTTGCTTCAGATAGATGAATTTGACTAAAAAGTAAAATCTTCTAATACACCATCTTGGTCATTGCTGTTTGCACTTTTCAAGCACTTGGTGTATCTTACCTTCAGATGCTTGGTATTTCTGGACATGAAAGACATGAATATATAAAGCTTCTTAAAAGGAAGTGAAAAATTATTGGGAGTGGAAGTTGGAAAGGGGGAATTTAATATCACTTCTGTATTATTTTTTAGAATAAGAAGGAGACAAATGACAGCAAATGAAAGCTGTCTCTAGTTGCAGTGGTAACAACAGTCCCAATGCAGCATGGACTCAGCAACTTGAAAACCCTGAAAAAGGAGTTCAAAATATGTGTATTGCAATAGTCTGGGTTAGACTATTCATTTTCTGCCTGAAAGTCAGTATTTATTTCTGTCTCACTTCTGTATATGGAGTACTTTCTGAATTGCATTCATCTAATTAAGAGTAGGATTTTTTTCATCAATGTGAATAATCAAATCAATTGTGAAAGCAGGGTCATTATCTTCAGGTAGTAGTGGGATTGGATATATTACTAGAAACAATCCTGTTATGTATAAATTGGAATTTGATTTAAGCATCTAATTTATAAGACTTGAACGAAGACTTTGGTTTATAGTTCCAACCCATGATTAATAAATCTGCCTAGTAAATCAGTCTTTTTTAACAAATAAACTGGATTTCACAAAATAGAACTTAATACCCAGAGTATATGAAGTCCTGACTATAAATCACAGATATGACTTAAAATCAGTCATATTGCCTATAAATCAGCAATGCTACTTTTAAAAAGTGCCATGCTTTTTAAAAAAGTGCAAGACAAATGTTCCTTACTTTATATATGTATATTTAATTTAGGTATTTAAAGTGAAATCAATTATAAAGCTGCTTCTGAAATGGTTATTTGGAAAACAGCACCTTAAAGAGATGAGAGAACAGAAGGGGAATTTTATTGGTATTCATAAATGTGCACCTTGCCATTTGTAACTGTCTTTGTACTCTCCCCTCTGCACAGGCTGCCTATCACAGTTTTAGTATGCTGTCAAGATTCTTGCAGATCTGATGCTTGTTATTCTCCTGTTTACTTTATTCAAATATGCCCTTGCCAGTCTCAGTAGCAAGAGACGAACTGCTTTAATATATTCATTTCCAAGTGCTGTTTTAGAGGTTAGGCCTAAACCACAGTTTACAACTTTCAACTCTGAGTATATGGAAAAAGTGAGAGGAAGAGATTAACAGATTCTTAAAAATATTGAAAGCAATCATTTTTCCTAATATTCTTTAGTGAGTTTCTGTTTTTCTTGTGTTTAGTGGGAGCATTTGTGAATGATCCCATATCCTTCAATCATCTCCTCAAAGAATGAGTAAACCACCAACAGACTTTTCGAGCTGATATCAGTGAACATAGGGAAAACTCTGTCAATTCTTTCACTAAAGTCCTTAAATATTTAGGTTTGGTGTGATTTGGTTTTGAATTTTTGAGTGGTGGCTTTTTCTTTTGATTTATTTATTTGTTTTTTGTTTTGTTGACTCATTTATTTTTTATGAAGAGAGATCTTTTTCTGTTAGCATGAATGCATTTATAAAGAACCAAATAATAGCATGAATTGTAATTACTTCCAGTCCAACTTGTATATAAATATAATAATTAAAATGCTTTCATCAATATTTCTTACAGTTCTATATACTAGTTTTCAGCTCTCAAATGTTATAAAATAATCTTTCCATAAACAGAAGCAGAAACTTTATTTTCTTCCTCCTCTATTAAACCCATAATATTTCTTGGACAGTTCAAAACTTAGGAATTTTAATCTGAATTAAGAAAGACTCAAGTTCTTGTTCTCATTCATTCTGCATTTCTCCCATGCTGGACCAGCCCCCTGACTGGAAGGACACTAGATGAAGTAATGTAAGGAAATAATTCTTTCAGTTTTCGCTATAGTGCTTTGCATGGGCAAGGGTAGATACGGAGTGCGTAACTGGCAACCAGATAGCCAGTGAGGAACAACTCATCAAATGACCGGAGAACTAACGAACAGGAACTCAGGATTTGGGGCAGAGGCAAAAATGGATAGGAGGGGAAGGTGCAGAGTCAATCCTGACATGAGGCAGCTGTGGTCTGGAACCGCCAGGGGTAGCCACAGCACCTAAGCGGCGCGATGACTCAGGTGGAATACATGGGAGGGGCTAACAACCATGCAGGGGGATACAAAAAACTTTCCAAACCAAAAACTGTACAGTAAAATGCATAACTTCTAAACTTCAACAACAAAAGTCTCTCATATGTGTAGCTTCAGCCGCTCTTCAGCACTGTCCTCTTCAGAGGTTCTGTTTTAGTGTTCCCCCACAGTTAATGAATAGGCTGGATGGCCATATCCAAAGAGTTGCAGTCAATTGTTCAATGTCCAAATTGAAATCACTGGCAAGTGGTGTCCCTCATGGCTCTGTATTGGGACCAGTACTGTTCACTATCTTCATTAATGACAGTCAGTGGGAATGAACAAGCCCTTTTGGATACCTCACAGAGGGACCCTCACCAGCTTGAAAAGTGGGCCTATGTGAACTTAATGAATTTCAGTAAGGCCAAGTGCAAGGAACTGTAGATGGGTTGAGGTAGTCACTAGTATCAATACAGGCTGAGGGATGAAGAGATTGAGAATATCTCTGTGGAAAAGGACCTGCAGATACTGTGAGATGAAAAATTTTACTATGAGCCTATAATATGTGCTCACATAGAAGAAGGCCAACCCTATTGGGGGCTGCATCAAAAAAGGAGTGGCCAGTATACTGAAAGAGGTGATTCTGCCCCTCTACTCTGCTCTCATGAGACCCAACCTAGACTACTACATCCAGGTTGGAGGTCCCCAGCCCAAGAAAGACATGGACATATTAGAGAGGGTCTAGAGAAGAGCCATGGAAATGGCCAGAAGAATGGAACACCTCTCCTATGAAGGCAGAATTATTCAGGCTGGAGAAGAGAAGGCTCCAGGAAGACCTTATTGAAACCTTTCATGATACACAGGGGGCTTGTGAAAAAGATGGAGAGAGACTCATTGACAGGGCCTGTAGTGGCAGAACAAGGGGCAACAATTTTAAAGCAAAAGATGGTAGGTTTAGGTTGGATGTAAGGAAGATGTTTGAAGTTAAGAAGGTGGTGAAGACACAGGTTGTGAATGCCCCATCACCAGAAGTGTTCAAGATCCAGTGGGATGGTATTAGAGTAATATAATCTAGTAAAAGATGCACCTGCTCATGGAAGGTGAATTGAACTAGATGACCTTTCAAGGTCCCTTCTCAACCCAAACCATTATGTGATTCTATGATTTATGAAGACAAAACTAGAAACTATTTACAGTAATGTTCTTCATGTAGGGTTGGATTTTTTTCAAAGCTACTGATTACATTATCCTATTTGTAATGTAGGCAAATGTTTTGCTTCCTCATTACTATCACAGTACTGAGCCCAAGACAAATATAATAAAACCACAGATATCAGATAAAATCATGTATCTTTGAAAACATATCTCTCATTATTAATCATCAGCAACAGCAAGTTAATACTTCATACACTACTTGAATGCTGTGGGAACAATCTCAACAGTTGGGCTGAAATGCAGCACATTGAATCTAAGACACCCTTCACTCATAAAATTGCAATTTCTTGAATCTTCTAGATATGTGTGAGGAGTACTGAAGACAGGAATGCCATAAAAATAGGAATACTATAGAAAATAAAAGACTTCCAGTAGGGTGGGAAGCTTACTGACAGCTACTTCATGCCCACTGTTCTCCTGCTTTTTTTATTCAACATGTTCTGACTGTGGCTTTAGCTGGTTATTTTTTAGTTTGGAGTTGATTTTGTTTGGTTTTTTTCATTTTTTCTCCACGAAAAAGTATTAAGTCTTAAGAAAGAAAAATGTCCTTTTAAAAACATTATATGGCCATTTTAGTTGTATTTTTTCATTGAGAATGGTATTCAGTCAAAAGTATTGTTTGACTTTAGATTATCAGTGAACCTGTGCTTACAAAATTTCTACAAACATTCTGTAGGTAAAAGAAGTTGGCTTGGAACAAATCCAGAGCATGGGTTTGCCTAAGTGCCTAATTTTAGAAATATACAGATAGTTGTCTCCTTCTATTTAATAATATAGGAGATATTCACTCCAGAAAAATGGATTAAACTGCAGTTTAAAATATTGCCACAGGCCAGATGTTTGACAGAGACAAACCAACTCTTTTTTTCTCTCATTCTTTTAAGAAATGGTCATCTACCTGCATGGTAGAAGATCTAACAGAAGTTGCCTGTTGAAAATCTGATTTCTGGACTGTTTACTCACTAATTTTGGATATAGTACACCCTCAGAGTTTCTTGCCTTGTGCATTCTTGTCTCAGGAGGGACAAATTAACAGCTAATGGGTCTGGATACTGTGAGCTAATTAAATAGCAATGAGATTAGAGGTACTTGATTACCTGAGATTAACACAGCACTACCTTCAGTAGGACTCAGCTTCTCTTCCCCACAGGGAGAGATGGGAAAGTTAAGCAGCAAAATTACTTAAGCTCATGTCATACTTCTCCTCACAGTTACCAATCTTAGGTGTCACCAGTCAGGGTGCCTCCCTGAGGAGCTCTTAGTTTCATCTCTGTGATGTTTCCTCACTTCCAGGATGTTTCCTCCAGCCAGAGCAAAACCAAGAAACCAAGATCTTCATCACCCTCACTGTGATACCACTTCCTTCCAAGACCATTTCTTCTTTTTGTGAACCTTT
>VWZD01008390.1:6082-54462 GCA_013396695.1 Sakesphorus luctuosus | reverse complement strand
TTTTTTTTTTTTTTAAGAACCAGCCCCTCTGTTTGGTATCCTAAGCCTCCAGTTTTATCTAACTAAGCAGTCTGTGTGCGGAAGAACAACAGGTGTTTGACTTTGCGCTTGATGTCTCTCTTTTTATTAACTGAAAGACTTGGGATGTGCCAAGTCTGTTAGATCAGGTGTTAAAATAATTTACAACCAGTCCGCACCAGTTTCATCTAGCAAATAGCAGGAGTTCAGTTTTGAGTAGTCACAGTCATGCAAATTTATCCCTTTAGCGGACTCCTCTTAGCACTGACAGTTTAATGCCTAAGACACAAGCATACCACCAGATAGAATTCATTTTAGTATCATTTTGAGGAAAGATACAAGTAAATATATTTTAACAATGGGAATAATTCAATTCCCAAGTGAATGTAGAAAAAGTCACTGAAGGTCAAATAATTGATTACACAAGTGGAGTATTTTTTTTTTTTTTGAAAAAAGAGAGATGTACTGTGACATAAAAATGATAACAGTCATAAGTCAGAAGGTGAGCTTCGTGTAAATGTTTGAAATACATGTATTTATGATGCAAGAACTGCACAGAAGATAACACTTATGAATGAGATGGAAAAAGAGTGCCTCAAGGTGAGCCAAAAGAGATTTTGCTGAAAATTTAAAGCCCCAGAGAGCATTAAGAAAAAGGAAGACAAGATTGATACAATATAATTATCATTGTGCTTTTATGTTTCTTGTGTCAATTCTCCTTTCACTTTGGTCCTAAAACAACTAAGGCAACTGTTTATGTCTGGAAGAGAGATTGCTGTCAAAAAGAGAAATTTGCAATGAGCAGCAAGAAGAAGCAATCCTTTACCTAATGGCTTTACTTCTTCACATCACAAACTGAGTAATATCTAAAAAATAGTTCATTTGATTTGAAGCTGTAAATGAACTACAAATCACTGATATTTGAAAATATCTGGTTTTTATTTTATGTTTTATCAACCATAGCTGCTTTTTATATATGTACTGCAAGAAAGAAGACAGACTTTTCAAAGCAGTGAAAGTCACATGTATGCAATTTCAGATTCCATGCAGCTCTAAATTTTCACTCACAGGTTTTATATTTATTTATTTATATATTATAAGATCTCTTTGAATAACAGGTCACATAGTGATTCAGAAACTGCTGGTCTCCTTGAAATATGTTGGAATTTTCCAAGTAGTTAGGGCTATTGGTTTGTTACAAAAGTTTATGTAATAACAGGTGGTTTTGCACCTGTTATTTCAATTCTCTCCTCTCTACAGTATCTCACTAGCTCGAGTAGGAAAGTTGTTCTTGCAAATTTCATCCCAATAGAATTTAGTGAAATATGGAAAGTTTACTGGAATTAAAATTTACCAGAGACCATTACAGCTTTATACAATATTAAATCCTGCTGTAAAATCACTGACTGAAAGATTTAGTTGTGTGTTTATAGATGTGTAAATTTTTGTTCTAAAAGTTAAAACTGCCTTAGTTATAGTTGATTAAAAAAAACAAACAAACAAACACAAATCAAAACTCCAGCCATGATGGAAAACAATAATTAACCTTAATAAGAAAAGTCAAACATAAGCAGATGGAGGAACATACGCTAAGTAAAAGGTAAATTCAAAGAGAAATCACTAAGACATAGAATTGCAGATTCTCTTTTTGTTTGTTTTACCTTAAATAAATTTCAAAATTATAAGTTACAAATATAAGCCAAATTCCACCAAGTACCACAGTAGTAAAACATTGAAATATGCCCAGGTAGATAAGACTCCAGAAACAATTAGACCTAAATGGTACCTCAAATGTATTGATGAAATGAGGACAAAATTAGATAGAAAATAATGCTTGCTGTACCTCATTATGGTAAGGCTGTCATAGCTATCAATCTCCTATTTGTTAATCTTTCAATTTGAATGCATTTATCATAATTTTCAGCAACTGTTAATTCTAAAGAATTGAAAAATAAAAAAAAAGTTGTCCAAACTTCACCAACTTTGCAGCTACAATATTAAACAAGCAAAACAGTGGAGAAAAATAACAATTTTTTTTTAAAATGACAAGAAAAATCAGAAATAAACAAACCATATTTGTTTTCTGCTCATTTTGAACAAGTTTTTCACTAATTTTCTTTTACTCTGGGGACTGGAATTATGTTTTATTGTTAGCCAAGAAAGCTGGGTCCAAGTTTGATTTCATTGTGATGAATATAAAAGAATTTATTGTTTGTTGGGTTTTTTTGTTGTATTAGTTTTGTGGAGTTTATTTGTCTTTTCTTTAGTCTGTGTTTTCTAAAGTATTGATTCTGTTGAAAGAGAGGGAGGAGACCCAAACAAATGAACAATTAGTCAAAACTGCAACTGTAACTTGGCAAAAATTTTGAGTATAGATTGTTCTGTGAGAAGGAGGAGATCATAAAACACTCTTCACTTGCATTAACAGTTGCAAAATCTTAGAGGAGCAAGAAATACTGAATATGTTAATTCTTGTAATTTAATTAACACTACTGATTTCCATTACCATTCTCCACACACTTAGCAGGTACACATTCATCTCTCACCTCCAATGAGAAATAGATCCCTCTAGGAAAGATGAAAAAGGCAACAGTTGGAGCCCTGCAGCCTGTAGTTACAGGCCCATGCTGATTTCAATGAGCAATTAGAAGCAGTGTTTTCTGTTACCCTGTGTAAACATTTTTATGAAGTGTATAAAACTTCAAAAATTTCACAGTGAAATTTTTTTGTGTGAAGCAATTCTCCAAAGCTAGTGTCAGTATTCTATTAAGTCAGCACTGAAAATTCCTTTGCAAAGGGTCATAAAATCGTAGCATGATTCAGTTTTATAAACAGAATTACCAGAAATGTGTACTTTCAAAACTGTTTGAAATTAAGGAAATTCAGTATTAATCAAAAAACTTAAAAGCTCTGTACAGGAGAGTTTCAAACATGTGGTTTCTATAGTATGAAACAACAGAGCCGACATCACTTCATCTATAAGGGTAATTTAATCTATATAATTAAGCCAGATAAACAGCTCCTTCTTGTTTTTCTGTTTCCTTAATCTGAATGAATTGGAGCACAAAGCCACTCTCAGACATAATAGTGTTTCCCTCTACCTGATATTTTACCTTGTGGGACAACACACATGGAATTAAAAAGGGCTTCCTCACTTAACAATTTCGTATCTTTGCTATCACAGATAACTGTCACACATAATCCATTTATAAAATAATCAATTTTAAGAAAAATCAGGATTTTATTTGTTTTCCACTGCTGCTGCTAGAAAGCTATTACAAGTTCCTGTTCCTCTATTTCTTGGAAATTATTTTAGCAGGGACTGTATTTGAATGTCTTCAAATAATATGTAGAAGGTTAACATGCTATTGCTGAAGCAATTTATTCTATATCCCATTTACCTATGTCTGGTTTTTTGTTGTTTTTTTTTTTTTCAGATTATTCTCTTTTTCAAAGAAAGGTTTTAAGTTCAGAAACACAGTACTAATCTGAATGGTTTTTTATTGCTCCTTAAGTTTTATATCCATACAGAAAAATCTAGCCTTTCAGCACAGGATTTTGCTGCCTATACATTTTCAAATCCTTGCACAATATCTCTATATGTGTAGCAAGGTTTAGGTTGCAGAGTGGTACAGCAGCAGCTTCTGTGGAGAAGCTGACAGAAGCTTCCCCTTTTAGGTTGCAGGGTGGTACAGCAGCGGCTTTTGTGGAGAAGCCAACAGAAGCTTCCTCTGTATATAACAAAGCCACTGCCACATGAGTCCAAGATTAAACCTCTGTTCTGGTCAAGACTGAGCTCATCGGTGACATTGATAGCACCTCTGGGATAAGAGAGTTCAAATGGGAAAAATCTACTGGGCAACAGCAACCAGAGAGAGGAGTGAGAATATGTGATAGGAAAAGTCCTGAAGACCCCAAGGCCAGTGAAGAGCAAAGGAGATGAGGTGCTCCAGGTGTCAGAAGAGACATTCCCCAGCAGCTTTTGGTGTAGATCATGGTAAAGCAGGCTGTCCCTCTGCAGCCCATGGAGGTCAGGTGGAGCCGATATCCATCTGCAGCCCACGGAAGACATCATGTCAGAGCAAGTGGATGTGCCCTGAAGGAGGCTGTGACCCCATGGGAAGCCCACACTGGAGCATGCTTCTGGCAGGACCTGTGGCCCCATGGAGATAGAAGCACAAACTGGAGCAGGTTCACTGGCAGGACTTGTCACTCCACAAGGGAACCACACTGGAGCAGCCTATTTCTGAAGGACTGCATCCGGTGATAGGGAACCATGCTGGAGCAACTTGGCAAGAACAGCAGCCTATGTGAAGGACTCACGTTGGAAAAATTCATAGAGGATTGTTTCTTGTGGGAGGAACCCCATGCTGGAGGAGGGGAAGAGCATGAAGAGTTCTCTCCCTGAGAAAGAATGAGTAGCGGAGAAAATGTGTGATGAACAGATCTCAACCCCTGTTCCCCATCCCCTGTGCTGCTCGATGAGGAGCAGGCTGAGAAATCAAGAGTGAAGCTGAGTCTGCGAAGGATATGGTGTGGGGGACCAGTAGGGGGAAGGTGTTTTAAGACTTAATTTTCACTTCTCATTGCTCTAATTTGTTTGGCAATAAATTAGATTAACTTTCCCAAGCTGACTCTGTTTTGCCCAAGACAGTATTGGTGAGTGATCTCCCCCTCTCCTTGTCTCAACTCATTAAATTTTCTTTCCTCTGTCCAGCCAAGCAGGGGAGTGATTTTGGTGGGCACCTGGCATCCAGCCAGGGTCAACTCACCACAATCATCTTTAAGGGTGTTTTCAGGATACAATCCCTACTCATTGAGTTGTTTGGTATACATATTAGGCTTTCAGAATTTCATAGTAAAATTTAAATTGCTGCCAGGATCTTTCTAGAGCAAACTGATGTTTAAACAAAGCAAAACTTATGTATGAGTCTTCAAAGTCTCCTTGAGAAACCAGCTCCAAAGGTGGTATAGATGAAAGTGCACCACAACTGACTGCATTGTCCTATGCAATGCTATAACACTCTTTAATTCTCTTTTGTGATCTCATGAACATAAATACCTTCAGTTTCATTAAATGAAAATATCAGCCTGATAATATGCAGTAAAGTTCTTATGTTAATTAAAACAGAAGGAAATATACATGACAAAAAAAAATATCAATCTCTACAAATGTGAGGGCAATCCAAGTGTGCAATTTCTAAACAGTTCAGGAATCACTAACTAGAGAGGACATGGTTAATATCTGCTTTAGGAGTGTTTGTTTTCTCATATTTGTCACAGATAAAATTATTGTAAGGCAATTGGATTTTTCTACAGAACTCATCTGGGAAGGAGCTGAAGGATGTTTCCCCATTTGAAACTACTTTTCTGAGAAGTGCCTTTCATTCATACATTAATTTATATATTATGTGCTACACTGATATTATATAGCATTAATTTCTAAATCAGAATGTCATACTGTCAAACATCTGATGAATGTCTAATATTATTAAATAAAATGCTCCTAACTTTATCAACAAAATTTTTACTAGCACCAAGGAATGAAATAAAGTTTGACAAGACTCATTTCCCTTACAAATATATTAACCCATAATTTTATCCATGTACCATACTCCTCAATCAATTTAATTCATTGAATCTTTTTGATTGATTTCCTTTCGATTGATCTCAGACTAAAGGTTACATTTACCCAATCATGCTTGTTGTTTTTGTTTTAATTGGCCCAGTAAAAGATCTCTTTAATTTTCTTGATATACTGAGATTTATTCAGAACAAAGACAGACAAACTACAGATCTCTGTAAGTTAATTTATCTCTTTAAGTTAACTTCTCTTTGACAGTAAGGGAAACTTTAGTGAAAGTTGTTCTCCTTGGCCATGGAAGTACCCTGTTTTATCAATACAACAATTTATTTTTAGTAATGAACATTTCTTGATTTGTATATTCCAGGTTTTATTTCTCAATCATTTACTTAACACTTTAATTAATTCTGGGATACTAAAACCTATGAGAAGTAGATGTATGTGAGTAGATTATTGCTTCAAACTATCTCGTGTATTAAAGTCAAGCCATGATCTTGTTCCTATATAAAAACTAATGACTTATTCTTTTTGTTATCTTCTCAGGCTTTGCTGAACAAATTACAATTTATAATCACCTTTTTCCAGATTCCATCAATACCACTCATATCAAATTTATTTTAATTAGTAAGGAATTCCAGTACCACATGACTGTTTTCCAGATTCCTAAAACTTTGAAATAAGCAAGTGAAAAACTTCATTATCTTGGGCAAATTACTGCAATTTGCTCATAGCAGGCAGAGTTTGCATCTACCCCTCATATTTGACTTTAAATTAAAGGCAATGAGTAGATTTTTATTTCCATTTAGGATCAAACCTGCTATTTAATCTGGTGATATCTAGTCCTTAATTTGTGTCCATTTCTTCTGCGTCCATATGCATGTATGGGTGGATCATCTTGCTGTGATGTGACCTGAAAGCAAAAAATTACCCTTCAAGTACAGCAATATAAATTCAATATAAAATATCAAACCAAACTGGGATTTTTTTCCCTCCAATTTCATCATATTCATCTCTTTATATCTCCTATTTCAATGGACAGCAAGCACAGGATAGACATTTAAAACACAAACTTTAATCTTCAATTCACATAGTGTCTTTGAAATTATGCCACATGTGGAATTTGTGCAAGCTACATCCTGATCTAAGGCTCCAGCAAACCACGAAAAGCCTACATTTCACTGGACCAAACTGCCTATTTTAATTGAAGATTTCTCCCCCCCACCCCACCCCACCCCCTTCTTTTTTTTAATGGACATCTGGAATGATGAATATTTGCTGCTGAAACTGCATAAAACCCCCAGAACTTTAAAAGATCATTCCTTCAAGGTTTCACACAGTGCTCTGGACCACTGAGGATGGCATGACTGATGGATGTTAAAGTGGTCTCTATATAATCCACGTCTTTTTGTGCTATGATCTTTTCCTAAAAGAATGTCAGAAAATCCAAAAAGAATGTGAACAATTCTCACTGCCAGCCACAGAGAGCCTTCCTTCTTAAATTAGGTTCCAGAATTTTGTGCTTCCAGCTTTCAAAGTCCCCCGTGTACACACAGTGGCAAAAGCAAGGGACTGTAAAGCACTTCTCATCAGGGAACGGGGAGTCAAGGGTGGATAGTACGGCTGAGGAGTGGTGACATACAAGTGCTGTGGGTGCCTCGGCCAGAGAATAATTTCAGCTGCAGTTTCAACTTAGGGAAGTGGGAACAAAATACAAAGATAAAAGTTGAAGGAGGAGTTGAACCAAGGTGGGAATCTTGGGGGCAGTCAATAAAAGAAGTATACTAAGCAGAAATGAAAGTATAGCCTTGATGGGCAAGACAAGGACCTTGAACACAACTAAAGGGATGGTAAGCAGTAAAAGAATTTTAATTGCGGAGTTTCATGGCCCAAGCTTCAGGAGATAAAACTGACTTTCACAGCAGCATTCTGGAAGGATTTAAGGGGAACAAAGCAAATAGCCTGTCTTTCATCATAACCTGTGCAATGGCCAAATGGAATTTTATGTACGTCTGTTATGCTTAGCTTTATAATGATTTTTAAAAGGCTTGGGGAGGGGTCAAAAGAGAGAAAGTTTCATCTGTGCTATGTGAAGGATATATTCTGAGGGGCAGAGGGTTGTCTTTATAAGCTGATCATCAGAGATAAAAATATTCAAGTTCTGAAAATGTCTGCTACACAAATGAGGGCCCAAGTAAAGAAATCTCAGCATGGAGGATAATATACTCCTTCCAAATTGTATCATGTTCACAGTAGATCATGATTTTGTTTTATAAATCTACAAGCATGCTTATGTTTCATTCTAGACCAATTTTGCTATGGAAGATTTGTTAAAATTAAAAGGACATTTGACAACTAAAGTTTGATATTGCCTTAAAAGTGACAGTGTGATCATTGAGGGGGGGAAAAAGAAGAAAAGAAAAGCAGCTACATTATCAATGGAAATTATCTGAAGTTATAAAACGTATTTTTGTCAGTGTTACGCTTCTATCCATTCAGAAGAGACATTTTGGAAATATGTCTATCGCTGCCCCTGTTAAAGCAATTACTGGCAAGCAGAGCTCAGCCTTGAAGGCTTGCTGGACCCTTATATCTCATGTCTTTGTCTCTGATTTTGGGCTTGCTCTGACAATCTTAAGAAAGGGTCATGGTTTCATTTCAGAGCTCAAATATATTTTGTGTTTGTGAGGCATTAAAAACAATAAAAAAGAAGTAAGCAAGTAATCACCAGTTTGTATGTATTTAGATTATAAGGAGATGCTTCTACAGCCAATGTAACCAGAGTGAATCATTATTCTTAGAGCCTACAGAATTTTTTGAAATGTCTAGTTAAATCTGATAAACATGAAATTCAGATCCATTTGTTAGTGATATTCTGACATTTGTATCTAATCATAGTACATCTAGGTAGTAATTTACACATCATTTTTTACAGTACGTTAAAGTATTTGAGGACTGACTTTCACCAAGGCCAGATATCAAGAATAAAATTGAATCCTGATACTGATAGAATCAGAAGTTTTTCCATGATCTGCCAGTGGGTGCAGTCCTGGGGTTAGAGAAGACAATCTATATGCACATATATTAAGCCTTGTCTGCACTGGAGTTTACAACTGGGCCAACATGCAACTTCACTACATGCTATTCCAGTTTCAAGTCAAACAGATAAATGTAAACCACTACCTCTAGGGATATTTCCTTTCGGTTTTACTCTTGTATTAAACAGACAGCTGATGAACATAGAACATATGTACTGAAAACACAAGTGAGTATATGTGGATTAAGCAAGCCCTATTTGGTTTTAAATTAGGAGAGCGGTAGCAAAGCATTCATGCAGGTCTTGGATAGGACATGTACAGTGCGAATGTACAGCCAAGACAACAGCTGCTTGTACCTCTTTTCACACTTTTCCACTCCAGTTTTTCTTCCATTTCTTCATAAAGATGGTTTCCAGAAACTCATAGGAGCTTAGCAGTGAGCCAAGAGTTAGGACGCAAATTCAGCTTGCACTAACCACACACACTGTCAGCTTAGACTGCAATGACACATTTTTTACAGTTATCACCATATATGTTTTCCTGATCACTATATATGAGGGTCTTCCACCACTAGCTGGAGTTTTCAGCTGTGTCATCTCATTATAAAGTGCTCATTCTGCTAGAGATGTGGCAGAATTTGAGAACAAAAAGATTAAGAAAGTAGCTCAGACCACTAAATGTCTTGCCTGAAGCTGCTGTGTTTCAGAATGGGATGAACAGTTTGGATTCTTCCTGTACCTCCTCAAAATGATGTTGAGTTACCAGGTTGCTAGAATTCAGAAGACTCTTCCCTGAAGAAGAATAATTTCCCTTTTCCTCTTACAATGACAGTAATAATCATTTTAGTATTAACAGAATAAGAAAGAGACCTGATCTATGTCAAAGATCCTCTTATGCTAGTCCTTCCACAGGAAGCTGTTCACCATCAATGTGACACTAATCTCTGACTTATCCCTTCAATGTTATATGACAGTTAAATAAGATAAGTACAGCAGAATTGCTAGAAGGAACTGAAGTGTTATTAACTTATTTCTTATTACATTAACAATAATAGTAATTTCTGAAGGATTATGTACATTACAGCCATTATTTGAGACATAACACCCTCTTCTTAATGGAAGATTCTGTTTTGAATGCTGCTTGCTCCCCTCTCAATTGTTAGATATCACTAACTGCTTCTTCTCCTTATTTGTTCTTCTTTTTTCTACATATCAACAAAACACACTTCACCTGCAACAGAAATCTCTCTCTCTTAATTGAGGTTTCCAGCGAAGCAAAGTGAGATAATTTAATTACACTCCAAATAGCTACTCTACCTCAAACTGTTCAAATCTCTTCAAATCAATCCTCACATAACCAACGGAGTGAACGTAATTTTACAAATGTGAATAAGTATCATGATCAATACATAACTCAAACTAAGCTTGACAAATGAAATTTTAAAAAAAAATAGCTTTATAACTCAGTTCTTTTCACAGAGAGGCAAACACAGCATTCCTGTTCTCAGAAATAGGAAGAATATCCTATGCATAACACTGTGCCACATGCTTTGAAGACTAGAGAGTGAACCAAAGTAGTTCAGCCACTTTTGGTTACTTCAGAAAAGGAACAAGTCTGACAGCATATAAATTGTACTTTGCCAGAATTTGGCTAATCAGACTTCTTTCAGTTAATTAGCAGGTTTTTCTCTATCTGCATACTTGCATATCCTCTATTAGCACACTGTCTGAGCATTTCACAAACTTGAATGAACTTGTGTAAAGCAGATGCAGAATGTGTGATGCATCTCATCAGTGCAAGTTAAGTGAGATCAGGCTGAGAATGATCCTAGGTGGAACATCAGCGTTGAAGGGCTAGAACTCAACAGAGAGCACAGAAGTTTAAAAGTCTTGGTCACTTATGGTTCTTCAAGCTCTCTTGGATTTTTCTCGCTGAACTAGAATGAGGATAAAGGGGAAAGAAACCAGCCTGACTGACTTCTAAGTAAACTCTTTTTGTGATTAAATTAGCATGCAGCTCACCATGAAGCTGAACGTTCATTGAACTAGGACCATTGCCCTGTCTCTGGTTCTGCAATTGTGCAGAACAAATGACATGAGATGCTTAGTTTATGCTCCATTAGATACAAGCTGACAAAGTTCTGCCTACAAAGGGACTGCTGTGGCAAGCCATTGGAAGAAGGCAAGCAGCTTGAGGAGACAGGCTGGAAAGACTGAATTAATGTTATTTGAAAATAAAATCCCCTCCCTGATTTTGACACATCTATAAATTAATGAAATTTTGTTGTCAAATAAATTTGCTATTACTTTCTCTTTACTTTTTTACTTTGTTTGAATATGACCACTTCTGTGACTTTTGTGGAAAACCATTTCTTTCTGTGGTAATTATAAATCTTCTCCACAGACACTGCCTTGTCGTGGGAGAGAACATTGCATGCCCTCATGAGGTTGTGTGCTATGCTGGCGGTGGTATGTTCCTCCAGTAGGGTCTCCCATGCCAGAGAGGTCTCAGCTGAAGGGTCAGACAAAGTGTGTCCACGGGCAGGATGGGCTCACTAGCCCCCTGACAACCATCCTAGGAGAAGGACTCTAACTCCAAAGTGTGGGCTGATGGAGCTCACTTAGCCCTGTAAGGCCATCCATCTAAGAGAAGGATACTCTAACCAAACATACATCCTGAGGTATTTGATGTCACTGGCCAAGCTCACTAGGCTGTGGCAGATGAACCTTGGGAGCAAAGGGTGGGGCCAGTCCTGCACACATTGTGCCTCACCTAAAAAATCCATTGCACAGGCTCAAAGGGTTCACCTACATTGCAAAGCCCTGTAGTGACAGGTGAGAGTTGAAAGGGCAGGTGATAAGACGCAGTGGAATCCGCAGACCCAACCCTCCATGCAGACAGTTCAGGACATTGGTCACTCGAGACTGACTCTGGAGATGATAGTCTGATTCAGCAGCATCCTGAATGACCAAGCAGCCGTTTTTAAGGAGAGCACTGCTTGCTCCACACAGAGAGGGGCCTAGGAAAAGTGGCCTAAGCGAAGTTCATCTTCACCCCTTACCTGCTTGGCTAACCATGGCCAATGGGTATCTTCTGATGTGGTCAAACAAAGAGACTAAGGCATACATCAAATGTGTGTTCAAATTGACACTCGCATGTTGGAACATCAGAACCATGCATGGTAGTGTGGATAGTGGATGTCCTGAGCGTCATTCTGCTCTAATTGCCTATGAACTGCCACAACTCAATATCGACATTGCTTCTCTCAGTGACGTTCATCTTCATGAGGAAGGCAGCCTTCAAGCACATGATGCCAGCTACACACTCTACTGGTCAGGCAAACCCCAAACCGAAAGACACCTTTCAGGAGTTGTCTTCATGATTAAAACTCCATCACCTCCAAACAGGTCATTCCAATCACATTATCTCCTGACGCCTCCCACTAGACAACAAGCAACATGTTGTTCTATTTAGCATATATGCCCCAACTCTCCAAGCTGACTCTGTGGGAAAAGACAAATTCTACACCGACCTCTGCCACCTCACCCAAAATGTTCCTGCAGATGATAAGATCATAGTCCTTGGTGACTTCAATGCCAGAGTAGGAAAGAACTCTGAAGCCTGGAAAGGAGTCCTGGGCAAGCATGGTGTTGGAAACTGCAATGACAGGGATGCCTCCTGCTAGAATTTTGTGCAGAACAGCAGCTCACCATCACCAACACTATCTTTCAGCATAAAGACAGCCTGAAGACAACCCGCATGCATCCTCAATCCAAGCACTGACACCTCATTGACCATGACTTAGTGCAACAGAGAANAAAAAAAAAAGACTGGTTTGATGAAAACAATCAAGAGATTTAGGAATTGTTGAAGAAGAAGAGAACTGCTCGCCAAGCACACCTCGCTCAGCCATCTTGCCAGGTAAGAAAAACCAACTTTCATCTTGCATGCAGCAAGCTCCAACAGAAACTTTGAGACATCCAGAACAAATGGCGGCTCAACCTAGCAGAAAAGATGCAACTATGCGCAGATTTGGGTGACCAAAGAAGATTTTACAAGCCCCTGAAAAAAGAGTACAGACCCATACACCAGGTTCAAAGCCCTCTACTCAGCACAGATGGTCAAGTGCTTCTCATAGATAAAACCTCCATCCTGAACCGATGGTCTGAACATTTTCAGACTCTCTTCAGTGCCAACCGTGTAGTTCAAGGCTCAGAAATTCAGCACGTTACACAACAACCAGTGAAAAACAAACTGGATATAGCCCCTACTATGGGAGAGACTCTTAAGGCCATAGAGCAGGTGAAAACTGTCAACGCAGCTGGGGTTGATGGAATTCCACCTGAAGTCTACAAATATGGAGGTCAAGTGTAGGAATTGTTCTACAATACCTGGAATGGGGAAAGTCCTGAAATAAATGGACTTGTGAAGAAAGTGAAGAAGCCACTTCTAATGCCTTAACAACTGAGGTTTTTAATGTTGTTTAAATGTACAAAATGGTTTCTATTGTCCTTTTTGCAAAGTCACTGCTTCTCTTTCCCAGGGTCCCCTTGAGATGGTTGCTGTCCAGGGGTCTGGAGGGAAGTTGCAACATGGATGTTATCTACCCCTTTTCTATTGGATGTAAACCCCCTGATTGCCATTGGCCCACAGCCTAACCCCCTTTGTTTCCTATTGGTAGATTTTGGATCCCTCCAAGGTCCATATAAACCCTTACCTGTAGCAATAAACTCTCTCTGTCTGCTCTCTCTTCTGTGGTCTCTGTGTGGTCCTTGTGGGCTCTGTGGGGGGAGCACATTTTCTCTAGGTAATGAACTAAGATCTGGGGCCTAGAGAACCACTCAACCGTTGTAATCAAGCAGTCCATGCTAAATTTCATGTGTTTGTTGTGCTTTGCTGGGAACAAGGTGAGCTACCACCAGATCTCTGTGATGCAGTCATCATCACCCTGTACAAGAAGAATAGGAGAAGAATCAGACTGCTCAAATTACCAAGGTATTACTTTGCTCTCCATTGCTGGCAAAAGCCTTGCACGAATACTTCTGAACAGATTAGTACCCACTACCAACCTGCACCTCAGAAAGTCTTCCATCATCCCCTCATCACCACAGGCAAATCAGAGCTTAAGTCAGTCCAGCAGTTCACTTATCTGGGAAGCATCATTTCCTTGGATGGTAAGATTGACAAAGAGATAGGCAACAGGCTAACAAAGGCATACAGAGCTTTTGGAAAACTCCATAAAAGAGTGGTGCAATAAACACCTGAAGAAAAGTACAAAGATCAGTGTCTACAGAGCCGTTGTACTGTCTACTCTTTTATAAGGGCCTGAATCATGGGTCATTTACAACCACCACCTGTGACTCCTTGAATGCTTCCCTCAGCACTGCCTCCGTACAATCCTAAACATTCACTGGACTGATTACGTGACCAATGTGTCCGTTCTTGAACAGACAGGGGTCACCAGTTTTGAGGCCATGCTGATGAGAATGCAGCTGCGCTTGGCAGGGCACATCTCCAGGATGGAGGATCACTGCCTCCCTGAGACTGTGCTCTATGGTGAACTGGCCACCGGCTGCCACAAGAGAAGAGCCCCGAAGAGGAGATACAAGGACTCTCTGAAACAACACCTCAGCCTTGGCCATATTGACTGCCATCAATGGTCCACTCTGGCTGCAGTTGGGATTCATGGGGACACATCACTCACAATGCTGCTGCTTCCTTTGAGAACGCACACAGAATGAGTCTCCAGGAGAAAAGACAACACAAAGAGAACCATTCCTCACCAGTATCGCCAAAGGAGACTTTCTGCTGTGCCTTTTGCGACCGGACTTTCCTATCCTGCATTGGCCTTTTTAGCCACCAGCACGCTTGCAGCAAGTATGGGTAGTGGCCTTCCCATTCTTCATTCACGAAGCCTAGCCATGATGATGATGATGACAAATAAGAGTCTCCTTTATGGCTGAATGATTATGCAGAGTTTGGTGACCTTTAGGCTAGATTGCAGTGGCATGTTGCACTTAGATACCACACACTTTCAGCAGATGCAGGTAGGGCAAACAGTATATATGCATACTGGGTTAAAGATAAAACCGGCAGGAAAAATGAACCCAACTCAAAAGAGATTATAAGTCAGAGTTACAATTTATCAAAAATATTACAATAAATGCAATGATACTAAGAGAAATCCACAAAACCCAGATGTATAACCCAGCACCTGGGGGCACAAAGAAAAAGGTGTTCATTAGCCCCTCTGCTGAGCCCCTCAGGTCCACCTGAGTCCAAAGTAAAAAGAAAAACCTGTCTGTGCAGATGATGGTCGCAGTCTCCTTGAGAGTGGTAGTCTCAGTCCTGTTGAGGTTCTGGTCCTCCTCTGGATCTGATGAGTGGTACCAAAAGTTCCCAAACACCAAGGTTATGTATGCTTAAGTTTAGGTGGGAATGTGCAGTACCTCCTCCAGGGTGAGGAGTTTCACAATGAGTGATTTACTCTGTGAGTCCTGGGATATTCCTGGAGTCCTTGATGGCCCATTAGCAGACATGACCCCTCAGGCTGGGTGTGAAGGTGCTAATATCTCCCTGGAGGGGACTTATCAGACCTGAGTCATTAATGTGAAGACACTATCTCACATCGTTCTCTAACACCCAGCTTGTAGCCTTAGGGGTCAGATGTGTCCTGGGCAGCAAATGATCCATTGTTAATAGTTCATGAGAAATGACATACAGGATGTAGAATACAGTTTTGGTTACAACCACACAGTAATAATCTGGTCCCAGCCTCTCTAACTAGCATAATATGTGTACTAACAAAGGATATTTCTGACTTCATCCAGCACTGAAAGGATGGAAATACTTTGTAGGAATTTGTTGCTATAACCTTTTGTAGAAGTTTATGAAGGCTGATGATTTCCCATGGAATGAGATGCTATATAGAGAGACAGCAAAGAAAGAAGACCTAAGATCATTTTGGCAACATATAACAAAGGACAGTTTCCCAAACTAACCTCTCAGAAGCATAAAGATATATTATTTCCTAAAAAATGACTGAAGAAACCTTCCAGCCAAATGAAAAACAAAACATGATGAAAAAGCACAAAAAGTCTTTCCTGATCCTTCTCCTTCTTCAAATAAATTCTGTCAGATAACAAAGATGGTAGATGCAGAAGTTAACAGCACCCAGAAGAAATAGCAGTAGTTCACACTGGAGAAGGAACAGGAGCAAGAACCTGAATTAGGATACACTGATTAAACCATCACTGATAGACAGGCTAAAATTAAGGAAAACCAAAGCAAATGGAAAAGACATAAAGAACTTCATTTAGAACACTGGGAACAAAAAGAAGCAGAATCATTTTAAATTGAAGGTCATGTCAAGAGGAAAGGGGAAACGAAAAATTGTCAAGCTTGAAACAGAATGCAATTAAGGAACCATTAACAGACAACTCCAAAAAAGTGATTACTAAAAGGGCACACAGAAGTTTGTTTCTTATGTCTGCAATGGGTAGGATGCCCAAAGATACAGTTGTCAAAATCCATTACTATCAGCTGGAGTACCTCCTTCTTTTTGGGATAAGAAGGCATTTTTTCACAGATTTCTAAAATACTAATCTTCTAGAACATCTTAAAAGTGACATCTGAGCAAAAAAAAAGAATAAAAGTAATGTGAAATTATTTAGATAGAGGTGAGACCTTCCTTTAAATTTCTATTTGCCTTTGACAGTTTTACAGTTCTGACCTCTTACCTTTTATCTGTTATATAAAATTAGGAGATGCTCACAAATGGCAAAAGAAAAAGACTATTATGTGAGAATGAAGTGACAAGAAAGATATATTTTGAAGGTTTGTTCCATTTTCATAATTCCACCTGAAAGATACCAACAAAGGAGAAATGAAAAAAGCAAAGGTCTTGAATCACTGTATGCCTGCAATAGTGCAAACGTAAAGAACGATAGAGTCCAATCAATCTTTTGCCTAGAATTGCACTGTGAAGAATCTTGAAGCAGAAGGAGGGAGAACTCAGCTGAGGGTATCCATTTGAAACTAGGTCACAGGGTATCTTATGATCCTGGAGTTAATATAATAAGCAAGACTTCTCAACCCATTCCTTCTAGGTAAACCTCTGAAGACACATTATTATGGAAAGATTCCTTATATTGAAGATTACAAATACAAATGTAAATGAAGTGCAGATCAGAGGATGGGATGTTATAAACTAACTTTAGGTTCACTTTAGATTGGGTCTCTGAAACTCAAGATTTTTATATGAAAAGCTTGACTGCAACCACATAAGTATTGTACCTGGTTGATATTGCCATGTACTTTTCAGGTACTTCCCTCATAAGTATATCAGTAAAAGACAGATTATAAAGTAGGATACCANGATATTGCCATGTACTTTTCAGGTACTTCCCTCATAATTATATCAGTAAAAGACAGATTATAAAGTAGGATACCACTGGAGTAGTACTCACAACAAAAGCGGGGGGGCGGGGAGTGGAACTTGATAAATAAAAAAGAACATGACAATAATATCTGTACTTTGTGATGCTGAAAGCTTTTTCTGGAGGATGGTAGAAAATAAATGCTAGTGAAAAAAATCCATAATGAATATGTCTTAGAGTATTGCTTGGTAAAACAGACAGGATTTTTTTTTAAAGCAGGTACGTATATAGTGAATAAAATTACTAAAAGTATTAAAAGCCTGTCAGAAAAAGATATTGAGAAATAGCACAAGCACAAAGAGCAAATTCTTTGCAGTCTGCTTAATTGCTAATTTTTGACAATGGTACAGAAGAAACATAGTTTTTACCAGAGCACTCTTTTTGAAAGAAATAGGATTATGTTTTATTACAACATATATCAAGATATATCTCTACAAGTAAGAATAGTGACCATGAATAACCTCATTAAATTAATCTGCATTAATGTAAAAGACCTTAACAGTATAATAAAAAGGAGGGGAAAATAGAGAGAACTTGCAAAGCTCCTAGCAGACATCAGGACACACACCTCATAGAGGAAAGAACCATTATTCAGAGAAAATTGGTTTAATCAGGTTTCTTTCTCCTTGTACCTTTCTGAAAAGAAGGAATTTGCTGTAACTGTAGTAACTGTAGGCAAACATAACTCACTTATAGAAAAAGAAAAAAAATAACATTCACAGTTTAACCTCAGAGATTACTGTAGGATCAGACAATGTCTTAGGTGAGTACAGGTTTTTACGACAGTTTGAAATGTAACAAAGTCTGGTGCGAAAGCTTTCACATTCGGCTTGTAAAGCAGAATTCTGTAGCACCTGGTGCACCTATTGCTCTCCAGATGTCTACTTGCAGTGGAATTCAACTGCCTGACTTACAGGATTAGTAGTTAGATAATCTAAATTTTAAACAAAATAATAAAAGTCTAACTTACCACTTTAATCAGTTTTTATTATCAATTGACAGGTAGTCTCCAGGGGTCTATTTGTCTCCTCTTGGAATAGTTATATAACACAGGCCATGGGAGAGCTTTAGATGTAGATTACAAATTTACTTGTCTACATTTAGGCCAGAAGTGTACCAACAGTCATGGTAACAAATGAATTTTGACTATTTTTAGGATAACAAAGCTCTCAGGCTCTCTGCTTTTAGGCTTTTATTAACTTTATGATCAATTCTTTCTTAAATAAACCACACACTAGATTGACACAGAATTCTTCTCCTCCTCTTTCTGTATTGAAAAAAAAATATTCTGAGCCTTGTTTGTGGCCTATTTGCTCCTCAGTAAACACTGATTCAGTACATAGGACCTCATAGTCCTGTTGCCAGAGATTGCATCATTATTTTTTGTTCTTGTGAACCTGAAAGATCTTGCCCTCACCTAAAAAGAAATAATCTGTATTTCCTTATCAGTTTAAGCTGCCTAATATATGCTTCAATGGGGTTGCTCTGTAAGCTCATTCCCAGAATGCTTTCATAGTCCCATGCCACATATCTGTCCAAGGCAACTTAACAACTTTTGAATGTGTAAAATTCCATTTCCTGTCATGCAATTTGCACTTGCAAATTCAGTTTACCCATTGAAATGTAGATTCTTACACATGTAATATTTGCATCTACATAGGTTTTGAAAATTTGCCTCTAGACAGACAATCACATTAACCTAGAGCAAATTGTTCCTCTTCTTAAAAGTGAAAAAGTTACCAAACCTTCAGATGAAAGGGACACTTCAGCTAAATGTCAGGAAATCCAGCTGTAATTTGTCTTTAACTAGTGCTTTAGATCTCAACTTTAAATTCTAGTTAAAGATTGGTAGAAGTATGAAAGTCTAATGAGGAAGCTGTAGGGTATATTTTTCAGTGTTACTTCATGTGCTCTGTTATTTCTAAAAGCAGAATATCATTTTTGTATACTTAGCATAATTTGAGGGCTTAGTTTTCTCAGAGAGAGGAACAGGAAGGTTCTATGAATAACACCTGACTACTGGTATATGGGATAAAACAATCAGTGTATTCCCTTATTTAATTATATCTTTTCTGCAGCTTAATTTTTAAATCAATTTTTTGCAAATTCCAGAGATTGACTTTTATTTTTAGTCATAGTTTGTTCTTGTTTCATGACCCATATGCTGGCCAGTAATTGAAAAAAGGTCTATGTTTTCCATTAAAACTGCTTTACACTAAGAAAATGAATTACAAAACTGTTAGCTGGTGTTTCAGCATTTACATACACACTAAGGCTGATTAGTGCTGGCCACTTTGTCCAAGGTTCATGCAGATTGTTACATAAACTTTCAATTGGTTTTTGATTTGTGTCTTTTTTCAGGCACCTGTTGACTTGCTAGAAATGCAGTCAACATTCTGCAATTCATCAAGCTCTGAAATGTTTTATATAATCTAATGACAGAGATCGTGGATCATTTGCATCATTAAACATTTCTATGTAGAGATCTCTGTTCTACCCTTGCCACCTGCCTTTGTCATATAGCTAAATTTGTTTTCTCATTGCTTTCCAACTATTTAAGGGAAGGTATCATGCATTCAAATTTCTAATCACTGCAGCAGTTTTTAGATGATCCTTGAAGGGTTTGTAGCTTCTTACACTGGTGTGTCATACGAGAGAGACACGTTCTGCCATACTCACTTTTAATACCCTAAATGCATTTAGTTTCCTTCCTGAAAGCTGAAAGACTAGCTGACCTGACCACATCATTCTTTCGGTACTAATAAAACTGTTGACTTCGCTCTGTCTCAGAAGCAAGATGAGATTTATTAAGCCATAAAATTCTCTATTTTGCATGACTGTAATCTTGAAGAATTTCATATTAGTCTAATGATAGCATCGATTGGGCATTATTTTCTGACTAGGAGCTTAATTCTTTGACTTGACAGAGGTGTATGGGGCAAGGAATATTTCTTCTTAATATTCTCCTTTGATTCACTGAAATCAGCACAAAATTCTCTAGATACAAAGTCCAGTTTGGGATTCCAAAGTTAGGCATTTTTTCCTTGTTATCTGACCAGTATAGGATAAGATCTGGTTTTAGCCTTATTTCGCCTCTTTCTTCTTTGGGACTTATTTGGAACCCTTATAAAGTACTGGGTTTACTTCAAAGAGACAAAGAGAACAACTTGTAGGATGTTGACAGACTCTCTTTTCTCTTAGGTTAAGAGTTGCTTTCATCCCTGTTCAGTACTTTTTGCCACCAGAAATTGTTTTCTTGAACATCAAACATCCTATATCTGGAGTTTTGATATTCACTGCAGGTATTTGAAAGTATTCAACAATGGTTCTTCACAATGATTTCTAAGACCCTATAATCAGATTGCATGTTCTACTTGCACCTGGAGCTTAAGGACTAGAATTTTTTTGTTAAAAGACTTACAGCTAGTAGTTGTTTCTCTACCTAAACTTTTGGTTATTCTGTGTTTTTATTGCTCCGCTGGTCAATAAATACTGCTTGCCCTTTTTGAAGAACATAATTTTGTAACTTCAGGTAATTCAGATGCCAAAAAAATTAAAAATAAGAGTAAATGACTGTAAAACAAAAATTTCTTGCCAAAGGGTCAATATATAGAACTACATACTGGTCAAACTCACTTTCAGCCCTGGGAAAATCATGGAGTGAATCCTCTTGGAATACATTTTTGAACATGTGTGAGTAAGTGAGAACAGTTAGCAAGGAACTACAAGTGTTTTGTCTTCTATGATAAAATGGATGAATTTTTAAATGGAGGAAAAACAGTGGGTAACATTCATTTTGATTTCAGCAAGGTTTTAAACACTCTTTTCCCATGTATCAAAATTGATATTTATAGTCTGAAGAGCTGTTCAATTAGGTGGGTATAAAATTAATTAGATGAGTAGGGTCAGAAGCTGCACTATTCCTGGAGTCCAGTAGCAAGTAGAGTTTTGTAAGTGTGTGCCTCAAGATGTCTTGTATATTCCATCTTCACTGGACACAATAGAAGAAAAGACAACTTAGTGAACTATGGACAACAAGCTGATATATTTGAGAGCTGAAAGGCCATTTTAAAAGACCTAGACAGGCTAAGGGAGGACTGGATTGAAAGGAACCTCTTGATGTTGAACAGAACCAATTCAGTTACGTATTTGGAAAGTAACAAGACAGTCTTTCTTGTTCAGACTAGAGAACATAGCTTTGGAGTAGATCTAACTCCATACCCGTGGGTAGGTTATTGAGAACACAAAGACAGACTCTTCACGGTGCTGTGTGATGGGAGGAAAAGAGACAAGTTGAAGCAAAGGGAGTTTAAATGGATGTAAAGAAAAACCTTTGTACCCTGAGGACAGCTCAGCTATGGAGCAAGTTGCTCAGAGGTTGTGCAATCTCCATGTCTGGAGATTTTTAATACTAACTGCAGAGCCACGTGATCAGATCTCACAGCTGACCTGCTTTGAACAGTAGGTTGGAATAGAGAACTCCTGAAGTCCCTTCCAACTCAAATTGTCATATGATCCTATAAACCTCCACCTTCTCTAAAAGTCTCAAGTTTCTTAGTTCTCTTCAACTTTTTTTCAGGTATTTCAATACTTTGTTCTTGATACTTCTTCAGAGCTATTCACAGCTTGGTCCTAAATAGATGATGCCAGATTCCTGACAGTTTCTCATGTAAAATAAGGTATAGGCCATAATCATGCTATTACATAAAATTCCAAATTGTAGGCCTTGAATTGACTCCATGTCAACAGAACCTAAAAAGTGACTCAGATGACCAGCAAAAAAAAAAAAAAAAAATCTCATCATTACACTAGTCATATAGTGGAACCAAATCCCAAATACTTACAAGCCTTTTGTATACCATATATGTTTTACTAGAGATTCTTCTAACATAATGTTTTTGATGTTTAAATGAGTAATGAGGAAAGAAGACTTGCTGTGTGTCTTCAGATCCTTATACTATTATTTTTAGAATTATGGGATTTTGTTTTCCTAGCGCTATGTTTGCACACAATGTGGGACACAGTGCAGAGAGCCTGTACCTGTCAGCTGAATTGCTTTCAAGGCCTAAGTGAACACTATGCTACATGAAGCAGTAGTTCAATGAAGTGAAAAATTTGGGTAATGCGTGGACACTATAAATCACCTTGAATCTAGAGCTAGAAGAGTGCCCTTTCCGTGATAGAAGCAGTGGAACAGAGGAGGGGACAGGAGATATTTTCTGAGATGTTATTGATGTACATGTGAACAAACACAAAAGCTACAGGATTTAAAAAAAATACACAATTAAATATTTTAAATGCATTTTTATGTGCAAAAGCCAGATGTGGAAATGAAAAAAAGCCTTTCTAGATCAAAACAAACAGAATTTAGAATCGACACCATGATCCATGTGCTTTGCACTTCAATAAGGTGGACCAAAAATTATTTAAATATTTTTAAAAGAACCAAGAGGATTTCCATGCATACTTAAAACATGAGGTTAAAATTAACTGCTAGCATTGCCAAATGACATTGACACATTTAAATGCACCCAGAAAAGAGCCACCTAAATGGATAAGGAAAAAAGTACAAGAAGGGTTAGAGAGAATTAGATTTCATACACACAGTCACAGAAAATCAATATTTGTTCAACCTTTGGAAGGGAGATTCTGTTGCTGTCTACAACTACACAGTGGCAGGGTGTATGTAAAGTGGAGCCAGATTCTTCCCAAAAATATACAAAATAGAACCATAAAATCATCTAGGTTTGAAAAGGCTTTATGATCATCAAATACAATCAAAAATTCACTTCCAAATCCACAGCTAAACCATGTACCTAAGTGTCTTAAAAATATCTCCAGGGATAATATCTCAATCACTTCCCTGTACCACCTGTTCCAATGTTTGATAAACCTTTCAGTCAAGAATTTTTTTCTAATATCCAATCTAAAAGTCCTGTGATGCAACTTGAGGCCATTTCTTCTTTTTCTGTTGCTCGTTACTTCAGAGAAGAGACTCACCCCTACTTGGCTACAGTCTCATTTCAGGTAGTTGTCCAGAGCAACCAGGTGTATCCTGAGCCTCTTTTCTCCAGGCTCCTCATAAGACTTGTGCTCTAGACTCTTCAACAGCTTTGCTGCCATTTTCTGGAAGTGTTAAAGCACCTCAATGCCCTGATAGTGAGAGGACCAAAACAGGATTTGAGGTGCAGCTTCATCAGAGAGAATACAAGGGGATGATCACTGCCCTGGTCCTGCTGACCTCACTATTTCTGATTAAAGCCAGGATGCCACTGGCCTTCTTGGCCACCTGGGCACACTGCTGGCTCATGTCTGTTCTCACATGTGTGTACTCACTTCCTTGAGGAATCTGTGCCTTTGGGGTCATATGGAACACAAGATCATCTGGTTCTATGGTGGGTTGGCCCCGGCTGGTGCCTACCAAAGCCACCCTATCATTCTACTCCTTAACTGGGCAGGGGAGAGAAAACAGAATTAAAACTTTACAGGTCCAGATAAGGACAAGGAGAGATCGGTCTCCAATTATCATCACAGGCATTGCCATGTGATAGCAATAAGCACTCAGATAGGCACTCTCAGCCTTGCTATTGGCCAAACCAGACTCTACTTGAGAAAATAATTTTAATTTATTTCCAATCAAATCAGAGTAGAGTAATGAGTAATAAACCCCTAAATTTTAAATGCCTTTCCTCCATCCCTCCTTTCTCTCTTACCTTTACTCTTGAAATCTATAATTCCTTCCCCACAGCAGTGGAGGAGGACAGGGACAAGTGTTTGCAGTCAGTCCATCACATCTTATGACTTCTGCTCCCTCCTCTTCAGAGTGATGAATTCTCACACTCTTCCCCTGCTCCAGTGTGGGGCCTCTCCCACAGGAGACAGTCCTTCACAAAATTCTACAATGAGTCCTTTCCATAGGGTACAGTTCACAAACTGCCCCACAGTGGGTCTCTCCCATGAGGTGCAGTCCTTCAGGAACAGACTGCTGCTCCCCTGTAGACTCCTCTCTCCATAGGGCCACATGTCCAGTCAGGAGCCTGTCCCTGTTCCACCGTGGGCTTCACATGGGGTCACAGCCTCCTTCAAGCATCCACATGATCTAGTGTGAGGTCCTCCATGAGCTAAAGGTAGATCTCTGCTCCCCCATGGACTTCCATGTGCTGCAGAGGCACAGCTGCTTCGCCATGGTCTGCACCAGGTGCTGTGGGGGAACCTCAGCTCCGTCACCTGGGGCACCTCTTTCTCATCCTTCTCCACTGACCTTAGTGTCCGTGGGGATGTTTCTTTCATGTATTCTTACTTCTTTGTCTAGGGTTTCAACTGACACTGCACAGTTTTTTCCCCTCCCTTGTGGACTCCAGTATCCAAGAAGCTCTACCATCATTCCTGATGGGCTCAGCCTTGGCCAGCAGCAGATTCATCTCAGAGCCAGCTGGCATTGGCTCTGCCAGACACAGGGGAAGCTTCTGACACCTTCTCACAAAAGCCATCCCTGTAGTTTCCCACAACCAAAACCTTGCCATGTAAGCCTAGTACAGGTTCATTAAGGCCATCAGATGAAGTTTTTCAGGTCAAAGGGAATAATAACAAAGAAAATAATAAAAAAGACTCACAGACACAGAAATATGGTAAGCAAAAAAGGGAGACAATAAATTACACCAAAACTCCTCAAGCAGTAAATTATGAGTTATTAAGAAAGTATGGATAAAACTTTGTAGAGGGACAAAATGGGCATTGTAAGTAATGAGAAGAGGGAAACAAGACAAATGGGAACATTCTGGATACTTCAGGGGGATCTGGAGGACTATAAAAAACTATTATAACATTCATAGGGGAAGAATCATAGGTGAAAAAAAAGAAAATGTCAGGGACAGAAAAAGGCAATGAGAAAAAAGAGAAAGGAGAAAAGGGTTTATAGTATGTAAGCAGACACTAGTCAGTATTCTTGTCTGCCTGAGCCCTCTGCCTGATCAATGCACCCTACTCTACAATTTATCTTAAGGCTTTTATTCAGCATTTTCTGTATATTTTTGCTCTTTATCCCCTGCATGAGTGATCCAAGGTCTAGGTGCTAGAATATGGAAAAGCAGCCATGGGAGACAGGGCTCACAGCTCTGTATGCCTGTGACTAGGGGGATCAGAGCCTAAGTCCCTGAATGAGAGAATTATAAGTGTTCTTGGAGGTGTAAGGGTCTCAGTGCATTTATATTTTCCCCTAATGGATTTAAATTGATGCCCATAGATACACATATGTAATTCAGTAGGAAATTTCAAGCTGGAAGAACCATTAAGAAGCAGCAATACATATCTGTAAAGGTTAAAAAACCTTGTAAGGGAGTGCAGGTGCCTTACATCGGGGCTGGGTTATTAGGTGGACAGAGGACTTAGCCTGGTATTTAGGGGGACCAATGAGTTTGGGGTGCCCAAGGGATGAGTGAGTGCTGAGTGGGCTCAGAGTACTCAGTGGGACTAGCCAGTGAGTTGGGTAACCATGGGGTGGGCAAGGGGAGCTGGAATCTGGACAGAGGTGCCATGTGGGCACCTGTTAAGAGCTTTCTCAATAAACTCTGAACCTTCCAACCTGAATGTCTGGAAAATTAAGACACTTTAGGGGAACAGGAAAAAAAAAGAAAAAAAAAAAAAAGAGAAGAGTTTCTGGTGAAAGGCCCCTGCAGATATACTGCAATTATTGTCAACAATGACAGTGTCTTGTTTTTCTTTTGCACTTCCACCACATACTGACTAGGGTGATTGTTTCAGTGATTTCTGTTTTGCAATAAATCTGAAATTATTTTTCTTGTCAGCATGCTGGCAGAAACAGCGTGATGATACAGAAACAGTGACAAAAGAAATTGACAGCAGACACTTCAGGTACCTTTGTCAGATATGAAATATGTGCTATCCAGCAAATAAATCTGTTAGTTCTTAGTAACAACAACCACTGAGAGTAAGACTAAAAAATCCTTACACTTCATGAATATGTGGGCAAACTTTTCTGAACGATCTGCAAAAAGCATTGTCTGCCTTTGGCCTTGGATTGAACATGGCAAAAAAATGCTCCTAATAAATATAGAATGCAGCACTGTTTATTCCATTACATAGAGCCATCAGGTCAATTTACAAACCAACTCAGACACCAGAGTTGCTCTAGAAATATTTCTGATATTTTCAATAATACAGGTCTTGAGTTGAGATACATGTATGTCAGTCATTTTTCTGGACTTCATCTTTCAGGAATAGATATAGATGTGATTAGTATGGCAGAGTTAACAGTAAGCCCATGCTATGCATCAATGTATTGACATAACTTGTTTTCTTTAGAAAGTCCTCATCTATCCAATACACTTGTGTGTCAAGTAAGGACATTTTGTAATTACTGAGCTAATTTAAATCTCAAATATATTAACAGATTCCTTGAGAATTTTTTTTTTATCAACACTCAGTGAATACAGACCAAGGGACATTTAGAAGGAAAGGATATATTAACATAAGGGAGACTTTTCTTTTTCTGAAATTTCTTCTATGGAAGTGTAGCAGCCATTGAGAGATGAACACAAGTAATACAATTTCAATCTATTTTTGGGGGGTACAGGGTTCCAACATGCTTACAGTACAAGTAACTGAAAATCTGGACCTTATTGCCTTAAAAACTTCTTTGTACTGTTTTATTCAGTATATTTATGCCTAGTGGTACAGCACTTATCTGGGATCTAACTGTGATCTGTAATTATTTATAATATTCCCTTTAAGGTAGTAATCTAAATTAAAATTACTAGCCAGAAGGTTTTTTAAAAGAGCAATTCTAACCTCCTTAGAAAATCACATGCATATTGATATAACTAGTTCATCATAGGTTTTCTAGCACCCTAAGGCATACCATACACTTTTTTCTATCTGTTCCATTTTCATATAGGTTTTCATTGAGCATTTTTTCTATTCTTTCAGGAAATTTTAGGAATATATCTCTTTTCACAGCTTCAAATTGTAAACTTCTAGATAAATTTTACTTCCTTGTTTATTGATTTCCTACTTTATGTAAAAGCTCATGAAATATGAATTTTGGAAAGCCACAGAACACTGGTAAATTTTTATGTTATGTTGCACACAATATTGACTCATTTATTCCGTTATTAACATGAAGTTTTTCTTTATTATCACTTCTAGGAAGGAGAATGATAAAAATCTGTTTCAAATCTCTAGTCTGGTTTGTCACTCAGCAGGGAAATAAATAAATGTCTCCAATAACTTTATTCAAAGCATTTTCTTTGGTAAACACAATAAAGTACACATAGACACATGCAAGCAATGAAATACCAGAACATCTGGTAAACTGCAGGTGGGCCAGGAATATGAAGTTGAAACAGGTGCACAGAAGCAGGTTTACTGATTCTGAAATTGTATTAGATGCTGGTAAGTTTCTGTATATGTGAGGCAATGACCTGCATGATTTCTGCATAGGTTAAATCAGCCACGTGTCATGTTCAACAACGTATATCACAAGAGAATAGAGCTGTAAAGGAAGCAACTATTACATAAAGGTTTTTGTCTTAATATATATTTTAGCTACATTATCTGTGGGTGTCCCAATATCCTCATTCCTTCCCCTCTCTCATTCCTATGATATCAGTGCTTTTATGCATGTAATTGTGGTGTTGAAAAATTAGTTTCTTAAGTAAAACTACTGTTACTAAAGGTGCCCTCTACTCTTCTCTTTATATTATTTTTTTTTTGAATAGTAGTCACATATAAGTACTGATAGGGGAAAAATAAAAAATAGATAACTCTTAGTAAAAGGATTGTTTCACAATTACAATAGTATTTTAAAAATCCTGAAACTGAAGCTAAATCTTCCTAATCTTTTTTTTGTGAATTTAGCCATGAAAATACATCTGAATCCTTTGGGATTGCAAAACATGTATATTTGTAAAATATTTCAGGAATAAGATATTTCATTTTATGTTGTGTAGTTTAACCTCATCTAGAACTATGAGGAACAGGCTTCTTTCTATGACTCCTTACATTGTTTTTTACTTGTACTAGATTCAATAGTTGCCATTTACCCTCTCTAACATAAACAATGCATATATCCAAATAGAGTTCAGATACCATTTTTCAAAGATAGCCACTGCTTTTTGTGTTTCTGTCTGTGCCTATTTTAGTCTGTACAGGACTCCAAGCAGTTTAGTGAGAAGAAAGCATACAAAGATATTTCTATACTACATCCTGGTATTTGTATGGAGAAGCAGGTACAAAACTCAGGGTTTAAATTCAATCAAAAAACCCAAAACAAACAGAGGAAAAAATAATAAAAGGGGAAAAAAACAGAAATCAGGCATATGAATTCAAATGTACACAAACACCAAACTAAATCAAACCATATTTACTTAACCTAGTCACTGTTAATTACATACTTACCAGTTACATGTGCCAGACCAACCAGTATGATCAAATAAACCTGATTGCCTATCATATGATGACTGCCTTTTGTTTACTCACTTTGCTGGTAGAGACTTTTGCCATATTGTACATTTTTTCTTTTCAAACAGTAAATCTGTAGACCATCTACATACAAATAATTGTTCCACTGTTTTCAAATATTTCCGCTTTGAATTTTCTTTAACTTTGCTATTTGTAAAATAATATTTGCTCCTCTGCTATAAACCCCAAGCTATTTTTGGGGTTTTTTTTTTCCCCAAAATGACATGAGGAGACCCTGACAGCCAAAGGAAACCTGGAGGTATTTTTCATTACTACTTCCTAAGGATTATGTTTTCCTCCTGCCTGCCAACAGTTGATTTAATGACTTCATCTACCTGATGCTAATACCTGAAGTTATTCTAAATCTGCTGAGTTTACCAACTCACACATGTTTAAGCTGTAGCAGCTATAGTAGCTGTACAGTTGAATTGGGAACCATCAGAATGGCTATTTTCACCCTTCCACTCTCTGTATGTCATAAACTGAGCATAATTTGACCTATTTTCAAATAACTTTATAAGTATCCACTAGGCACACAAAGCTTGCAGACCAGCTTTGCATGTAACACACTTGAAAAATGATGAACATCGAAACAGTCATCAGCAAAATCACTGAACAGTGATCTTATCAACACATTCACCCTGAAAGTCTATTCCAAATTTAATAATCCACTAAGAACAGTGGAAAAAGACCAATAATTATTATTTATGGCAGTCATGAGCCAAAATGCATATTTTAATTTGCACATAACATTTAAATTAAACTAGTTCATTTCTTAAAATACACTTATGGGCCCAAATTTGAACCAGAGTTACAGCTGTTAAACATGCTGTTGGGTTTTCAAAGGAAGAGGGAAACCTTGTTAGAATGCCCCAAAACAATAAGGGAAAGGAAAAGGAAAAATTCACCCTTTCTAATAGTGGCATTTTTTCTTTTCCCACTAGGTTATTGCTACTTCCATTAATATATGAAAATCCCTGTGAAGATTTTAATATCCAGACATCTTACAGCATTTCCTTGTCTTCTTTTGAGATACACAGTGGCTTATGTTATCCTTCCCTACTGTACTATGTAGTTTCCTATGAAACCAAAGCAAAACCTGGCCTGTGTAACTGCTGCCTCCTAGAATGCACTGTGAAGGTGCAAGTTAACATGAGGGTCTGCACACAGACATCAGGGAGCAAGTTATCCTTGCAGAGAGGTGGCATTACATATCTACTTCCAACAATTGTAGCGGTTCCAGGCTGTACAAAACTATGTGGTGCAGAAACACAAGCTTGATTACTTCTTTATTTTGCTGGTTTCTAATTAGCTGTGGGAAAAACACTCTCCTTGATCTTACTTTTCCTTTCACAGACCATATTCATATTCTCTTATCTTCTGCCAGCTGGAGAAGTCTATAAACTAAGCAAGGAGACACAGGAAAACCCTTTTTGAATCCATATCAGCATAGAGAATACTTATTAGGGATTGTAATTCTCACCTAATTTACATCAAATCTATCCCAAATAAACCCAGGTATTTAAATGGAGCTACTTCCTATTTAAACTTGTGTAACTCACAGGTAAATTAGGAACCTCAGGACCAAAATCATTCTCACCTTAAATGAATGAGCAGGTTTATTTTTTTCATTAGTGAGTGGGGAATTTTTTCTTCCATTAGTAACTATTGTAGCTGCTGATGGTCCTACTTGAGATTCTTGATTGCAGTACTTTGCCATTCAAGTCACTGACACCTCCACATGTCTCTCAGAGTGACACCAGGTTGTAATTCTAAGGATACAAATCAAGGCAAGAAACCTACTCTTTGCTATAATTACAAAAGGTTCTGATCATTCTGCACACCTGTGACAGGAATTAATTTCATGGTTGTCTTTAAAAAAACTGATTAATGAGTTAAAGAATACAACATTGTTCAGAGCTGTTAGTTTTTAACGTAGATTACTTATGAGTCTGACTCTAGTCAATTGCGTAGGTTTTTTGTGTTGTTGAAATTCAACTCTTATTTTTTGGCTGTAATGACCTCAGTTTACCTTTTCCCTTCCTCCCTCCCCCCCTCCTTTCCTTCCTCCCTTCCTTCCCCTTCCTTCCTTCCTTCTTCTGAATGCCCAAGGGCATTGTATCAAGTGTAATTATAAAGGGCTACAATGATAAAAAAACCTGTCTTGCAATATCATAATAAGGTAAATAAAGATCTTTCATACACTTAGAAAACTTTATAACTAACCTCTCCCCAACTCATCATCCAAGATATATCATATTATGCTACAAAATCTGAGAAATTATAATTCTATATAATACCATGGTTCCAGCCTGATTTTCTACCACTGATACTGACCACTGGTGGTATAGTGGTTTTAGCTAGGCCTAAAATTAGCAGGCTCAGAGAATCTATGTGGATTGGTAGAGACAGCTGTCACCTGACTGAGAAACCAAGGAAGTATTTCATACCAGATGACACAAACTTAAGATATGGGGCAGCAGTGGGAGGTGTTAGTTCAGTTCCACCTTGGCCAAGGTACAGAGAAGAGGTGCTCCTTGCCTTTTGTTTGAGTTTCAGGGAAGTAGAAACATTTTGTTGTTACTCTTTCTGTTTCTTGCTAAGTGTCTTTTTAGAGTACTTATAGATCTAGAGTAACAAACTCTTGTATTAACTGGGGAGTGGAAGGTTATTTCTTGTTACATACAACTTGTGTAAGAGTGTGTGTTATATTGTAGTTTTCTTTTAATTTTCTCTTCTTGTATAAATACATGTAGTTAGTTTCAGCATAAACCCTGTTTGAGTTTTTTTTCCCCTCTCCCTCTTCTTCGCTTTTCCTTTGGCTGGTTGCAGGGGAGGAACACTTTTTCTCTGTACTTGGGCAGTTGGCGTTTTGCCAGCTCAACCCAAGACAGGTGGACACTCAGGGTCACAGCATAATAAAAAGGAACATGGTAACTAAATACCTTAGGCAGAATACCAGAATAGTGGCTCCAAAGGGTATACTCTTCTTAGCACATTCCAGAAATAATGAAGGATGGCATACATATGGAAACTGCTCATCTCTGAGCTTAATCCTAGAGGAAGGTAAACTATTCCTTGTAACTTACCCCAATTTTTTTTTTTTTAACCAAATGATTTCTGAGGAAAAATATAGAACTTTCGTAAAGAGTTAATTGAAATGGCTCCATCAAAACATGCATGGGCATGATAAGAACACACACACTGGGAGAATAGATGTAAAAGACGCAGAGTTAATAGCATGGAATTTGTCTTGACCATTTGACTCAATAGCAAGTATGTAAATATTTTCCAAATATTTCCATTATTTTTTAATTTAAAATATCAATTGACCAAATGAGTACTTGAAATAAATAGTCCTTTGAAAACCTAGAATTGTTCTTATAATTGCTCTCAATTTTAATATTAGAATTAAAATTCCAGATAATGCAGTTTTAAAATGAAAGTTAAAATTAGGATTTTTTCTATTAAACTTAGATACAAAGAGGAAAATGTTCATAAGTTATGTGTGAAGTAAATGAAATACATATATTTTTGACACAGATCATAATATTTATTAATAAAATTTATATAATATATGTAAGTATCTTAAATGTAATACTGAGAAGACTCACAAATTTCCCATGAATACTCTGAAAACAGTAATCACTTTATTCTTTCACAGTTATAAAGAAATTATGTTGTTTTTTTCTGGTTCCCAGCTATCAGAGCACATGAACACCTTACAATGTATAATGATTTTAATTTCAAGACACTGATACAGGAAGAAAATGCTATGCTTCTGTTACAGAGGGAGTAAGAAAAAACAGGGCATAACACCTTTAAAAGAGTGGCATGCCTTTGTCCCAGATACACTGGAAATCCATAAAGCAGCCTTCCATCCTTTATAATGAGTAATCACTGGACCACATTTTGTCTTCATCTCTTTGCTTACTGACTGTAGCTTTCTTAGACCCAGGCTCTCTCTGAGGCAAGGGTGGACCCCAGAATGCATCATCATTGCCAGCCTCCTCAGGAGATAACCACAGCTAGATGTCAGGCTAAGCACCACCAAAGATGGATTCATGCTGATAGGAACATAAGGCAGCACTTTTACAGTCCCTTACTAAACAACAGCAGAGTCTAGCCCACAGTATCAATTTCTCACTTCCAAATAAATGAAGAGGTCAGTAAATCTTTCAATGAAACTGGAAATGGTGCAGCTCTGTTCTGCATAAATATGTGAAGTAGAAGTTCAAAGGTTATCCCTGAGTCCCAGCCTTATATAAAATCAGCCTGCCACCATGTTAGCATCATATGGTAACACTTTAAACACTCTATTTAAGCATTTCATTTAGGAAACAATTACTGTAAGTTTTTGTCTAACATAATTAATAGGTCAAGCAGCACTTATTAAGTCTTTAGGCATTAATTAACATTTAAAAATTATCACATATGACACATTAATTAGATATCAATCACTTATTAGAGCTACTGACATTTAATAAGCGTTTTAATTTATAAAAGTCTCTCCTACTATACATTTCTTTCCAAACTACAAGTACCCATAAATAGTACTTAAGTAGTTTAACATGTTAAGACTTATTTAGTCTTTGTATTTATCACATACATAAAAAACTCATTTTCTCTGCATTTACTTTAATGATAAATATCTGTATTTTTCAGTTTTCTAATAAATGACACAAATGGAATAAAATGCATAAGATGCATATTAAAATAATTTTAAAACCATAATTGAAATTAACAATGTATTTGTCCTCTTTCTGTGTCAGATTTGAACTTAAAGTCTCTTCTGATTCTACTGCCCTGTCCTGAGGAAAGAAATACAAATGTCTAATTGTTAATTGCTGACCTCTGTCACCCCTTAATTATGCAGTCTTGTATGTTCTTTGATACTTTCCTTGCATAGCTGTCTACTTTTACGAAGATCTTGCCGCTAGACGCTTCACAGATACGATCGCTCTCTTGACCTAATTGCACTTATTATCAGTCAATTTTTATAATACTAACTAGGTATCTGGGATGACATATAATAACCCTACAGGGTGCCCAAATTTTACATATTGGCAGCTTGACAAGAACCAGAGAGCTATGTTTCTTCAGCACATACTTTTGCATATATTTTCTCACTAATACATGAATTAACCCATAAGATTCTCATATATTTGCAACTTTGCTGAACAAACAGAAATCACCCGTTTTTCACAGATGTTTCTTGTTTGCGGTACACTTATGTGATGAGTTATGGTGGAATTTTAGAGTGTGCAAATAGGGAGAATTTCCTAACTTTCTTTGTACATGTGCTTGAAACACTCTTCTTTCTGGAAGAGAAAAGTAGTAACCTGTGGCAGGGGGACATTGTGGGGTTTAAACACATCGACGAGTTAACAGCATCCTCGTTTATCTGGCTGCCTTTATTCTGCTCAGTAAAAAGCAACAGGTAGTGCTTTACACTGCCATTCATGAGAAGCTACTGCCAGAGCCACAGAAGAATGTGAGTCAACTATATGAGTTGCACCTGCAGTGCCTGAGACTTGACAGATCTGTAGTACACCTGTGATGGCTTAATTGGGCTAGCACAGATAACAACAAGGAGTAAAAGCAAACTCTCCAGATGTTCTGGGAATACACATGCAAGTAACCATACTGTCATCTTTTATTGCAGCTGTTAGCTGGATTTAGATACCAAATGTAGGATAACATGATATATCTTCACCTTTTCTTTGAAGTTTTAACCAAGTCTAAAGGTTATTAATTGGCTTTATACAAGTACTACACAGTTGTGATGAGAGTAAGAATCAGACTAGTAACGAGCAAACCCACTAATTCTCTTTTTTTTTTTTTTCAGTGGAAAAGAAAAGGCAGTTGACTTGAAGGCTGGGCTTCAAGGAAACCCTGCAACACTGACTCTCACAGGACATACATGGGGATCTAAAGTAAACTAGTTTCCTTGGATCTCTCAGCAGTTTACAGAGAATGACATTCATCACCAATGACTAGTTCAAAGCAGAAACAAACCTCATTTCTTAAGTACAATCCATAGCCCTTAGTTAAATACCTTGACTCTCTATACAATGCTCAAGGAGGATTAAATGGGATTCAGAATAGACAGCATGCCATGCAAGATTTATATAATAGAGAAGGTGAAGACTTAAATACTGCACTTACATCAGACCAGGTTTACAGCTCAGAAACCTCTCCTGCACTAAGCAGTGTGTCCCTCCTTTCAAAACAACAGGCACCTGTTTCTTGTAAAACATAGAGGTCAGAGGACAGTTTTCCTACTATTTAAATAGGATTTAGACTAAAGGAATTCAAATCCAAGTAACTCTGTGGTTGTGAGATGTTGAGGAATTTTTACATTTTTCCAGTGTGCTATTTGGCAGACACAAATGCAGAACTCATGGGGGTAGAGAGAAAAGTGGAATCCCAGTGACCATATTCATCTCCTGAAGGATAGGACACCTACCTCTTAACCCCATCCCCAAGGACTGTTGCAGTGCTGTATAAATCAAAATGAAGTCATATGAATGAAGCCATAATAAGGCCTGGCAGCCAAGATCAAAACTAATCTTTTAAAATTTTAAACCCCACTGAAGTGTCACTTGGGGTGCTTGGTCTTTTCACTGCCATGCATCTGCTTGGCAGAACTGAGTGCCTTTTGACATCAGGAGATCCCTATTTTCTTCTTTTTTAAGCCTACATTTAAGACTGATTTGTTTTCATTGACTTTTAACTGACATTAGCTAATTATTAACTCTGCAGGATAGATTAAATTTTAATTTTAATGTCATTGTAAAACACCATGAGCTGCCTCAGCATGATAAGATGCTATAAAAGTTTAAACTGTTGTTATAAGTTAGCCACCTGTTCAAAACATTAAACATCTACACATTTAAATCAATCACACTGCACTGGATGCCCCATCAAGGCTAATGTTGATAAATTATACTCTTAGCTCTAGTTGATATAGATTCATTATTCTCCAGTACAGTAATATTTTGGACTTTATTTCATAGAGTTTTAGTTGGGATTTCAGTGTCATTTTACAAAATCCTAAATACACTTCAATGTGTATTTTCGAATCTGCTAAATTGCTCAGAGTTTATCCTGGCTAAACAGTACCTTTGAGGTTCTGCCTGGTGTCTGAGACATACGCTAGAGAAGTACTATTCCATGGAAGTACTTTGGAATGGTAGAACGGCCTGTCTTCACACAGTTCTTTCCATCTCTGGGCCAAATGAGAAGAACTAAATAAGCTGACATATAGAAAAACCCCTATACCATTCTGTCTCAGGAGACAATAGAAGAATTTGCAGGCTGAAGCAAAGGAAATTTTTTCCTAGGTGTGGTATATAGATAGGAAAAACCTCACTTGTTCTGGATTTTCTACCTATAAAACACAGCTAATATTTTTTCCATGCCTATTTTGTCTCTTCACATGGTAAGTTTACTTGTGTAAATACTATTTCTTATGGGAAGCAAGAGGACTCTTTCTCTATAATAAATATAAATAAATAAATATATAATATAAATAAAGGCAGCGCACTGAGGAGGCTGATTATTTTAGTGGACCTAGTTCTGCAGTCAGGGATCTGACTTTACTACCTCTTGTTCTACCTGTGCTCAGCAAAGGTTTATAAGTAAGCCAAAAGATGTGGGCTTCATAATTTTATTATAACTGAAACAATCTTCAGCATCTCTGCAGCTGAATGACCTCTTCGACTCATTCATTATTTTCATTTAGAGGAATATAAATTCTTTCTAACACCACACAAAAAGCTATATTGTCTGAGACAGGTGACATCAGACTTTTCAGTTTCCCTTTGTAACATGTTTCTGCCAATTCCTAGACTAGGAATTTAGTGAAAGACTCCCCAAAGAGATTAATTTTTAACTTTGTTGTTGAGAAGGGCAAAAAGGTTAAAGAGGATTTAGCTGAATGCCTGAGTCTTTGCATGCGTTTACCACCCATGCCCATCTAGGGCTGTGCTTTCTGCGCACAATATCTGGCATAGGATACTAAGAATCTGTGCCCTGACACTGATTAGTAGCGTCAGGATAGCTGTTAGATGACACAGGAACAGGGTTGAGAGGCACAAACTGCCTTACAGCCATGTAACTGAAAATAAGCTTACTCTGGAGGATGCTCCTGGTGCCCACATGATGTACCTCTACTCCCTGCCTCTCTGAAGGATCTGTGTAGTGCTCCTGCAAACATATAATGTAATTTCTATTTTTTATAAATTTTCAGATCAAAGTGTTTAAAAATAAATGAAGTCTATTGACACATCTTTCTGTGTCTGATGCTGCTCTAACATTTTAACATATGTGACTATATGCTGCATGTTGTGAGATGTTCTATGAGTTTTTTCAAGACTTATCTTAGAAAGAGTATGTTGTATTTTTGTTTTAGGTGTGGTGTCAGAAATGACCTAGAACATGGCAAAGAAGAGGACAATCAAGGAAAAAAAAGAAAAACCAATTCTAGTGTCTATGGTTTGTCTTTGGGACTCTTGTTCATCAAAATAAGACTTTCCTAATTCTGAACAAAAATCATTTACGTTAATCTTTTAGATGATTTAGACAATGTCTAGATTGCAGGGGAATGATAGAGTGGGGAGTTAATATTGAAACACACTTTTGTCCTAGTACAGACAAGCCCATTGAAGCTTTGAAAAAATTAAAGGTATCTTTCTTTAGAACTCTAATTGTTATTTGCCTCTTTGTGTTTGGAATTTTTTAAGTAACTTAGTAATGGAAAGCTAAATACTGTCTGACATTTTTTTTCACAGATGTGAATGGAGTATTTCTGTCCCAACATTTCTCTACAAAACAATTTTGTGTAAGCTACAAGAGGTACCACACAAAGGGGATTATGAGGAGCTGACATACTGTGTCATCTGTCATTTCTGACAAATGTAAATGCAAGAATAAAATCCTTGGTAGAATATAAGAACATATGAGTCAGGGTTGAGTGAAAGGGCATCAAAGACTCTGGTTCCCAATGCTTTTTCTTTACCTCTGTTGTTTTTCTTTGATTTTTCTGCATAGTGTATTTCTTATTCCAAGTTTTCCTTGGACATAAATTTACGTCCTTTTTCAAAGAAGCAATACAGACCAGCAGAGGCTGTGAAATGCCATCTAGAAAATTCGTATTAAGCTGTGGGGGGTAGTGTCTGTTACAGGAAAATGTATTCAACAGCTGAGAAAGGTGAGGCAGATGCTACTCCATGTCCCCAGGTCTGACCATACTGAGGCTGCAGGTGTGTTCTCAGCAGCTACACACACCAAGCACACACATAAACCATGTATATCCATATATACATAGACAGCCACACAGATCAGACACACATGCACACACCAGCCACAATAACATTGGCAGCACCAACGGCCTCATCCTGCTTCTCTCTGGCAGAGCAGGTTGGAGGTCCACTGGTGAGAATATATAAATACATATGTATGGTGTGGGTCTTTCCAGCAGCTGGGCTCAGACACTCTGAGATGTTTCTGGATCCCAGTCTCAGCAGCTGATGGTATCTGGATGTTTAAGCCTCCAAGGCTGCAATCTCACTCCTGTTGCTGGTAGAGGCTGTTGCACAAACACACACAGTGGGTGAGGACTTCCCTAATCACCATAGTCAATTGCCCTCATCCATTGACATCCATGCTGGCTCTCAGAGACCCATTCATTCACTTCCGTATGTTTGACTTGGCCTTCTTGCCAAGCTCAAGCTGCCTCCCTCTTCTCCCTTTTAAACGAGAAAAAGAGAAGCCTGAAAGAAGCCTGAATTATATCAGAATATATACATATTTTAGATATTTACAAGTATATATACAATTTGTGCAAACAATAAGGAGCTCCCAAGGGAAAAAGGGAAAAAGAAGGGAGAAACAGGGACAAAGGAGGGACAAAAAAACCAGAATAGAGAAGTATAATCAAAACCCCAAAAACTAGCACAATACAATCTTATTAACTTCTCTCAAGAGAAAGCCAGCTTTCTCTCTGATCTCCTGCATGGCAGATAACAGCAGCCTCTGCAACAGGCCTCAGGCTCTCATAAGTGAGACCAACGCAGAGACTGACTGCTCCCAAGCCGTAAGAAGAAGAGAAAGGACTTCCTATCTCTCTCTTATGTATACTCTCTTGTTACGTGAAAAAACAGTGTGGAATACTTGGGAAATGGGCATTTCCTTAGTTACTACTGGTTACTAAGGAAGGCCTGGATCAAAACTATCACAACTTCTTCCCAAACACTTTGACTTGACCATTACTAGTGATCCCATGCTCCTTTGCACACCTGCATTGGCTCCACTTGCTGCAGTACAGATGTGTCTGTGTCCCCTGGTCTGACTCCTGTTGCTACATGCACACCCCCATAAACTCCTGTCCTCCTTCCCCATTCCCACATGCACAGATCGAGTGCATTCAATTTTGGGCCCTTCACTTCAAAAAAGACATTGAGGTGCTGGAGCATGTCCAGAGTGAGTCTAATGAGGAGTGGCTGAGGGAACCGGGGTTGTTTAGACTGGAGAGAGTGAGACACAGGGGCTCTCTACAGCTATCTAAAAGTAGGTTGTAGCAAAATGGAGGTTGGTCTTTTCTCCCAAGACAAGCATCAATCTGCACCAAGGGAGGGTCACAGGTGACATCACTGGAAGATGTGTTAAATACTGGTACAGTCTGCCCAGGGAAGTGATTGAGTCACCATCCCTGGAGTTTCCAGAAACTACTGGATGTGACACTTAATGCCATGGTCTAATTGACAAGGTGATGATTGGTCAAAGGTTGGACTTGATGATCTTGGAGGTCTTTTCCAGCCTAAAGGATTCCTAATGACTCCTCATGATGGATTCTCTGTCTGTAAAATGGGCTTGAGGCTCTCCTGGGAGAGCCCTGGGAGGGGCCTTTGTGGAGTGCTTTTCCCTCAGGGGTCCTTAGTTTTGAGTTACAACTTGTCATTGTACATCTCAGTGCTTCTCTGTTTTCTGCAAAAGGGCCTTTGATGAGCCAATGGCCCCTTCTGAGACACCTTAAGGTAGTGCAGCAGGGTATTATTTGGGGTCCCCCTCCTGCCATGGTATTTCTGAACCTTCTGTGTAGGCAGATGATTTTTGTCTCATAACCTAGACTCCTACATCAGCTTAATGCTTGCTGGTGACCCTATAATCCCAGCTTTCAAAATTTCATTTGCTTTAATCAAGTAGCTTCAGTCTCACTATTTAATGGGGAATAAGTGGCTTACTCTCATTTTCTGAAAAGGAGGCATTAGTGTCTTCCCTAGCTATGAGAAAACCTTTAAAGTGGTGACCAGAATTAAATTAATTTTTATAACTACACATTCAGAATGTATATAGTTTTCATCTTTTCAATATCCAAGGACCATGCTGTCTGAGTATTCTTAAATATCATTTTCTTGTCTGAGGTAATTTATGCCCAAGAACTTCTTCAGGGGTGATAAGAAATATCTACTCTCACCTTCCAGCAATGACTCAAATGCAGTGGCTTGTTCTGTGCTCACCAAATGTACACCTTGAGTTCAGGCAGGTGCCAAATGCATATATCTGATACCTGAGGGAGGGGAATAAGTCTCCATTTGAACCTGCAGGACACAGCAGAAATAATTCTCGCCATCCAGACTAAGGAAGCATTAGCATCTGTAAAACAATTGACCCTATATTTGCCAAACCTTTGGTCAATAAGTAACTCTATGAATGCACACACTTCTCATCTATCATTCAGAAAAGGTTTCACCTAGTCTACAAGAAGCAGAATTTCAGTCTCATTGGCATCTGGGCTTTTTTGTTAGATATGTTTGCACTGTTCCTTAATGATTACATTTTATAGTCATCGCCTTTTGCTTTGACCGACAAAGCCTTGATCCTCTATGTGGTGTATCCATTATCTTTATAAAAGCACTCAGACTTTCAGAAGGTAAAAAGCAGAGAAAAAATACACTGAGAAATTTATGAAAAATAATAATCTGGCAATATACATCTAAACAAGAGTTTGGGATGAGTAAAATCTTACATGTTTTCTAATGGTATTTGCAGAACAAGCTGTGCAGAAATGAAAACCTGAAAATAACTATATGCCATGCAGTAAACTTTGGAAGAACTTTTGCAAAACTACTCATAGAGAATGCAAAAAAATTCTAGTATGTCTGTAATGCTAGATGAAATCCCTTTCTTATCTGAGTGACTTGCTGTCTGCTGCTTTTACAGCAGCAGAGAAAAAAAACAGAAATGAATTTGCATTATCAAAGGGCAATAGAAAGTTTAAAATTCTTACTAAAATATATAGAATGAAAACTTTATAATATATACTAAAGGTATAGAAAATTAAAAACTCTTCTTTAGTAAAATTGTGAGTTATCAAAAATAATTTTTTTGAATTATTTTTAATAGAATAGAAATCTTCCAAATAACATTATAAAATTGAACTAAAAAAACCTCACCCTATTTAAAGGGTCATCAATTCCAGAGTTCATTTAATCTGTTCTTAAAAAAAAAATCTGCTTAATTAATAGGAAAGAATTCCTAAGGGGAATGACTTCTTGCCTAAATTTTGGAATCTACAATGTAGATTTCTGGACTTAATTTAAGTGATTAAGCCCCTATTAAGTCACAAGGGAGCTAAGTTATTAAGCCTAGAGAGTGATTTATCTCACCTTACATTTTACTTCTGTATATAGTCAATATAAATGCAGTCTGGATTCAGTTCAAATGCCACATGTAGGTAATAGCCTCTAATGCTATAGCCTCTATTCCTGGGGGCCTGAAAAATATGGCATGGTACTTGGAGGGAAGGTATTATTGTAGTGAAAGAACCAAAGGTCTTGCAAAGGTATCCAAAGGTACTCTTTAACATCCAAAAGTGCACTAGACACCTCTGCTTAGGCAGCTTTAAAGTATTGTCTCATTTAAGCCTTGGGTGAAACCCATCTGATTGGATCAAGTACATAGGTTATTACCATGCTGTGTGCTCTGTCTTGATATGTACTAAATCCCTTTCCCTCTGCAGTTAAAGAAATAAAATTGTAAATGAGATATATGAAATAAACTTTTTTTGCTCTATTCAGCACTGATAAAGGCCTCAGCCAACTTACTCTTTCCAGTTTCAGAGAAGATAGTTTAGGGATAAAGGAAAACAGAAGAGAGCCCAGTGGACAGCCATGAGAATGCTACAGTCCATTTATGTAAAAGGAAAGTTTTTAAAACACTTTTAGTAAAGAAAGAAATGAATAGAAATACATAAAAGTAGCTTCTCACTCAAGAGGGTTTTTTCCTATAGTCTCCATTATGCTTCATGGTCATTGTAACGGATAAATTGTTTAATTTTTTAGTGAAGAAGTTTTAAATTAGAATTTAACACTTTTGGAATGTAAGATTTTGTGCACAAAAATGGCCTTCCAGGGAAGATAATGAGCTCTCTTATATTTGGCATTTTAAAGTATAGTACCGAAAAAAACCCTAATAGATATTCGAGGTGGGTTTGATTCTTGCCATATACTTCTTATTCAGTTTTTAAAGAAATGATGGGATGAGTAGTTGAAGTCCTTAGAATCCATGTTTCTGTAGCCTGGTAAATGATTACTTAGATTTAGCCAGTTTGAATCTGGGTTCCCAGTTTAAGCTGGATTCATCTGTTAGGGTGTCAGCATGTTAAAGAGGTGAACAGTGAGATTCTGACCTGAGGCAGGGCAGGACTGTGTCTCAGGTGTGCATGAAGCCCCAGAAAATGAAAGTACTCTATGAGCAGATAATACAGCTACAGCTTAGAGCTCCCTCTTGATTTAAAGGAATGCTGAAGAATTTAGCTCAGACTAATTTCTGAAGGTGATATGAACCTTACATTTTCTGAGCTTAGGAACTTTCCCAGATTAATATCTTTGATAAATCTTACCTTATGAAGCTGGGCAGATATACTGATATCCAAAAATAACTAAAAAAATACTTCTTTGCCATAGGTCACTTTTTAAGAACACTGACAGCAGTTCAGAGGAACTATTTTCACAGAAAACTAGTGATGAGAAATTTCTTAATTTAAGAATGAGTTTATGAAATCAAGGATGTATGAATTCAGGATAGAAAATGCAACACAATTTTTTCATAATGCATGCACATTCTTGTTATGATACTGTCTTGATTTGACCTTAGATGTTAGACAGTGTATAATGTGAATGCTCATAGGCTACTGTATTTTGTGTTTCAATATTTGAAAATTATATTTTTAGAGCTAACTCCATTTAGCATTTTAGAATTTTTATTTTTTTTATGAAATCTAATAAGGTGTGGATTTCAAGGATTTACTATAGACTAAACTATCTGAAAATCAGTAAAAATCCCCAGTGTTAATTGAAAAATTACAATCATTTAGCTAATCTGTGTCTGATGATATGTGGTCGTCACAGAGAGATAGTCAGACATGAATTTGACGTGGGGCTACCTAATTTCTTTTTCAAAAGCAGCTTTCAAAATTTGTGATTGAGCTTTTACTACTATATTTTCTCTGTAAGTATAGCCAACATTTTGAATGTACAGATTACTTCATTTCAGAATCATTAATCATGCCTACAGTTATCTAGATATCTCATAAACTGCTCCTAAGTTTTAAAAACCTATGTAGCCTTGGCTTCCAGGAATTTCTGTCAAAAAGACAAAGAGAAAACTATTTCTTCTTCTGAATAATAGAGGTAATTTTTGAGTCAGTTTTAATAATGCCCTGGAACAGTGTCTCAGACAATAATACCTGGAAACAACATAGTAACTCTCTAGAATGTTCATGAAGACATCTCAGAGCCAGAGGAAAACTCTGAAAATAAAACCATAATTTTCTTTTTCTTCCTAGTTTATAGAAGAAATAATAAACAAATGTTCAGTGTATCCAGAATACATGTGAGTTGGCTATATCTCATGAGAGGCAATTTCTGCCTTTAGAACAAACAAACCAAAAGCCGACTTTGGGTGGCTGTCCAGTTCCCTTGACTGCACACATAACATAAAACTAAGGTTTACTGATACAATTAATTGAGTCATGTAATTCAATATATTCTCGGCTGTTGCTGCCATTAGGTATATTCATACAGGCACTGACCATCCCTGAAAATTATGGTACATTGCTCTAAGTAAAATTTACCCTAGATATTTATTTCACCTGATGAAGTCTTAACACTGCAGTAACAGACCTAAAATGGTAGTTAGTTTTATCTTTATATGCTTTTTCATACAAAATTTTATGAAAATCTGCACTTCTGATTAAGAAATTTTGTCAATAGATCTTGAACCCCAGGAGGAGAACACCAAAAGAGAGTTTACGGCAGGTGAAACATATCTTAGATTATTTTAGTATTAAACATATGGAACATAAATTAATTCTGAAGCCTCAGGATTAAAGGAATGTATAACTAAGAGGATCCTTTACTGAATACTTGATCCTTTGGTGTACATAACTATCTCTTATGTTACTTTAGAGGAAGACCGCCACAAATAGCAAAGAAGAAATGTTAACCAAAAGAAAGATGGAGGCATTCCAGACTATTTTGGTACTCTGAAACATTGTGTATGCCTGGTTGCCATTTTTTTCTTTTTTTCCTCTTTAAGTTCAGACAGGTCAAATACAGCTTTGGACTTGTTGCTTTAGAGCAACAAGGAATATAAGCTATCGGGATGTTCTAGATGCATTTGTCCTTAAGACATGGACTACAGAATCATGGTATTTCAGTCAAATCTAGCAGTTCAAATAATAAATCTGGTTCAGAATACTGTGCATGTAGGGAAAATGAACAGATGGAGGAGTGTAACTTTTCTGGCCTATGATTCTTCAGTGTTCTTGCTGATAATGCAGTGGGGTTCCTTCAGGATGAGTAGGCCAAGAGAATCTGAATAAATACATTTGGATGACCCTTTGCTTCATGGCCTGTTAGTGTCAAATAATGGAACATATCAAACTAACACCAGCAGAGATGCTTTAGCTCTAAATACACAGACATAAGTAAAAAGGTGATACCTGTAAAGGTTTTACAGTGCTACAGCATCCTTAAAAAATAATTCTTACATGAAAAGAGGCAAACATAATTCCTGAGTCCTCCTGATATTTAGTAGGTTTTGCTTCTGTGTGACCTTCTCCCTGGATTGCTAATGCCGAAATAAAAATGCACAGGTGAAAAAGTACTATGCAAACACAAATGACTAGTTAATAGGAGTCTCCGTGTCCAAGAGCATAGACAAGAAAAAGAAAAATTTTTCCAGCTTATAATATTTTTCTTTAAGAGTTTTTTACTTCCTTTCTCTTCTAAACATCAGCATACTCTACCAATTATTTTAAAAGCTGTTTCCCAGTATTTTCATTGCTATTTACTAACAAAGGTTACAATTTTGTTTTGCCCCCTCCTTATTTTCTTCAGAGGAAGCAATGTCAAATAACAGTTTAACGAGTATCCTGCTATCTGAGACCTTTGCCTAACCCAAGAGCTGTGCAAAACCAATTAGAATTGTACATTTGCAAATTGGGTGCATACAAGCATGACCAACCCCTCCTTCCCCTTCCTCCCTCACCCCCAAAACAGGATTTGATTGTAACTAAACTCAATTTGAAAACATGGTTCATGGTTTGAAGAGCCTTTGATGATATAAAGGTTGCTAAAGTCAACATATATATTTTTTTTTGAGAATCTGTGTCCTAACCCAAATGGATACAGAGGTGCATGTACTCTTTAAAGCATATACACTTTAAATGTCCAGACAGATGGTCATATGGAACTACTTGTGTGATTGTTATTATTTTGTTGTTTTATTTTCTTTTTCTTTCACAATGTGCTACAGGATTTATTTATTTATTTTTCATGTGAATCCTTCTGTGAAATGCCTGAAAAGAGAGACAGTATTTTTTCCTTGAACACCAGTCAGGCACACAGGGTGCTCAGTTTTCCACACATACAAGTTCCACTTGAAATGCCCAAATCTATTATGTTTAACATCCTGGTGCCACTACAAAAGAGCACATGTCCTCTGTATATGTCTGTGACATGTATACAGGTGTGCTGTGGCTTAACTATGAACTCACATCTCACCCCCACACACTGCTTGCTCACCCTCCACAATGGGATAGAGGAGATAATCAGAAGAGTGAAAGCAAGAAAACTTGTGGATTGAGATAAAAAACAGTTTAATAGGTAAAGCAAAAGCCATACACACAAGCAAAGCAAAACAAGGAGTTCATTCACCACTTTCCATGGGCAGGGAGATTTTCAATCATTCCTAGGAAAGCAGATCTCCATCATGTGTTAAGGTGACTTGTGAAGACAAAGACTATCACTTCCAACATCTCCTCCTCACCCCCCAGTTTCATAGACTAATAATGATGCTATATGGAATGGAATATCCCTTTGGTCTGTTGAGGTCAGCTGTCCTGGCTGCATCCCTTCACAACCCCTTGTTTATCCCCATTTCCCTTGCTGGTGGGGAAATGTGAGAAAGAAGGAATTGACATTATGTAAGGATGGTTCAGCAATAGATAAAACATCCCTGTGTTATCAATACTGTTTTCATTACAAATCCAGAGCATAGCATCATAGAAACTTCTGTAAATAAAATAAACTCTATCCCACCCAAAACTAGTACAAGATGTCAAGTACAAGTATCTGAAAAGGCAAGAGATGACTATGGGTAGTCAATTGAATCAAATCCATACCCATCTAAAAGATAGATTATAATAAATTAAGGCACTGTATTGTGAGCAAAAAAATAATGAAATATCAACTAGCTTTTACAACAAAAATATGCTTTATGAGAGGGATGTCAAGCAAAAGCACAGGCTTATCCTCTCCTCAGTATCCTTTCTTTGGGGCAATATACCATATAATCTTTCATGCTACACTATCTATATTCTTAGAACATATAACCTACAGCTGTTAATACTTTACACTGCTTTTAAATAGAGAATGAAAGAGAATTAAGCCAGGGCAAAGCATTTTGTAAAATCCAAATGCTGCCAGTGTTTTGTAAAGACAATTTGCTTAGGGGAGAAGGGGTGCCAAGCAGGGGGGATTAAAACAACCAATTAAAAGCCTCAGAAAAGTTAGTCTCCTTTTAGACTATGTCTGCAAGCACACACTTTTTTGCAGTCACGAACTTCAGAGACAACAGAGGTCACTGGAGCTAAATTTGCACTTGGAAGTGTAACTATTGAAACAGATTGTTCTCTATTTTGTGAGAAAAAAAAAAGAGTCTTGGCAGTTACTCATTTCTTCAAAACATGTAGCTAAAGGTCAATATTAGTAATAGTGAGGCAGCTAATGCTGCTAAGTGCTAGTAAGTGGCCATAATGCACTTCAGTACACATTAAATAACCTCATACGTTCTATACAGGTATAATCAGCAGGTTCATTAAGTGGCATATTAAATATAAGCCATAAAACAAACAGAAGAACATCAACTCTTTAATGATATCAAACAACAATCAAATTTTCAGGTCAAAATCATTTTCCATGTAGTAAGAAAAAACATCCTTTCTAATCAAAGTTCTTTTCCTCATCATCTGTGCTCCATGATAAAATCCTTCCCTCTTACAGGCTTCTCTCTGCAAGAGATGCAATTTCCCCCCCATTCTTACATTTTTTTAAAGAATTTTTTCCAAGAATTTTTTTTTTTTTTTAAGAATTGTTTCCAAGAATTTCTCTCCTAAATGTGACTATTTTCTTTTGAAGAAGTAGCAAGAGCTTGGCTGACCTTTCAGAATATATCTTAGCTTCAAAATCAAGAAAATGTTCAATTTTAGATCTGATAACGAGTTGGGATTTTTTAAATAATAACTATTTTTTTTCAGCAGTAAGCTTCAGGCTATCCTCAGGTTTGGAAAGTGTAGGCTATTTTGCTCTCCTGCTTTTACAATGAGACAACAGTTGTCCACACTTATACTTACCTAAGAACACTTACCTAAGTATCTGCATCACTAGTTTTTCCTTACTCTTGTTAATAATTGTTGTTTTCAAGTTACCTCACATCTGCTATTGTGTTACAGTGTAAGTCTTTAAACAATAAAACAAAACAAAAAAAGTGCTCATAAACCTAAAAGGAAAGTGCCTTTTATTTCTCAGGTCCACCATATCAGCTCAGTGTTAGCCCTGTCCTTCCTCTCTACAAGGTTTCATTACTTAATGCCATATTGAAAGCAGAGAACAAATGCTATTCCCTAAGCTGCCCACCTGCTCCACTGCAGATGTCTGGGATCAGACCCAGTCAAATATGTAACTTGCATCTACATGATAGCTCTTCATTTCAGAACATCCTAGAATAGTGAATATAACTTAATATTTGAGTCTATAAAAATATTAAGGAATATTGTTTAGGATGCCAAACATATAGGCAGTGTCAGAAGGACTGAATATCACCTCTGGTTATCTGTTTCAGAAGTTAGTCTGTCTGGTCTTTTGCTTCTGGTTACCAATTACAATAATCATTTAAAATGATAAGAACAGATGCATAAAGTCATGCATCCCACTTTCAACCATGGTCATAAGCAGATACCCAAGGAAGAATAAGATCAATGCAAACACTTCCTGCTTATTCTCACAACTTCCCATTCTCTGTTAAGAAGTTTCAGAAATTGGACATTATTTCTCTAAATTCATGTATATTACAGCTTTACCTTGTGTGCTGTTTTAGGAAATATTCTGGTCATCTTCATTTACTGCACTTTAATTTGCCTCTACAAATTTTCTTGAGGTATCTAAGGCTTACTGTATATTGTAATCTTCCTAGAAGAGAAAATATATACAGTTATTGAACCTACAATGCTCTGAGCACATCAGGGAGCCACAGACATGT
>VWZD01008389.1:2981-16905 GCA_013396695.1 Sakesphorus luctuosus | reverse complement strand
TTTCACTCTCCCTTATGCTTCTAGGCCTCTCCACCTCTTATGTTCAGGTGCAACTTCCTGTGCATCAGTTTCTTCCTGTTGCCTCCTGTCCTATCGCTTGGCACCACCAAGCAGAGCCTGGTTCTGTTCTCTTGACACCCATATACTTCAGATACTGATAGACATGGATGAGGTCCCCTCTTGCTTGTCTCTTCTCAATGCTGAACAGGTCCAGCTCTGAAATTCTTGACATGAGAACTCGACAGAAGCTGATAGATGCCATGAGGGGCATTCAGTTGTTTCATGCATTGCAAAACGATTGTCAATCCAGACAACCTTATTACAACTGAAAGTAGCCATTGCGGCTTCTACAATGAAAGCTTTACAGCTGTTTTGAAAAACAGAACCCAGAGCAGAAACAGAGGTTTTATATTTTCTCCTTGTGTATTTCTAAAGGAAGAGAAACAAGCTGTAGATTGCAACAGTAAAACCCCCAAAATAACAACACACAATGCCACTGTTTAACTCCAAGCAGCAGCCAAGCCCCACACAGCCACTCGCTCACTTCCATACCAGTGGGACTGGGGAGAGAATTGGAAGAGTAAACAGTACAAAACTTGTGAGTTGAGATAAAGACATTTCAGTAGGGAAAGTAAAATCTGTGGACACAAACAAAGTAACACAAGGAATTAATTCCTTGCTTCCCATGGGCAGCCAGATGTTCAGCCATCTCCAGGAGAACGGTGCCCCATCATGTGTACTGGTGACTTGGGAAGACAAACATCATCACTCCACTCATCCCCTCTTTCCTCCTTCTTCTCTACGCTTCATCATACTGAGCATGTGATGTAGTATGGAATATCCCTTTGGTCAGCTGGGGTCACCTGTCCCAGCTGTGTAATCTCCCAACCTCCCATGCACCCCCAGCATCCTTGCTAGCAGAAAAGAAACAGAAAAAGAAGAAGCAGAAAAGGCGTTGGCTCCGTGTAAGCCCTGCTCTGCATTTACAAAAATAACTCTATTATCATCACTGTGTTCAGCACAAACCCAAAACACAGCCCTATACCAGCCACTGTGAAGAAAACTAACTCTACCTTAACCAAAACCACCACATGAAGACCCCAAAGGAAATAAAAAACAAAAACTAAACCAACAAAGAATCACAGTGATCTTGCAAGGCTGTATTACGAAAGAGGACCTTCCTAACTTGAGAGTGGATCAGGAGGTCAACAGAATCCAAAACCACCTTACAAGTTCCCAGTGCTCCCAACACTTTTTCATACAACAAGGAAAGCTCTACATTTGACAAGCAAACAACAAAATCTACTGAGTGAATACAGTAACCTGGTTTACTTTTTTAAAAAAAAAACTCACCCAAGTTCTCTAAGCAAAGCAGACATTTCTCATAAGCAATGTGTTAAACAAAATCTTGCAGTTTTTTGTTGTTATTTTGCAAAATGGGTTTCCTTCTCCTTTTGCTTTTGAAGGCTATGGTTGCAGCTATATGCTTTCTAGACTAGTAAGGCAGGCTTGATGTTGAAATACAAACTGAATGCACAAAACACTTCTCAGAAAAGAAGTTATACAACTGCAACAATGCCTAGTGTGTTCAAGGTAATATGATACCAATATTGATGATTTGTCCGACAACTTTGCTCAGCCTTAAGCAGACAGGGAACTGTAATTCATAGATCCATTCATATCACTTGGGAAGCTTCTGGAAAAAGTTCTCCTGCACAAGTGCAACTTGTAGAAGTTCTTCTGCCAGAAGTCTTTCCACATGTTCCCATGTATGAATATATGCCTAATAACCTTAATAACTTGGAGTAAAAGTAACAACTTTCTTCTGCATTTACTTTAAGTTATATGCCTCCCTGTCTTCCTAAAAAATGTACATGGCTCTTACCGTACAGTTCAGTATGGTTCAGAACATCAGCCTGTGGGAATCAAAGAATAAAAGAGAATGGAAATAAAAAGCATGGTTATGAGACAGAACCATGATCTGAAAAATATGTCAAAGATGGAAGATATGAAAAGAAAAACATTTAACTGCAGGCATTAGGGTCAGGGAAAACTCTCAAGGGATCCAGTGCTGTGAACCTAGAAGACAATTGGAGGAAGGGAATTGGGGTTTCTAGTACTTAATACAGCCAAGAGACTGAAGAGACTAAGAACTGAGAAGAAATTAATAGGTTTTTACATGCTTTTATTGAGTATAACAGAAGATTTTTGAGGGCTTGAATTACCACTTGAAGTCGAGGGGAAGAGGAAATAGAGAAATGGAGGAGTAGTCAAAGAAACAGAAATTTGAGCTAAATAACACCTTGCAATGCCTTATTTTAAAAAGTAAGTACATTTACTACAATTCTCTTTAATTCCTCAGCAACCGCAATGGGGAAAGACTGTATATCAAAATCCATCCCACCTTACCTTAGATAGGCAAGTGCTTAGAGAAACAAAGGTTAGGATCCCAGGTCTCAGGGCCGGGACACCATTCTTGCAGTTACTGCTGAAGAGAAGAGTTTCTGCAGAGTCCAGGTGGAGGGAGCAGCTCCCCCGGCTCGTTGGGGACGATGCTCATCTCCAGGGGGGAGGGGACTGCTCTCCTGGGGGGCAGCGAGGTGCCGTGCTGAGTCCGCAAAGATCCCCACAGGGAATCATAAAAAAATAAAACACAATAACAGAAACAAAAGAAAACCCATTTCCCCCAATCACCATTTAAGCATTGTCGCACGTTTCCACCACGCTACGAAGAAAACACGCTGGACCACCCCACCTGACGGCATTTAAGTCCCTTTTGAGGGTGACACAACCCCTATACGAAGCAATTCGAACCGCCCGGAGTGNCTGCGGTGTCCCAGAGCAGGAGAGTCCCACCAGGATCCCGCACGGTGTCCCAGGTTAGGGATCCCGAACAGTGTCCCAGGGCGGTGCAGCCCCGCCGGGATCCCGCATCGTTTCCCAGGGCAGGAGAGCTCCGCCGGGATCCCTCATATCCCAGGGCAGGGATCCCGCACAGTGTCCCAGGGCAGGAGAGCCCCACCGGGATCCCGCAGGGTGTCCCAGGGCAGCGCAGCCTCGCCGGGACCCCGCACCGTTTCCCAGGAGAGTGGAGCCTCGCCGGGATCCCGCACCGTTTCCCAGGAGAGCGGAGCCCCGCCGGGATCCCGCATCGTTTCCCAGGGCAGGAGAGCTCCGCCGGGATCCCTCATATCCCAGGGCAGGGATCCCGCACAGTGTCCCAGGGCAGGAGAGCCCCGCCGGGATGCCCTGCGGTGTCCCAGAGCAGGAGAGCCCCGCCGGGATCCCGCACGGTGTCTCAGGGAAGCGGACCTCCGCCGGGATCCCGCACCGTTTCCCAGGAGAGCGGAGCCCCGCCGGGACCCCGCACAGCTCCCCCTTCCTTCGGCATCCGGCAGGAAAGGGTTAAACGCTGGCCCGCGACGCCAGGCTGTTCCATTGCCTGCCACGGGGGGAACCCACTTACACATTGCTAACTATTCTCCATAAAATAACACTAATACTCCGAAAGGAGAGCTATAAGGGTCGCTATGAAGCAGGAGAAGCAGGTTTGTGAAGTAAAAGGGGTGGGCCTGAGGTAAAGTCCTGAAGGCACCTCCCTCCGTCTCCTGCGTGGGCCAGTTGCGCTCAGCCCGGGCTGAGGGAGGCGGCGAGGCGGCCCCGCCGGCAGCTTGGGGGGGGGTGGGGGATTGCAGGGCGCTTCAGGAGTTTCAGATACACTTTAATTTCTCCTTCCAGCATCACTGGAGCCGGCCTCCTCACTGGCTGCGCGGGACAGGCCGCGTTTGCCCGGGCGGGCCCGGGAGAAGGGCGGGCAGGGAGCGGTGCCGGCAGGAGGGTCTGAGGTGACAAAGGCGCGGCAGCAGCGCCGTAAGGGGGTCAGTGGCTTTTTTGGTGTAAATAATGACATAATCTCGTGCTGAGCCCCGTGGAAGAGGTGTGGCGAACAGGCTTGGGAATCCTGAACGTGACCATGAGTAACTCGGCCGTGTGTCACGGGCGGTGCCGGAGCCGGGGCCGGACGCGACCCGGGCGGTGCGGGGGCCGAGGGGGCCTGGGCAGCTCCGCCGTGCTCCGAGTGTCTGAGGGACATCCACGGGGCTCCGAGTGTCTGAGAGACACCCACGGGGTGGTCCTGAGTGTCTGAGAGAAATCCACAGTGCCCCGAGTGTCTGAGAGACACCCACGGGGTGGTCCCGAGTGTCTGAGAGACACCCACGGGGTGGTCTCGAGTGTCTGAGAGACACCCACGAGGTGATCCGAGTGTCTGAGAGACATCCATGGGGTGGTCCGAGTGTCTGAGAGGCATCCATGGGGTGGTCCCAAGTGTCTGAGACACCCGTGGGGCTCTGAGTGTCTGAGAGACATCCATGGGGCTCTGTAGGATCCATTTAATACGTCAGTACAGGGAAAAAACCAAACCAAACCAAACCCAAATACAACTTTCGGGAGGGGGTTTTGGTTGTTACCGATAACAATTTCTCAAGATAGCAAGGAACTGGGTTCTTAGGTCTGCACCTGGGCAGAAGGAAACTGAGGGCACCTCACGTGTTATGAAGGAGCTGGTTTATGAGCAGCTATTAGTGATAAACATAGGAGAGCTTTCCATCATACTAAAAATATTTCTGTGGAATCATAAGCATGGGCAGTGCTTCCCAGGCAACTATAAAATGCCAAGCCCACTTCCTCTGAGAAACTGAAACTTAAAAGCAGATGAAACCCACACAGAATAAACAAATTTTGAGTGTAAAATAATGAGTGGCATTGTCTGTGGGAAGCCAATTTAATTTTAGTAATGTATTTTCTTCTATATTATTTATAAGATATTTACTCCTAAGTACCATCTGAGCAGTATGAGCAATAATGCTGTGGTAACACAATGTAGGTGTAGAGTCCACAGATTCCAGAGAAACATATAAGACATTGAGCTACATTATAACCTTCTGGGTCCCTCTGGGGTTCACCAGTGAAACAGCACCGGGAAGTTGGCTTTAATCTTTATTCCTGCACCGTTCATTCTTGTGGCTAAATAAGGATTTCAGTGCACTGGGCTGGCAACCCAGAACCTTTCTTGAGCTCTACATTACCACATAACCAAAAATATAATTTAAGTAAAAAGTTGCACTATGTTTTTGCAATCAAAGGGACGTGTGTATGCTGGAGAAAACCTATTAGATTAATAGTGCTGTAGCTTTTTGCTTAGCACATGCAGAGTTGAGAGAACTTATCCTCTAAATTCCTGCAGATGGAAAAACCCCCATGTTCCTAAGGGCAATAATTAACTCTTATTCTACAGCTGCCTAAATATGTAATTGTATTCCTACAGCCAGGTTATTACAGTTCTATAACTTCCCTGAAATTACATGTGAAATTTTCTATTTCAGGCATTTTGGCATCAGTATGTAGCATTTTGAATGAAATTTTTGGGAACTGGACAGATTATATGTATTACATGTGAAGAACACCAGCCCATAAAGAAGTGTCATATAGACATCTCTGAACTGCTTTTAGAAGAGGGTAAAGCTTGTAGAGGCCTGGTAAGAAAATCTTTATTTAAATATACACCATTTTATTGTTGGGAGGGAGGATTATTAAAGGAGAGAGAAGGAGGAAAAAGGTGTAACTGCTGATCAGTTTGATAGACCTTGAGTGTTCAACTGTTACGCAGTTTTATACCAAGTCCATCGCACAACAAAGGTCATCAGGGTGATGTGTAATACAATGTTTGTCATAATGAAACAGCCTCACAGACAGGCTATCAAATATGTATGTGACATTCCTTCCCTCAGAGGCCACGTTGTATTTTTAAGTTAATCATCAACAATATAGGAATACTATCGTTTTTCTCACTTTTCAACTTCTAGTTGCTGTTAATGAGAAGATGTAGAAAAAAGAATATCATGACTCACTGTAAAGTAAAACATGATGCTTCCCATTCAAAATTCAAATGGACTGGAAAAAGCTGCATTTACCTTTATAAATCTATAACTTTTAAAAAATGTTTAAACTTCTGTTACTGATTGTTTAGGTGCCCACTTTTCATGACACTTTGTTCTCCTGGAAAGCTCAGATGTGATAACGTCTCTACTTAGCATGTCCCAAGGCTGGACAGTCACCCTCAGCAGGTCTGAAGATCGAGGCAACATCTGAGTTTAGCAGTATTTTAAGTTTTTCACTGAAAAATAACAGCACAATATTTACATTTTAAATTTACAACATTTACAATTTAAATAAAATAAATATTTGCACTCAGTAGTCTAAATGAAGTTTCTGAAATTAAGTGTGAAAAAATTAAAGAAGGAAAGATCATATTTTTAGGTCTGCACATGTATATAACAATTTTTTGTTAAAGTTTTTCATGGAAGTACTTTTTATGGTATAATTTAAATAGAAATTTTATAACATGGCTTTCACAAGCATCTCTTTACCAAGAGATTGTCTCTATTAAACTGAACTTCTTATCCAAACATTATTCAATCACCAATACTTTTTCTATAGTACTAAAATTATGTCCCCTCCAAAGTGAGTTTTTCATTCAGTCTGTACTCACAGCCCATTCTCCTTTTGCCTTTGTGGGTGTGTGGCTATTCTGTAAACACAGTAATGGGTTAAAAAGAGTAAAACCAGTAAGATCATTGCTTCTAGAGACATCCATTTTTAAGCCAGTAATTCCCTAAGAGAAACAAGTAGAGATTCATATCTTGGATTATTTTTGCCAAAGAAGAGTCAAAATAGGAATATAAAGTAAGCAAGGTCTTTTACATGCTGCCTCTGTCTTTGGGAGCAAGAAAGAAGGAAACAATCCAAAATATTAGGGAAAACATAGTATAATGGCAGAAAAAAGATAAACATTGCCCAAGGAAATGCAGGAGGAAAAAAGCACTTTGACCAGAAGAGAGTGATCACTAGTATAGTCTGGAGCAAACAAAAGACTGACTTTAGTCTGGAAATGAGGGGAAGCAACAGTGGAACCATGGAAGATGTGAAAGTAATGAGTAAATTCAGGCAAAAGTCTAGTGAATGAAAGTATAAAAAGTATTTTGTGGTGTATGTGTATATATTTTGCTGACAGGAAAACTCATTTTTTGAATGCTGCCAAGTTATTGTAATTTATGGACTATTTAGAATGCAACTGTGTTTAAAATTGGCAGTGTATTCTTACCTGCTTTGACTTGAATAGCTAGTGCAGTGTTTCTGGTCAGAAAAAAACATGTTATGGCATCAGGTGTTTTGATGCACTCTATTTCTAAAGACTGTGTGTATGTTCTTTTCCTCTGAAACCAAATGAAAGTTTAACCAAAGTCTCAGGTAATTATTTCTTGATAGTCATTTGAATCACTCTTGCTCTGTTTTTCTTACAGTTACATTCCCAATGGTTGCTCAGGTCTGTGTATGGGTCTCTGTGTCTTCTCTGCATTTGTTTCTATGCCATTTTACCTCTTGTTTCTCACACATGCCTGCCCTCAAATATTCAACAAAGCATGTGCCAACCATGTGTCTTGTTTTTGGCTGTGACATGTACCCATGTTCTTGTGGAAGCTGTTCTTTTTTCAGAAAGTTAAACTACTTCTTACAGTGATTTTGAAGAGCTTTATTATGTCCAGCTTTATTATGTTTTACCTAACAGCAACTTTGTGGATAAGAGGCCACCTTAATGAATTGAGCCCTGCATGGAAAACATTAGCAAAAGCACAGGTTGCAACCTCTTCAGGACNCATCCCCAGCTCCCTCAGCCTCTCCCCACAGGACTTGTGCTCCAGTCACTGTATCATCTTTCATATGAGTACTTGTACTGGAATGCAATCAACAGGAGAGAAAGTTGGCAAACCTACCAAACATTCAATAATCATTCAAAACTATAAATTAATGTAAATTAAGAATGCTGTGCACACTAGTGGTCTTTCACTATCATCAAGATTTTTAAATTATTTCCACTTCCCTGTAAACTTTAGGAAAACTGCTGATGCTTATCCTGTTATTTCTCCAAATATATATCTCTTAGGCTAAACATTTCTATGCTGGCTTTCTTTTATAAGAGGAATTAAGTTTAGGAAACCTGAGGAAGTTGAGTATGTATTTTAAAACGGTGGGAGGAAAAATACAGAAGTTTAACCATCAACAACTGGAATTTGCGTGCATCATGATCCAGAAAAGGACATTTTCATAAATGTGTCTTTTTGAGAATTCCATGCTGACCATTCCTAAAAGATACATTCTTCTTTCAGTCCTTCTTTTATTACAACCAAGTTGCATCCACCTAGGCAGAGACATTTATTTGCATTTAATTGCAGCTTCTCCAGGTTAACAGCTCAGTTTTATGGACCACTTATTGTCCCTGTCAAAAGTTTAAATAAAAATTTTAAAAAGGCTTTGTGTTCAGAATGCACAGTATTTCAAATCTGTGAGAAATTAAATCAGTGACAAGTTTACACTGCTTTCTGGCTCACTAATGAAGCACCCACATGACTTCTGAAGTCCTGACAAGGCAGATACACTGATATTTGTCCCTGTGGCCATACTGAGAAGCAAATTTCCAGCACATGTCCAATCAGAAGATGGAATAATATATTTAATGAAACTTATAAGAGGAATACTTAGTGTTCAGAAAAATCATCAATATTTTATTAATCCCTACTCCTTTCCTATTCTTATCTTAAAATCAATTTTCATTACAAATTGATGTTTATGGCCATAACCTCCAGGAGTACAAAAGTTGCTTGCATTTATTTCATTTCTTGCACAATGTGTGTTTTCTCTTCCTGTTCTCACTGTAACATCCTTTCATAGGAGCCACAGGATGTATAGAAGAGAGAGGGACATCTGCTGCAGGTTAGAGGTCTGGTCTAGCCACTATGTAGGACTTGCTAAAATGGCTCCACAAACTATCTAACAATTGCCAAATTTCAATCAACTTTCTTTTGTCAGATTTCTGGATAAAAAAAATCAAGTGATTAATTGCTTCAATAAAGAAATAACTGGAAACACAGATGTGATTTATCTCTAGATGGGGGACCACAGTTTCTTCCTCTTGCCTTTCTTTTGGCTAATCAGTTCAAGGAGATTGCCTTAGGTGTCTCTCTAAAGTGCAATGCAAATGAAACATGCATGGACATTGGAAATAATATGACTAAAAATTGGGTATTAAGGTGTTCAAACATACCTTGGCAGAGGCTTAAAGCATGCCAGTTAGCACTTCCCAAACAATTCCTGTGAGTCAGGAACCGTTCCCAACATACGCATGTGCCTGTCCTGTTCTGAAGAACAGGAGAGTTTAATAATACGAGCTTAAAGCACTATATGGTTACCAGCCCCAGTGCCAGAGAACAGTCCCGGGCACGTTTAACCTGTTCTTTTGTGTGCAGCCATTGAATCCTTGGGCTGACGGAGTTAACACTTCCTTGTCTGAGGAACTGAAAAGTTCTGCTGTCCTCCAAAGGAGTTTGTAAAGGCCTGAGCCCAAGAAGCTTTTTCAACATACAAAATACACATGAGCATATCTCTGTCTTAAATATTCTTTTTACTGGCAGGTTCATTCAAAACGGAGTGGCAAAGCATCTGAAGCATGTTATGGTAGTCTCATATTTCTTTAATCCATACAAGTATGACTTTCAGCTTGCACTGAATACAACAGTCCTTAATTGTCAACTGCTGTTCTGTCCTTTGCTGGAAGAGGAATGTCCACATTTACATGCTGGCTCATGAAGCTTTGGATTTAGGCTTTCATCTTAAAAAGTGGAGAGATTATTAAAAAAAATAAAAGCCTGAATGCTTTTATATTTCTCTCTTGAAATTATCCACAGTGCCCCTCAAGAGCTCTCTTGTACGAAATTGCACAGGATTTCTTATGTAGATAACCAGCAATACTGGAATGAGACCTGCTTCCTTTTTAAAGTTCTGCAATGGTGAATCTACAGAAAAGAGCCTANTTATTATGTAGGTTTTATGGTTTGAATTAGTGTTCTACATTATTTTAACTTTATTCAGAATCCCTAGTGCCTTGCATAATCAAGAGCTTATTTCAACATTCAAATGAAAGTATAAGAGTTTTGTCTTCTGGCATTTTTTCTCCACAGAAACAACTATACATTTTAATAGACAAACCTGCCACAGAATTTATATCATATACAGACAGAAGCACGTTCTTAATGTGGTAGAGATAATGCAAGTTTGTCATTTAGAAAAAAATGAAAAGTATTATCTAATTTCATATAAAATTCTTGTTAGTAAATTAAGCTAAATAATTAGAAGAAGGAAAAAAATATTACCTTCATCTGGCTTATCAGAAAAAAGAAGTAAATTGGTAGTCCCTATCAGGCTGTAAGCTCACAGCAAGTAACCATACAGATACTTTACTTCTCAGTCTACAGGCTCCCTTGGCTTTTTATTTAACCTGTACCACTGAAGGCCTCATACACAGGTTGTTTACTTCACACAAGGAATGTTTCCCAGTGAATCAGTTACCTGGTGATATTATTTCCTCCTGTGAACTAAAGTCAATGCAAAGAACATAACTTTATATTACTTCTCACACAGAATATGTTATTACATCCTTCCAATGCACTGTTGTGGTCCAACCTCAACACCAGATTCTAAATAATTTGGATACTTAAATTTAGGATGAGCACTAATGACTGCATTATTATATTACCTTCAGATAACAAGCTCCCACTTTTTCTAGGAAAGTTCTTTTTAATTATTGAGAGAATATAAAAATATACAATCTTATTTTTAAAATTATTTTACTGACATGTCATATTTATTTTAAAAATCTAGCTCAAAATACATCTTGCCTATAAATTACTAAAAGATAAACATAACAATATTTGAGCATCCCATTAACAACTTAAAATGACAGGTACCTGAATGTTATAATGGCCCTTACAGAAGCAGAAATAGAAAAGCATAATGCATTTTACAGGAAAAGAAGGTCAAAAATCACATCTAAGAAAACACTGGTGCCAGTTGTATTTTTACTCCAGTATTACATGCTGTCCATAATTTATGAAGCTGAACAACACCATGTAGCAGTCAGGGAAGTTGACATCAGAGTGACGAGGGCAAAGAGGTTTCTTCTCTAATTTCAGCAGTGCACACACAAATACTGCTTTGCATCCAGAAAGCTTATCTCAGTATGCAGCTGTAAACAGCAGCAAGAGACACACCTCCAGTTTCCCAATTTTTTTTTAATTTCTTGAAAAGTATGTTTTTAAAACAGTTTTTAATTCTTGCCCTTTGAATTAGAATACTCTTTGAAGAACAAGAAATGAGTCTCAGAATAACAGACTGTGTAAACAACTTAAATTTATGGGAACCCAGTAATTTGTTTAGGGCAAAAGACATATTCTCCGTCGACATCAAAAGGAGTGGGATTTCAGTTCTGAAGCTTTACCCTGAAACTTGCAGTTCCTTTTCTGGACTGTATAGGTGTGGATTTGCCAGGGGAATCCAGGGAGCTCTGCCCTCCCTCACACTGCCACCAGCTTTGTTCCTGCAGCGTGTGCTCCTTCGTGTGCCCGTCAGGGCTGCACGACCGCAGAGCTCCTCCCACACAGATCAGGACTATCCCCACCCCATGACTAAGGCCTGCAACAGAAATGAGGTTTTTAACGATTTTACAGTAGTTTTCAGATAACCTGAAGTACTTGATGTATCACTTTTCTGGCCATTCAGGCATACTAAGATGAACCCTGTGCATACTAAAGTATTTTTAGAACACAGTGAGCCTCCATTCTGCAATAAATTGCTGAGTGGGCTTTTGAAGACAAATACAGGGAACCACGTGTCTAAATGCAGTCAAAAAATCTGATCTTTCATTTTAAAAAGTGCATTACAGTAATATATAATAGAATAAAAAGTATTTAATTTGCTTTGAGGAAAAAACAATCCTGATTTGCCCATGTGTGTTACACATGACCTTCTGAAAGAACTAGTGGCTTGAATTAGTTGTTTTGCTGTGCAGGTAATACAACATTGTATTCAGGCAAAACTGCCATTTCTATGAATTCTTTTAGTTGAACAGTATTATAAAAGCATAAAATGGTTGAGCATCACTCTTACTGAAACCACAGTCACATAGGTGTTGTGTCTTAGTTACCATGATGTTTGTACTGTCTAAACCATGTCTGGCATTGGAAAATTAAAATTTTAGTATTTTTGTCTTATTTACACATTAATTCACCAATTAAGAAAAAAATACTAATATCCCAGAAAGACTCCATCAACATGAATTGGCAACAATCACAAGTAGATTGATGTAGTATTCCTGGGCTAACTTTGTAATTTTAGAATTAGGGTTTTTTCCTAGAGAAGGTAAATATTTTCCCCCTTGAGTTACAGAGTTGCAACACAGGAAACAAAGATCCAAGACTTAGGAACACACACACTTCCCATTGCAATACCAACTATTTCCCTTTATGTCACATGGATAACTTCAAGATTTATAGGATTGATGCCATTTATATTTACTGGAACAAAGGCATGGAATATATTCTTTTCAGAGCTCAGTTTATTCTGTCTCCATTAATATGAGCTATCAGATACTAGTATTTCCAGTACTGGATTACCATATTCTCCGGTGCCATCTTCATTCCTGTACTCTCAAAAAAACCACATACACTTGTAAAACGAACTTTGAGTCATCCAAAATTACGGATTTAGTAGTAGTTTAAGCTTGAGAGGCCTTTTAAACCTGTACTAAAGCCACAGTGCTATTCAGAAAATCCTAAACGTTGGAATGGTTCAAGTGCATTGGTGTAAAATATTATTCCTTTGTGCAAATCACATCCATGCAGCCCTGAAACGGTGTGTTTATATGTCACAGGGTATTTACAGATGTGCCCCGCGGAATCCTGAAAGGGACAGACAAGCAGTGCTTTCTCCAGAAATGAAGAGATTTTTGTCCAAGTACTGAGAAGCAAAACGACGTTAAGTGAGTACTAAAAACCACAGATAATTTATCGGATAAAAATACTTCTTCATTATTATCCTGTGCTGTGATTATTCATTTTTACCTGTACAGAGGAACACCAAAAAGTCTTTCAGTTTAGGACATTCTCTATCTCAAAACACTCCTTCACAACAAACAATTAAGTATTTCCAGTAAATGTGGTGGCAGCGGAGCATCAGCCTTCAGCGAAGGCCATTTCACCTGAATATCAGCATTGTCTCCCATGCTGGTCCAAAAAGGTTGTTTTGAAAGCCGCTCCCGTTGGCAATGTCCGCTTGGAAATCCCTCGCCCCGGCAACGCTTTCAGCAGCGGGTGTTTCGGTTCCTGCGGCGCGGCCTCTCCCATCCACAGGGACGGACATGAGCGGAAAGAGAACTCCAGCGAGTGTCGCACCTGCTGGGGCTCCCGCTTTTGAGGGTTCATTTTTAAAGCGCCTTTCCAGGTCTGCCTCCTGCTAGGCGGCATTTTGCAGTCCTCCTCCTCCTCCTCCTCCCCCCCCTCCTCGCAGGTTCTGCCTAACAGTTGCCCTTTTTTCCACTTTTAAATACCCTGAATCACAGAGATTGCTCGTTTTCTTCAGTTAGGTCTAAAGCCTTAAGGACTGTGTTGAAGTAATGAAGAGGACAGCATGTACTGGATACTAGAGCCAAGGGAGAGAGGGAGGGTGAGCAGAGGGAAGAGATGACCCTGCTTCCAGGCTTTGGTCTTAATCCTGCAAACTTTTTCTCATGTAAAGAGTCCTGCAGAGGTCAGCCAGACGGTCTGCACGAACAGTGATTACTTGCTATTTGGCATCATGCTTGACTTATGCTTAAAGTAGTCATAANGGCTCGGAACCGGTTCGGCGCGGCGCGGCCCGTGTTGATGTTGTGAAGGAGGCTCGGGGGGAAGGGATTTGCCTCGGCCGCACACCCCCCGGCTCTTCATGTTCGCTGCACTGAGGAGGAGACGGAAGAGGAGCCAGCCCCCCTCCCGGC
>VWZD01008387.1:321019-379390 GCA_013396695.1 Sakesphorus luctuosus | reverse complement strand
TGCCCAGCCCCTGCCCAGCCCCTGCGCCGCCTCGATGTCCCAGCGATGCTGCACTAACCGGATTAGCTGTCCCCGCAGCCCCCGCGCCTTCCCCGGGCAAACCCTTCCCTAAGCCAAATCCAGGCCTGGGCCGTGGCACAGCAGGGACCGGGCACTGCGGGTCCCGCCACACCGCCCCCGGAACCTCCGCCGAGCCCCCTGCCCAACCCCGGGGGTTGGTGTGCCCTTGGCAGGGGCGCAGAGAGAACCAGGGGATGCCCCGTCCCTGCACTGAGCTCTGACCCCCTGGCAGTGCTGCCCTCCCTCCGCTCCCTCCTCTGGCTGGAGGGGCTGTGGCAGGACAGCAGGTGGGTTTGCCCATGGCAGGACAGAGGGAGGCGAGCCCGGGTGCGGGCAGGGCCTGGAGGGGACACACGGCAGGGCACACAGAGCAGGGCACACGGGGCAGGGACACCAGCAAAGTGTGTCCTGAGCGCAGAGCCCAGGGTGGGCTCCGTGCGGGATCTCCCCCATGGGAATGTGCCCAGCCCTGCCGCTGCCCTGGCTGCCTGGCACAGGGACGGGGCTGGGCACAGGGACGGGGCCGGGCACAGGGACGGGGCCGGGCACAGGGACGGAGCTGGGCACAGGGACAGGGCCGGGCACAGGGACAGGGCCNGACCCCGGAACCTCCGCCGAGCCCCCTGCCCAACCCCGGGGGTTGGTGTGCCCTTGGCAGGGGCGCAGAGAGAACCAGGGGATGCCCCGTCCCTGCACTGAGCTCTGACCCCCTGGCAGTGCTGCCCTCCCTCCGCTCCCTCCTCTGGCTGGAGGGGCTGTGGCAGGACAGCAGGTGGGTTTGCCCATGGCAGGACAGAGGGAGGCGAGCCCGGGTGCGGGCAGGGCCTGGAGGGGACACACGGCAGGGCACACAGAGCAGGGCACACGGGGCAGGGACACCAGCAAAGTGTGTCCTGAGCGCAGAGCCCAGGGTGGGCTCCGTGCGGGATCTCCCCCATGGGAATGTGCCCAGCCCTGCCGCTGCCCTGGCTGCCTGGCACAGGGACGGGGCTGGGCACAGGGACGGGGCCGGGCACAGGGACGGGGCCGGGCACAGGGACGGAGCTGGGCACAGGGACAGGGCCGGGCACAGGGACAGGGCCGGGCACAGGGATGGAGCCGGGCACAGGGATGGAGCCGGGCACAGGAACAGGGCCGGACACAGGGATGGAGCCGGGCACAGGGACGGGGCCAGGCACAGGGACGGAGCCGGGCACAGCCCCGACGCGGCTCCCCAGGCACAGACTTTGTCCCGGAGAGCCAATCTGGCCGGCGTTTGTGCAACACCTTGAAGGCAAACCCCAGCCCTGCCGAGCTCCCGGGGGTGATCCTGGGGAAGGAAAGGCTGTGTCCAGGGGCAGCTTCCCCAGGTGTCCCCACCAGTGTCCGGCTGCCCCCGGTGTGGCACAGCACGGGGGGCAGGGGGCAGCGAGACCCGGCACCGCCGTGGCCATGGGTTTTACGTACGGGCTCCTCAGGCAGCTGCTTCCCAAGGAAAATTGAGCCTTTATGTGCCAGCCCCAGCCCCTTCCCCGGAAGGGCTTGGAGGGTGCCCGGCCGGGCACAGGCAGACAAGAGGCGGATTGTTGCGGTGGGATCTGGGTCTGTGGGAGCACCTGCCCCACGCCGGCCCTCCACAATAGCTGCCTGTCTGCGGAACCGCCACAGAGGCACCAATTATCCGCCGCGCCTAATTAGAGATGCAAAGTAGCGCTTGCATTCTCCCAGCGCCCCAGAGGGCTCCTGGGGCCGGCGGCACATCCGCAGAGGGACCGGGATGCAGCCTGGGCGTGGGGGATCGGGAGGGCTCTGGCCCCATCCAGCCCCGGGAGCCGCAGCTCCCGCTCTGCTCTGCCCCGGTATCGGGTGGGAAGGGGCAGCGGAGGTCAGGGATGGGCTCGGGATGGCCAGGATGCCAGGCCTCTCCCTGCTTTCCCTGGAGCACCCATGGGCTGGGGGCTCCCCCATTGCTCCCAGCACCAGCTGAGCCCCCATAACCAGGATTAAGGAAACACGTTTTGCTTTCCTTGCCGGGAAGGCAGACAGGAGCCAACTGTGCTTGAAACCCCCTCTATTGCTGTGAAGGCAGCTCTGCTGGCAGGGTGATGGGCAGGCAGCTGATCGCTGGTGGCATCTCTTCATTCCTGCCCTCTCCAGCTCCTGCAGCCACAGGAGCACAGTGTGGGCTCATCTGCTCCGCTTGGTAATTCCAGAAAGGCAAGTGGCCCAGTAAACAGGGCTGATTTCCTGCCAATACTGTCCACTGCTTCCCACAGGGACACTCATTCACAGGACGGGAAATGACTTACCACGGGAAACAGTAACCAGTGGGATGGCAGAGCCAGGATGAGGTTTGTTGTGCCTGAGGTTTGGGTGAAGGAACCAGGTGGACATGGCAGGAGCCTCATGCTGGGGAGACAGAGCTGGAGTGAGCCAGTCCTACCCGCAGGCACCACAAAGCTGGTGGCAATGGCTCTTTGCACTGGGGAACCTCCCCAGGTCCCTGAGATCCCCCTGTCATCTTCCTGGAGAGCATTTGTCACCTAATGCTTAATGCCAAGGACATTTTCCCCTCTGGAGCAGGAACACTGTCAGGGCAGAAGGTGGCAGGGACAGCCTGGTGGTGCCTACAGTGACCCTGCAGTGAGAACTGCCAGCCCTGTTCGTGCAAGGATGATGTTCAGCACCCTCCAGCTCCTTGCCCTGAAACACCAACAGGCAAATATCCCCTGGCTCCTGCAGGAGCCATACCCATCCTTCTCGGGATCGGGGCCATTAGATGGCTGGGGTCTCACGTGCTGCTGCCCATCTGCAGCCGGGCAGGAAACGTTCCGGGGGCCGTTCTGTCTGGCCCTGAGCTGGGAAGACATGCTCAGATGGCTCGAAGCTGGAAGGATCCGGAAGGCTGGTGGGCTGGGGAGCCCCACTGAGCTTTATTAGGCATTCGAAGGCGCTTGTTAGGGGAAAGCTGAGCCGGCGTCGGAGGCCAGCAGAGCCCCCCGGGACCGGGTCGCATTCTCCGGGCAATCCGATCCCGGCGGCAGCGGCCCGGCAGCCTCATTACTGCGCCTTCTGCGGCGGCTTCGGTTACTCGGCTGGGCGCTCTCGTCTCCTGCTTGGCTTTTAATTTCCCTGACATCCCCCGCCAGCGCAGTGCGGGGGGAGCCCGTTGCCACCGCACCCACCTTCTCCCTGCTCCCCAGCAGCCTCTGGCACCCCCAGCCTGCGATAGCCCCGGTGACCCCGAGCACGAGCCCCGGGCTGGGGAAGGAGGTGGATGGACAGACCGCGGTGAGGGGGAGCTGCCCCGCTCCTCTCCGAGGAGCCTCTGGGTGCAGCCCCCTCGCCCCCTTCCCCAGCCCTGCTGGGGGGAGAAACTGTTCCTGCCTCTCCCGCCAGCCTGTTCCCAGCTGGCACAGTTGGCAGGGAGGCGGCACCGGCTGCCTCTCCGAAGGCGTTTTGGGGTGTTTGTTCCTGCAAAAGCTGTGGCTCAGCCCCCAACCCCTCCTGCGGCCCCTTCCCAGGCCGGGGGCTGCCAGAGCAGCAGGGCAGGGGCAGGGAGGGCGCAGGGCTTTGTCCCCTCCCGTGCAGGAGGGACAAGGATCTCCGGGGCCCCAAGGAGCGCGACCGGGGGAGAGGAACCCGGTTGGGTGGTCACGGAGCTGCCCCTCTCCCGGCTGTGCCCCCGCATTGGGGCGGCCCCGGTGGGTCCCCGGGCCGGGTGTGGGGCCGGCGGGGCGGGTCGCTCGGGGGCTGGCGGCACCTCGGAGTGGGCGCGGATCCGGCACGGGGGTCCCTCCCCCGCCGCCCCCCCGCGATGATTTCGCAGCAGCGGCACCATCCCGGTTGCCATGGCAACGAGCGGCTCGGGCAGGCGCGTGCCCGCGGCCGTGCGCGCCGCCGCTGCCCGGCGGGAGCGGAGCGAGTGGAGCGGAGCGAGCNGGAGATGTGCGGGATGCCCGGTACTGTATGGAGATGTGCGGGATGCACAGTACCTTGTGGGGATTGGGGGGCGGGATGCCCAGTACCTTGTGGGGATGGGGTCCGGGATGCCCGGTACCTTGCGGGGATGGGGTGCGGGATGCCCGGTACCTTGCGGGGATGGGAGGAGAGTGAGGGGATGCTGTGCAAGGACCAGGCAGTACAAAGTGGGTTTGCACCCCCCGGCAGGACACAGTGTCCCCTGATCTCTTCTGCCAGCCAGGGAGGTTGGGGGGGACATGACCTTCACCCCCTCCATGTGTCTGATGGTGTGCTGGGGTAAGGGATGCCCCTTCTGCAATGCTGCTGCACTCCCGGGCTTGTGCCTCAGTTTCTCCAGCTGCAAATAATGGGGGGGGACTTGTGCTGTCCCTGTCATCGCTGCCCCCCTCGCCCCATCACTGAACCCCCTCCTTTCGGTGGTGTCACCCCAGCTTCCCCCTTGCTGCCCCCTCATCTCCCTGATTTCCCTGTGCCCTCTGGCTCCAAGTCTCCTTCCCCACCACAGACAGCTGAATTCCTGCTGTCCCTCCATGTCTCCCATTCCTGGCAGCCCTGTTCGCCTTCTGTCACCAGCAGCCCCTGGTCCATCCCACCAAGGCTCCGGGGATGGGACCCCCGTGCCAGGGCATGACACTCCGCTCCCCACTCCCTGGAATGGGGGGGATGGCACCACCGTGTCCTCCACCAGCCTTGTTTGCCACTTCTGGGTTTAATTGCAAACCTTGTCTTTGGATTTCTGCCTAAACCTGACTCTTGGGACTGCACAAATCCCCGCTCGGTGTCCAGGCAGGCTTGTTTACCACGGCAGGCGGAGGCAGCAGGATGAGACTGGGCAGAGCTGGGGGGCCAGTGGAACACCCCAGCTGAGGCTGAGCCCCATCTCCCTTTCCCAGGCCTGAGCACATGCAGGGGGTTGGCAGTCCTGCCTGCAGCCCCTCCCAGGATGCCCATCCAATTCCCCATCCGCATTCCCAGCACATCCCTGAGCTGGGCTGCAGGCTCCCCTGGAGAGAGACACTTGCGTTATCTGCAAATGCCAAGCATCTTTCCAGAAATCATTGCGCAAGGCTCCTAAAATCCCTACAAGACTGATGGGTGCCCTGAGCAGGGTGGATTTGGGAGTGCATTGGGAAGGGAAGGGAAGGTCTCTGCAGAGCCCACACGAGCTGTGAAGCCGATCACTGCCAAGGCTTGGAGTGTCTCCCCTGGCCACTGCAGCCTGGCCTGGCTCAGCACCCGGCCCCCGGCGGGCTCCCCTCTGAGCACAGCACACGTGGCTCCTTGTGCTGCTCCTGGAGCAATGACCCTCCTTGCAAATGCCCTGCTTTTGGGGAGCCCACAGGCCCTGACCTGGCAGGGTCCAGCAGGTCCCCAGTCCCCAGATCCCCCTGTCAATGCAGATGACCCCAGTGCAAACCAGGAGGCTGCCATAGGTACATTTTGCCCAGGATTCACTGGGAAAGGGGCTCATAGAAGTTTCCCACAGTCACCTCTGTGCCCCCTCCAGGGTCCTGCTGCCCTTGCAGTCACTCCATTCACTGCTTGAGCTTCAGGTCCCAGCCAGCCCCATGGTGCTGCTCTGGCTGAAATCTCATGGAGAAGCATCCACCATGCTGGGAACACCCATCCCTTCTCTCTGGACGGGCTTTGGCTGTTTGCCCCAGGGCTCCAACCCTGCTCGTGTTGCCCCTGGGGGATTTTGCCTGGGGATGCAGGAGGGACCCTGACATGAGCCTGCTTCCATGGACACACTGCCTGGAAAGGACCCAGGCTCACCTCCCCCCTGGCCTTGGGTTCAGTTTGATGATGAGGGGGCAGGACCAAGGTTCAGGCTTCTCAGGCCCAAGCCCTGGGCTCTGCTGGAGCTGCCAGAGTGAATCAGCAGCACTCACTTCACCACTTCCTCGCAGTGTCTGTCAGCTCCAGAGCGGGACACAGTTCAGCTGTGCCACAGCCAAACCCCTCCACACCCCCTCGCTCCCTGAGTTTCGACCCTCACCAGCCCCTGGGAGCATTTTCCTGCTGCAGATTCATGGGATACATGGACCAGCCCTGTGCCAGTGGGAACCCTGCAGCCACCTGGTTGGGTCAGAGCTGAGCAGCAAACCAAGCACAGCTCCTGCTTCTGCAAAGCCTCTTGCAAGGCACATCGGCGTCACCAGCTTTGCCAGGGGGCTGTGCTGGGGGCACCTCACTCCAGCGCGTGGCCACCTCAGCCCTGTGTGTGGCCACAGCGGGGGCAGCACGTGGGCACTGGTGCCGGTGGTGGCTGCGGTGCTGGGGCCGGGCAGGGCAGCCCTGGAGCACGGTGGGAGCTGCTGCTGCCAGGCTGCCCTGGGCTCCCCGGGCTGTTTCTAGTCCATTTCTCTTTGCCACGAGTGGTTTCATGTGGCCACAGCAGTGGTGCATCACAATGGCATTTGGTGCTGCCACCCCCAACAGACACTCAAGCAGCTCCGTGCCAAGATCAGGGAGAGCAAATGACCTTTCCTGTGGCTAAAAGCCCAAAGCCCAGCCAGCTTCCTCGGATTCCCACAGACCAGCACAGCTCCCAGCATGGCTTGCCCCTGCCCTGGATGCTCTCAGCAGCACTCACTCACCCACTGCCCTCCCAGCAATGGGGCTCACACCTGGTGTGAACCTGCTGCCTGAGGACTGGATGGGGGCAGGGATGGGGACACTGGCTTACTCTGTGCTCTGCTCCCCTCCTTGCAGTGCCAGGGGCTCTTTGAACTGGTGCATCCTGCACTGGAGGCTCTGCAGCCCCTCCTGCCCCTGGTCCCCACCAGGCTCACTCAATGTACCCAGAGGAAGGATGCCTTCCAGACCTGAGAGAGCAACCTGGAGGGAGAGGATGGCAGGACTGGACTTGCCCACCTGCCTGGGGACAGAGCTCTACTAGCCAGGGCTGTGGCCTTAGGGGCACAGGCAGCTGCTCATACCCTGCCTGTGGTGTCAGCAGCACCAGCCTCTGCATTGCAGCAGCCTCCTGCCTGCACAGGGTCACTGGCTGTGGCCCGGCCCCCACAGAGGACAGAGACCCCCCTGCGGCACTAGGGCAGCCCGAACTGCCTGGAGGGTGAGATGAGCTCTGTCAGTGCTCAGTGCTGAGCAGGCTGACAGGAGAGACAGGCAAGGGGGCAGCTGCTGCAGTGGCAGCCTAAGGGCATCCGGAGCAGGGGCTGGGACAAACTCTACTGTCACTCGATGCCAAGTGCTCTGTGGCTTCTCCCCAGCAGCTCCGTGGGAACGAGGGGCTGAAGTGGAGCCCCCCGGGCTGAGAGTACCCAAGCAGCAGCGCGTGGCTGGGGCTGGCAGCCCTCCATGCCATGGCTCAGCCGCCGGCTCTGCAGGCGCCAGGCATCACCGCCAGCCGCCCTGATGGGAGGTGATGGGCTGTGCCAGCAGGGCCGGGGCGCTGGCAGGGGGCTGGCACGTGCTTCACAGGCAGCTGAGGTGGCCCGGCGTGGTGGGGACATGGGCATGTGCGTGGGTGCACAAGGATGGTCGCGCGTGGGGGTGCGTGGCAGGAGAGTGGCAACGAGGAGGCAGCGTTGGCTGGGAAGTGATGCAGAGCCAAAAATAACCCCCAGGCTGCAGCTCGGACCAGGTAGTGGTTTGGAGCGGGAGCTGCAGCAGCCATGTCCGCAGTGTCCCCTGGCATCAGCAGCCGGGGGGCAGCTGGGGCTGGCACATGTGCCCGTGGGTCCGGGGTACACCCAGCCATGGCTGTGCTCCAGCCCTGGGGTCCCATCCTGGCCCCGGGCATGCTGGGTCTGTCGCCCTAAGGATGCCCTTGCTGTGCCAGCTCAGCCTCTGCAAAAAGCCCAGAGCCAGAGACCAGGGGCACAGGCAGAGACCCCAGTGCTGGTCCTGCACCGTGCCCACGGCTTGGGTGGGGGGACAGTGCACGGGGCACCCTGCGGAGCCCCTTGTGCCACCAGGAGCTCTGCCACCACTGCAGGTGCACTGGGGGCTTGTGTGGGGAGGGCAGCGGCAGTGCCCTGGATGCCAGGCAGGGGCAGTGGCCGTGCCACGAGTGCCAGGCAGGGATGATAGTGGTTGCCATGGGGCCCAGGCGAGTGCAGTGATGGTGCCGTGGGTGCCAGTCAGGAGCAGTGGCAGTGTTGGGGGTGCCAGGCAGGAGTGGTGGTGATGTCGTGAGTGCAAGGCAGGGACAGTGCCAGTGCCGTGGGTGCCAGGCAGGCACTCTGGCAGTGCTGTGGGTGCCAGGCAGGCGTGGGCACCGTGTGCTGCTGCTGTGGGGGACACTGTGGCCCCCCATCCATCTGCATCTTGGCGGCTGAGCAAGGGACAGTCACGCGTTTATTTTTAACCGTCTGGGAAGGATGGCAGGGATTGGTGCCTCCCTGGTTATATCACTAAATCCCTGCCAGGCCCTGTTAGTTCCAGCACAGCGAGCCCTGTGCTGCGCTCCAGTAACTGTTTCGGGCCCCCATCCTCCTGGGGCCATGCCCTGCCCTGGCCCGTGGGTGCCTCGGTGCCAGCTGTGCGCACAGCTGGACAGGGTGGGCACCCACCAGTGCATCCCCAGCCCTGCCCTCCCACCCCATCACCCTCTCCCAGGTGTGGGGTAAAGCATAGGCAGCCTGCTCTCCCTCTGCCCACTCCACTGCCCCAGGGAGGGGATAGTGACGATCACAGACACATTCTGCTCCTGCAGACCTTTTGGGGACAGGGCAGGAGGAATTTGGGGCTGTTTATGGCCACTTTGTCCTCATTCCAGTGGCAGATGCCATGCAGGACAGGCTCAGTGCTTTGCTGTGGGAGCACTGTCTGGATCCAGGCCCGGATGGGGGTGTTGAGGAGGCTCATGGCCACCACAGTCCCCCCCTCTATCCCACATGATGCCACCCCAAGCACCCTCTCAGCTCTCAGCAAAGCAGCAAAGGGTTAAGCCATGCAGTGAGGCCACGTGATGCTCCGGGGATGCCATTTTTCTGAAGATCAGGATGGATTAGGATGCAATATCAGGATGAGAATTTCTTGGGCGGCACATCCCTCTGGCCCTGCCACAGCCTCTCCTCACCCAGCAGCTCCCAGGAACGTGCAGTGCTGAGCCAGGCCTGGGCTGGTGAGCACCCACTGTGCTGCTCCCCATGGTTCCGTCTGGGCACAGCCAGCTCCAGGGGTTTGGATGGCTCCAGGTGGGTGGTGGGCACTGTGGGAGTCTGTGGGTCCAGAGCTGGAGTGGGCACTGTCCACATGCCCTACCCCTGCAGCTGGATGCTTGTCTGGTGGTGCTGCTGGCAGGAAGGATGTGGATCCCCTGCTCAACCCATGACTCCTTCTCCTCTCCCCTCAGTGCATGAGGCTGGTTTGCCCAGGAGCCACCCAGTGCCCACTCTGACGCCCAAGACAACACCAAGGAGCCATGTCAGGTTCCTATGATGAGTCGGCAGCAGCCGCAGAGGAGACAACCGACAGCTTTTGGGAGGTGAGTCCAGGCCATCCTCCCCTCCAGTAGAAGCCCTGACACCACCATGGCTGCACCCCAGGGTGCCCTCTGGGCTGTGGGGGACAGGGATGCCCTCCCTTCCTTGCCTGAGAGTATCCCTGCTCTGCCAGGGGTCTCAACCTCAGCTGTCCCTGAGGGGCACAGAGTGACAGAGGGAACTGGAAGGAGCTGTGTTTGAGCAGTCCCAAACCAAAGCTCCCTCCCTGCACCCCCAAATGGCCTGGTGCTTTCTCTGTGCCCACCCCAGCCAGGCAGCCCACCCACAGCTCCCACACCCACCTGTTCCCATCCCCTTCCCAGGTGGGGAACTACAAACGCACGGTGAAGCGGATCGACGATGGGCACCGGCTCTGCAATGACCTCATGAACTGTGTGCACGAGCGGGCCAAGATCGAGAAGTCCTATGCCCAGCAGCTCACTGACTGGTCCAAGAGGTGGAGGCAGCTCATTGAGAAAGGTACCATGGTTTCCCCAGGGAAAAGATTCCCTCTGGGATGCCTGGGTGCCCGTGCACCAACCCAGCTTCACCTGGCAGAGATGGAGGGGTGTGGGCTATACAGTGACCCCCAGCTGTCCCCTTGGCCCCCAGGTCCCCAGTATGGAAGCCTGGAGAAGGCCTGGGCAGCCATCATGACGGAGGCAGACAAGGTGAGCGAGCTGCACCAGGAGGTGAAGAACAGCCTGCTGAACGATGACTTTGAGAAGGTCAAGAACTGGCAGAAGGATGCGTACCACAAGCAGATCATGGGGGGCTTCAAGGAGGCCAAGGAGGCTGAGGATGGCTTCCGGAAAGCCCAGAAGCCCTGGGCCAAGAAGCTCAAGGAGGTGAGAGAATCACAGCGTGACCTGGGGCATCTCCCAGCTCTGGCTCTGCGTGCCTGGTCCAGGCTGAGAGAGACAGGTATCACCTCCCTGCAGGGAGAGGGATGGGAGGGGGGCTGTAACCGCTTCTCTGATGTCCCTTCCCTTTCCTCCCCACAGCTGGAGACAGCCAAGAAAGCCTATCACCTGGCATGCAAGGAGGAGAAGCTGGCCATGACCCGGGAAGCCAACAGCAAGGCAGATCAGTCCAACACCCCAGAGCAGCAGAAGAAGCTCCAGGACAAAGTGGAAAAGTGCAAGCAAGATGTGCAAAAGGTGCGAGTCACTGCCCTGCACTGAGCTGATGAGGCATCAGGCAGGGGAAACCAGTGGAAATGGCCACCACGCCCCGCTGTCCACCATCTATTCCCATTTTCCCATCTCTATGCTCTTGTAAAAGGGTGAGAACTTGGAAGCAGTGCTCAGGGGAGCATGAGCAGGACAGGCATTTATCCCCCTTTCTGGGGCAAAATCTCTCCAGCAACAAGGCTGATTTTACCCACAGAGGCTCTTGTTTCAGTCTGGGCTCCCCAGCCTGGTGACCTCCAAACTAGATCTCTCAGCACCCAGAAATGGCCTCTGAGGTGCTCAAGATACAAACCAGGTCCCTCTTGCACCTTTGCAGACCCAGGAGAAGTATGAGAAGGTGCTGGACGAGCTGAACAAGTGCACCCCACAGTACATCGAGAGCATGGAGCAGGTCTTTGAGCAGTGCCAGCAGTTTGAGGAGAAGAGACTCAACTTCCTCAAGGAAATGCTCCTGGATATTAAGAGGCACCTGAACCTGGCCGAGAGCAGCAGGTTGGGAGGGGGGTTTCTGGCTCACACGATGGTCACCAAGAGGTACCAGAGTGCCTGGAGGCTGTGTGGGACGCTGGTGCCCAGCAGAACCTCAAAGGAGTGACACAACCAGCCCCCCACCCCACTGACCCACATCTCTTCCTGCAGCTACGCCAACGTCTACCGGGAGCTGGAACAGACCATCCGGCTCTCGGACGCGCAGGAGGATCTGCGGTGGTTCCGCAGCACCAGTGGCCCCGGGATGCCCATGAACTGGCCCCAGTTCGAGGTGAGGGTGGGCGCCCAGCTGGGCCCTGGCAGCCTCTCGAGGCGGGTGGGCGCTCAGGGGCTGCTCTGTGCTTGCAGGAGTGGAACCCGGACCTGACACACACGATAACGCGGAAGGAGAAGCAGAAGAAGGGCGAGGGGGTGGCCCTGACCAACGCCAGCAGCGCCAGCGAGTCGGGGGCTCTGGCAGGCGAGCGCGGGAGGTGAGGGCAGGGGAAGGGACGTGCTGTGGGACAGGCATAGCACTGCCAGTGCTTGGGGTGCAGGGTGGTCTCAATGACAGCCACCTCCCTCTCCTCCCACTCCCAGTGTGAGCAGCCACGACCGCGGGCAGACCTACAGCGCCGAGTGGTCCGATGACGAGGGCAGCAACTCCTTCAACGCCAGCGAGGCCAATGGCGGCACCAACCCCTTCGACGAGGAGGCGGCGGGGAAGGGCGTGCGGGTGCGGGCACTGTACGACTACGACGGGCAGGAGCAGGATGAGCTCAGCTTCAAAGCAGGTACGGGCCATCGCCAGTGCGGGTCCGATGGAGCTCATCTGCTGGAGCTGTGGGTCCCCCATGTTTTGGTGTGAAATCCCTCAAATAAGTTCTGAGTTAGCACAGCCCTTCAAAACATTGACCTGTCAGGAATGAGAAAGCAGAAGCTGAGGCCAAATGTGGTTTTGAGACCAGAGCCATGGTGGGACAGGGCACATGAGGTCTCAAGAGTTACCCCCTGCCCTACAAACTGGTATGCCCAGGATCAGTCCTAGAAACCCCCGGCAGCTCCATCCCAGGGAGAAACAGCAGGTAGGAGAATCTCCAGCACCTGCAATGAGTTCTTCCCTTCCACCTTCCTCTCCAGGTGATGAACTAACCAAGCTGGGTGAGGAAGATGAGCAGGGATGGTGCAAAGGGCGCTTGGACAACGGGCAGTTAGGGCTGTACCCCGCCAACTACGTGGAGGCAATCTAAGTCTTGTGGTGTGCTCCTCGTCACCATCAGCAGATAAATCCACCCTCCGTTGTCTCCATCTCTCCACCAGCAAACCAGCCATTCTGCCGTCTGGTCCTCCACTCCTCACACTTAGAGATTCAGACATATTTTCCGACCAAGCTTTTATTTTTTTAAGAGTTGTCTCCGAAGAGTATTTTGCATAGTCGCTTTCTTCTAAGATAAGGTGAAGCGAAAGATGACGTTGTCTGTTCGTCTGTGTTAGTTGATTTTTTTCTGAGCGAAAAGCCGATACCTCAAGATCTTAAAGCCCAACCACTGAGAGCTCCTGATTGGTTGGTTTTTAAAGATACTGAAATCATGAGCCGCCTTCTGATTGGCTGGAACTGTTCTGAGAAGCACGGCGCCGAAGCTCCTGGGACCAACCAAATTCATCCCAGAAAACTGAGAGGGATTGGAGTCTGACTTCGGGTTTTTTTGGTGTTTCCATGTTCTCCCCAGTTCATCCTCCCACGACTCATCTTTGAGATGCCCCGGTGAGGTTGGACTAGCTCCTCTGTGGAGATTGATGGCATCTCCTCAGCTTCCTCCTCCTCGCAGCTGGGCTGTCAACACGCTCGGAGTGGGCGGAGGCTCCTGAGCCGATGCCCGGGCTGTGCTGCAGGGAGCAGCACTGCCCTTTGGAGGGCATGTGTCCAGCGCACACCAGATCCAGGTGACATGGCCCTGCACTGTCTGGAGAAGGACTCACCACAGCCCAGTGCTGCTGGAAGCACCTTCTCACCCAGCCTGGGATAGTGAAGGCTGGCTTGGGCACTGCTGGGGATGGTCCCTTCCTGAAGAGAGGCAGGAGCAGAGGAGGATGGGGGGATGAGCCTCATCCACCAGCAGGAGCTGCAACTGGTAGGGAAGAGGAGGAGAAGGAGGAGGGCTTGGCGCAGGCAGCAGGCCCAGCCCGGGCAGAGCAGCTGCCTGGAGAAGACGAGTGAAAACAAGACACGCCAAGGCAGTGGAATGGCCACAGGCTTTGCCCTTTGCTTGTTCCCAAGAGGTTCTGCCCCTCCTCCCCTGGGCTGTGCCACTGGGCACGGTGTGGACGGGAGCCCCCAGCACGGCCACCCCACCCCTCTGCCACATTTGGCATCTCGAGCTCTTCCCTACACATCACCTCTCATTTTTTTCCATACCATCACCCTTAGCAGCATCGATGCCATCGGCTTCCTGCACGCTCCTCCCGCTCCTCTCCCGCCCCCTCCTTTGGTTCGTGAATTTTTTGGCCCCAGGGATCCAGTGTTCTTGTGGAAGCACCGTGTGCTGGGCATGGTGGGCAGGAGCCACTCAGCCCCTGCCAGGTACCAGAAAAAAACCACAAAGTCAGAAAAGACCCAACCAACCACCTGTCTCAGCAATGCACCCCGGTTTTTGTACATCGATTGTGTAATTTAAGAAGTATATATATAATATATATATATATCTTGTGATTGTATTTCAGTGGATACAACAACAAAAAGCAGCAAGAGAAAATAACTGAGCTCTGTCCGTTCCTTGGCTCTGGGGTCTCCTTTGCCGCCGTGTGCCTGTCCCACCCCCATGGCAGAGGCTGGGGGGGCTGCAGACCCCCAGCAGCCCAGAGAGCCACAGTCACAGCCACCCTGAAGCTTTGGGGTGCACAGGGATCATTGCTGGGCTCCTGAGGGACAAGGGGGCTGCAGGAGGGGGGCAACAGCCATGTGGGGACTCCCGTGCCACTGCCAGACAAAGCCTTGGGAAGCCCATGGGGGCCTCGTTAGGTTTTGGGGCCATTCCCAGCCCCAGCCCTGACCCAGTGGTGCCCCCAAGGCTGGGAAAGCCCTGGCACAGCAGGTTGATGCCACCACCTGCCTTCCCCCACCTCGCCCAAGGACCTGGACAGGGACACGAGATCTGGGGCACCAGCACCCCCAGCCCATCCTCCTGGTGCCCCTGCTCTGGCTGCAGGAGTGTTGGTCACACACAGCAGATCACAAGACACATGTTGGTTTTTTCCCCCACATTTTTTGTTTTTGCATCTCATTTTCCAGAGGCCAAGGCAGTTTTCCTCCTTCCCCTCCTCCTCTCCTCCCTCCAGCCACTCTCCATCCCTGCAGCTGGGATGGGGAGCAGGACTCACACACAGAGCATGTGAGCAGCACAGAACACAGGGAGGGACAGGAGCTGGCACAGGCAGCTGTTTTAAGGTAAAAGCAAAAGACCAAGAATCAGATGTTTTTCCTTTTAAGCTCCCACAAAGGATCCCTGGGAGCCCAGGCCACCCCTCAGCATTTGAACCTAAACCATAACTCACCACCAACCAAAACCAAAAGTAAATAAACAAATTAAAAACCCTATAATATAAAAGATCAACATCTCCAGGTAACTCTGACAAGGCACAGGTGAATCACCAGCTCTCTGTTCCAGTCCAGCTTCAGTGGGTCACACTCCATATTTACTGTCCACAAAGAAACAGCAGACTGCCATCTGCTTTTTCATAAACTCCAGGCTCAGGTAGTCCAAATAAAATCCAAATCAAGGGGAAATCCCTGTACCAGGGCACAGGACCCGGGATCTTAGGAAGGCTCTGGTGGCCCCAAGCCCAAGAATGGAGGACCCAGCTTGGAGAACCCCCACTGTGCACAGACCCACACCTACATTTATAGTTGGTCTCGTGGCAAACCTCCTGTTTTCAGCCCCCAACCCCTGTGGAGGGGAGAAGCCAAGCATGTGCTGCAGTGGAGAGCGACAGGGGCTTGCACCTGTCCTGAGGGGATGCCCGTGGTCTCCAGGGGCACAGCTCCCATGGCAGGTGGCATCCCCAGGCGGTGCCAGGCTCCTCCTGCCCAGATTGGCTCTGGTCAGCACGGGCCCCAGCATGGGCAGTGACAGGTGGTCCTGTCCCTGTGGGTGCCCTTGTCCCTGTGGGTTCCATTGTCCCAGCTCATGCCCAGGCTTTGTCCTCCCCGAACAATGGCTGGGGCGAAGCCACCCGCAGCCAGCACGCAGGGAGGGGGTGGAGAGGAGGAGGGGGAACCAGCCCAGCTGCCGTGCCCACCCTTCCCCTGGGACGCCCAGGGGACATGAGGGCCCTGCACAGTCCTTGCCCTGCACCAGGGCATGCTGGGGGTAGTCCCTCAGCCGGGGGCGAGGGGGTCCCTGGGTCAGTGCCCAGCAGGTCCTGGCAGGGGGAGCCCCTGGCACTGCATCCGAGGTCCTTGGTGCTGGCAGAGTCCCCGTGGCTGGGAGGCAGCAGGAGGCAGAGAGGGGCCCTGTCCCTGCCGGGGCTCAGCCTGTCCCGCCGCGCTCAGACCGGGTGCACGAACTGGTACACGAGGCGCTGGGAGATGTCAGGTTTGCGGATGATCCCCTTCTTGTAGTACTGCCGGATGGAGCGGCTCAGCTTGTCGTAGTTCATGGCAGGGCGGTTCTTGCGGATGCCCCACAGACGGGCCACCTGTGCCGAGTCCTCGATCTTGAAGATGCCTGAGAGGGGAGCAGGGCAAGGGGCGTTGGGCACAGCCCGGTGCCACCCCCGGGCCCCAGAACACGCCCACCCACCTTTGTCCTTGTTGAGCCAGCGGATGAAGCGGCCGTAGTTGTGGGGCTTCAGCAACAGCTCTTTGAGGAACTGCCAGAGGTGGATGGGCTGCCCGGCACAGGAGGAGTCCACCTCACTGTCAGCCCAGCTGGAGTCACCTCCTGCCATGGGAAGGGGATGGGTGAGAGGAGGGAGGGAGAGACCTCCCTGCTGGGCACCATCCCGGGGACCCGCACGACTCGTCCCCTGGAAACCCCGGCTCGGTGCCAGTGGCTCTCCAGGGACTCAGCTCAGGCAGTGGCTCTGGAAGCTTCACTTCCTCCTCTCCACCTTGGAGGAGGGAGAACAGCTCAGTCCTGCCCTTGCACAGCCTGCAGGGGTGCAGTGGGTGTGGGCTGGGGCCACTGAGGGTCTGATGGCCTTTTCCTCTTTGCTGCACCCTGCAGAGAGCCCTGGGGCTGCTTTGGGGCAGAGAGAGCAGAACCGCACAGATCTCATGGCAGCAGCCACCCCAGATAACTGCAATTAAGCAGGGAGGGACCCCTCAAATATCCTAGACCTGCCTGAGGCAGGAGTGGGGCCAGTAGAGCTGAGCCCACACAGAACTCACCGCAGTATCTGACATCTCCAGGGGCAGCCTTTTCCTTCATCCAGGCGGCTGGAAGAGAGGAGTGTGGGGTCAGGGGGGCATCTCCTGCTCCACAGTATCCCCCACCCTCCCCAGCTCCCTCCCAGCACCCACCAGACTTCCAGATGTCGAGGTGGGCGTGCAGGATGTCGCCACAGGCGGGCGAGCGCTGGCAGAACTGCTCCTCGGACATGGCACACAGGTCCTTCCCTGACAGCTCCTGGAAGGACCTCCCGATCTGCGGCAGCCGGTACTGGTGCTCCGTCCACAGGATCCACTTCTGCACATTCCCGGGGCTCCAGTCCATGGGGTCTGGGGGTGGAGGGTGAGCAGAGCTGGCCAGCTCCCCCCACAGCAGCCCCAGGAGCCCCCCCAGCTGCGCTTCCCTGACCCCCCCCCCGGGCTGCAGCCCCCCAGAGTGCCCCGTGGTTTTGGCTCACCCCCTGCCCGGGGCACCCACCTGCGGCGATGTTGAGCAGCTTGCAGGCGGTCTCGATGTCCTTGAGCACCTCACCCAGCACCATGCTCTGCACCTGCTCCAGCGAGTGCTCCTCCAGGTGCAGGGTGGCCTGCAGGTCCCCCTCTGGGCCCAGCCCCAGGCCCTGGCTGTCGATGATGGGACACTGTTCCGGCTCCTTCCGCGCCTCCTCGCGCCCGCCCTGGGCGCCGCTGGCCGAGGCTTCCCCCACGCCCTTGGTGGCCCAGGCCATGTCCTCAGGGTACAGCATGTCAAAGTAGTGCAGGCAGAAGGCGGGCAGGGGCTGCTCGGGGGTGCTGGGGGGGCTGGGGCTCTCGGGGCAGCCCCAGCTCAGGGGGTCGGGGTCCCGTGGCGGCGGCAGCAGCGCAGGGTCCGGCCAGGCGAGGCGGCCAGAGGGCAGAGTGGTCAGCCCGGGGCTGGCACTGCCCATCCCTGTGCTCAGCACCGGCTCCAAACCTGCCCAGAGTGGAGAGAGGAGCTGAGCTAACCCGCAGTGCTCCTGCCCGCCCAGCAGCCAGGCACAAAGGGAGGAACTAAGCCTGTTAGAGGGGAAAAAAACCTCCAAAGAGCCCCACGGTGCCCTGTGAGCCTCCAGAGGAGTGTGGGCTCAGGGTCAGCCATGCCTGGGATCTCTCCTCAATGTGGGGGGACCAGCAGCAGCATCTGGCAGGGAGTAGTTCAGAGCACTGGCAGAATCTGACCCCCACTGGTGTTCAGGGTGTCCCCATGGATTGCACTCCAGGCTGGCAGCCCCAGGCTCAAACAAGCTCAGCCCCAGCTCTGGCAGGAGGAGCAGGGGACACTGCAGGGGCTCCCCAACACCCGGGCAGGGCAGCCCGGGGCTGACAAGGGGTACTTGAACCACATGGACACGTCTCTGTGCAGGCAAAACATCCCCTGCTGCTTCTACCTGGGGGAGCCCCAGCACAGCACCCCCAGCCCCAGATCTCCCAGGGCAGCCCCAGTCCTGCACAGCACCCCCAGCCCCAGATCTCCCAGGGCAGCCCCAGTCCTGCACAGCACCCCCAGCCCCAGATCTCCCAGGGCAGCCCCAGTCCAGCACTGCAGCCCCCGGCCCTTGGTTGCCAATGCCAACCCCCAGGTGAGAACTTCCCTTGCAAGGAAGGATAATTGCAATTACCCTCACTCTCTTGCAAGAAAAACTACCCAAATTCAGCCCATCCCCATCTGTCTCCATACGCAGGGAGTCCTGCAGGCCATGGAGAAGAGGATGAACCTGCTGAATTTCCATGGCAACACCAGGGAATTACTCCATCCATGGAGAAACTTCCCTAAGAGCCACCCTGAGGCTTTGGGAAGAGGAAGCCACTGCCAGGGAGAAGCTGGTGATGGGCATGGCCAGGGCACTGTCCAGCTCCTCCACCTCCAGCACTGCATTTTACAAGAAAAAAGAAGAACCATCCCAAACTGGTGGTTTGAAAGTGGGAAAAGGAGTTTTAACTACATTGCTGCCACTGGGAAAGGAGCATGTCAAGCCCCACTGAGGAAACGAGGCAGCCCAAAAGATGGGGAACAGGGAGCAGCTGGGGGGAAATGTCCATCACTTCACCCGTGGAAAAGCCTGAAGAGCTCAGAAAAACACATGGAAGAGTGATGGACACCTAAACAACCCCCACAGGAGCCTGAGCCTGCTGGGACCTGAGACGGGGTTATGGGTTCAGGAGCTGGAGCCCACATCCCTGAACAGTTTTGGTGGCACCACAGTGGGGAGGAGGAGGGAGAAAGGGAGCCCAAACCACTGAGCTGCCCCCACCACCCAACCAGTTTCCATGAGAGATGGTGCTGGCTTCCAAACCTCGCCTTGCTTTGGTCGGGATTAAAGAAGAGCTTTAGGAGATCAGCCCTAAATCCAGCTTCAACTGCTCCTGGTACAAAAGGGAAGTGGTAACAGCTTGTGCAGCTCCTGCTGCTGCTCAGTCTCAGCCATAGGGATGTCTGGGGAGGGGATGGGGTCTCATCCCTGAGCCTCCAGGATGTTCTGGGGGGTCACGGTGCATCCTCTGCCCTCCCCAGCCGTAAGTCGGACACATGGAAGGGCAGAGTTGTGGGGCTGCCCCTGGACACGCGGCAGGACAGACGGCCCTGGCTCTAACCCCACCCTCATCCTGTTCCCCTCCTCCCAGCTGTGACCAGAGGCACCCAAACCCCCGGGAAGTGTCCCCAAAAGCCTGTGCTGCACCCCGCCAAGGGCACTGTACTCTCAGGGCGGGGGCCGCTGTTTGACTTTCTCCTGCTCCGGCACGAGAGCAGCTGGACTGGGTGGGACCTGTTTGTGCTGAGAAGCTTCTCTGGGTGGCTGTTTCCCTCTCTCCATTTTTGCATTTCCCTGGAAAAGGAGAGCTGGAGGGGCAGCCCCCAGTGCACCCACCTGCATGGCGCTCCCAAAACTTCCCCGTTCCCTGCCTGAGCTGGACGGGGCTGTGCTGGTTGTTGCATCAGCCCTGGCAGAGGCTCCCTGACTGCTGCTGGGCTGAACATGGCCCTGGCTCCCCAGGACAGGATGGGGCAGTGGGGCTGGGCTGGGGTCAGGGGGCTGGGAAGGGGCTGAGGGGCTGGGACGAGGCTTCTGCACTCCCCAGGACACAGGACCAGCGTGAGCCCAGGGCTGTGGGCAGCCCCGGGTCATGACTCAGCTCCACAGGGCTGCAGGAACCCAGCCCCACATGGACCTTACAGCCAAGGAGGATGGGGATGAGACCAAGGACCCCCTGTGTCACCCCAAGCTCTCCTGGCAAATGCAACCCACCATTGCTCAGGGTATGACATGGGCACCAGCAACGATGGAGAGCTGGGATCAGCCCTTGGGAGTGAGGAAAAAAACCCCAGAAATTCACCCACCCCCCACCCTTGAACAATGGGTCTGTTAATTAAAATCAAATCCGTGGTGGAACAGGTTGTGCTGGAGCCGGCTCGGGAAGCCCCGTGTGCCCACAGAGATTGGCCCACGGGGCGAGGAGGAGCTGCCCGTGACACCCGGGATGTCTCCCAAACCCCCAGGCACTTCCAGAAGCCCTTCCCAGGGAGCTGGGCTGGGGGACCAGAGCCAGGCTCCAGGGTCACCTCCAGCCCCAGGCTGAGGCTGGGGACAGGGACAGGGATGTGCTGTCCCAGGAGGGACCGGGGCTCTGTGGGACCCTGAGCTGTCCCATTCTGCCCAGGGCAGCCTGGACTGAGCAGGCAAAGGGACCTGGGGCTCCTGCATGGACTGAGCTCCAGCAGGGACCCAGGTGGGTGCTCAGAGGCTGCTGACAACTGGGGATCCTGTCAGCATGTCCTACCCACCCCGCAAGCCCCACAGTGCCAGCTGTGCCACGTCCCTCCGGGCTGCCAAACCCTGTGCCACGCACCCCTCTTATCTCTGGGTGGAGAGAGGAGGATTGGCCAAAACCTCCCCACAGCCAGGGCAGGGACTGGAGACAGTGCTGGGGCCCTGGGGACGTGACAGCCTGGGCACCGAGCTCTGGCACCTACGTGGCTACAGACTTGGGGCCAGGGCAAGCCCTGGGCTCACCCCAATGTCCCCCCAGGGAGATGCAGCCCAGCCCGGGGGTCCTGGACCCTCAGCTCTCCACCAGCCTCCTCCAACACCACTGAGCTCCCCCAGCTCCTCCTGCCATTACCTGCATGGCTGCTGGTGTGGGGACCAGGTGTCCTCACGGGTCCCCACACCCCGGGTCAGGCTGCCCTCGCCATGGGCACAGGCAAACAGCAGTGGCAGGGGACAGGCACAACCCGCCAGTGACCTGAGCAAAGCCTGGTGCTGGGTGTCCCCCAGGTGAGCAGCAGAGCTTGGTGTTCCCCATGTGGGGCCAGGGAGCCCCTATTTATAGCAGCACCTTCCCCCTCGTGCTCCAGCCTGGAGAATGCCCATATTGTGGGGATTTGGCAGCGGCGCCGCGTTTGTGTTTCACTAACCGAGCAGAACCACGAAAACCAAACCCAGAGCCAAAGGCACTTCAGAGCTGACAAAAAAAACACCCGTCAGGAAAGCAGCTGGGACAGTGCAGGTCTGGGAAGGGGGTTCAGCTCTGCAGAGACACCTCGGAGCTGGCAGCTCCTGGATGGCCACCCGTGCCCTGGGATGCTCCATAAAGGGCCCTGGTCACACAGTGCCTTGGCACATCATCCCCTGCCTGGCACGGGTGCTGGCAGGACCCTCGGGGTCCCTGCTGGTACCAGATGGGCTTGGGAGGACCCAGCCCTTGGAGTTCTGGCTTTGTCCCACCCTCCTTGCTTGAGCAAGAGGGGGTTGCAAAGACACAAAATTAGCAAATCCCACTTCATTTTGGGTGACACCACCCTGAGAAGGGCCAGGAACCTCATGCCAAGGGACAACCTGTCCCTGTTTAGCCTTAATGCACCTGCAGGTGTAAGGAACTGTGGGATGGGATGCTGCCATGGGACAGCACCGTGTCCTCCCCAGATTGGTGCTGAAGGCACTGAAGGAGCCCCTGGAGGGAGGGAGGGTGGGTTGGGTGGGTGCTGGTGCAGCACTGGGGGCCGAGGGGCCGTGTCTTACCTTGACGGTGCTCTGGTGGCTCACAATCCACATGGGTGCCAGGGCAGGGTGGGGAGAGCTGTCCCGGCGGCGCTGGGCTCGGGGGCTGTGGGGGGCATGGCCCCAGGGCTACCAGGGGCACCTGCCCCACTCAGCGCCGGCCCCGCGGCCGCAGCACGGCCAGGCAGAGCCACATCAGCTCTCAGCAGGCAGGGTGGGATGGGCACCGGCACTGGCACCGGCACCGGCTCCGGGCGGCAGCGCCACGAGGCGTGCGGGCACTCCGGCACTGAGTGTCAGGGCTCAGCCAGAGCCTCCTCTGCCCATTATATCCAATTCCTTCCTTATTTACCTGAACAAACAAGCGGCGCTTACCTCAGCCAAGGTGTTTGAACAGCCCGGGCTGAGTTAACCCTTGGCAGGGGCATCCAGGCACTGGGCTCAGACCTGAACGGGCCCTGGGAGGGGACTGGGGCAAATCTGGGCACCCCTTCCCACTCTCACCTGCGATGAGACCAGTGGCTCCTCCTGGACTCAGACCTGCAGCACAGAGACCTGTTGGATGTGTGGGAGTCCCAGGCCAGGCCCTGCCATCCCTGAGGGATACCCCAGGACCATCATCAACCGGTACCCAGGAGCATCCCTGACCCAAAACCTGGGGCCATCCCTTACCCAAGGTCTGTGGCCATGAGGGGCTTGTGGTGGAGCCTGTGACTGAGGGGACTCAGAGTCATCAGGGGCAAGGGGAGCCCCTGACACCACCTAATCCCTCCTCAGCCCAGGACATGGCTCTGTCCAGTGCCTGGGGGTCCGTGGCTGCTGCTGCAGGCAGGGCTGGGCACGGGGGCATGGCCAAAACGTGCAGAGCTCCAGGCCCAGGTTGTCCCCACCGGCATAAGCAGGAAAAAGCTGTTCTGAGCAAGACAGACACCGAGCTGGTATTTATTGTCTTTTTTTTTAGTGCATGAGGCAGGCAGGGCAGTTCAGGCAGTTCTCCCACACACGTAGTGCTGCCAAAACCAAACTCCCCTGTGCCCTAAAAACCCATGCCAGGCCAAACCCCACCACAAACACCCACAGTGCAACTCAGGTCAGCCCCACGTCACTGAGTCCCGGGGGCTGCACAGCATGTCCCCAGCCCATGGCGTGGCAGAGCTGGCATCCCCCTGCCCTGACCCAGGCCAGTCCAGCAGGGCCGATAAGCTTCCATGGGAAATGTTTGCCAGGAGGAAAACAAACCCTGGGGGGAGGCGACCCCAGCCCGAGCGCGAGGAAAGGGCTTCGTTGCTATCGGTAGCACCAGGAGTTTCTGCCTCCCTTTGAAACTCCTCAATGTTATCTTATCGTGGGGAAAGTTCCCCCCCGGATCAGCACTCCCATGTCCCAGGGGAGCTGTTTTGGTACACACAGCCGGGCCTGGAACACGTGGCGGGGGTGTGGGGGACATGGGGTGGGCAGCACCCCTGGTGAGGGGATGGATGCGCTGGGAAGCCACCAGCCCCTGGTCAGGCTTTGCCAGGGGTTGAGCATGTGGGGTGTGGATGTGGCACAGTCAGGAGGGGGGTCTGGGATACCCAGTGTCCCCCTGGTGCTCCTGACTCTTGGCAGCCACAGTAGAGCCCACTGGCCCGCTTGGATCATCCTCTGCTTTGGGCAAGGCCCCACGGGCACCCAAACCTGCTCCCCTGTCCCACCCCAGCATCCCCTGAGGGCACCTGAGGCAGGAGCATCCCAGCAAAGCCCCAGGGCCACAGCCCTCCAAGCATGGATACCTTCCCCACAGCACAGAAATGCAGGTGCCTCGACTGTGGAGACTGAGGATGTGGAGTGAAATCTCAAGTGCACTCTGTGCTGGGCTTGCACCAGCCATGCTGGGAGATGGAACTGCTGTGACACCACCTCCGGTCACCCTTGTTTACTGGGTTTCTTTACAACTTCTCAGCACAGCCAACACCAAACTAGAGCACCCGAGGGAGTCAGGAGCAAGGCAGAGCAGAGCACAGCTGGGGACACTGGGCAGCATGTCACCAGGTGGAGGGGATGCACCAGCAGCTCCTGGTCCCTGCTCCAGAGCATCCCAGACTGGGTCATCCTGGGCTGTCTGGGAGCCTATTAACCAACTCACACCTCAGTCTGAAAGAGCTTTCCCTGCTCCTCTTATCGGCAGCACTGGGATCTTGATAAGACTAAGAGATTAAAGGAAAAAACATTTGCTTTTCTGGGTTGAGGGAGAACTCGGCTGTGCAGTGCAGCAAAACCAGGCAAAAGGCCCAAAATGACACCTCTGCTTCCTTCCCAGGTGCTCAAGGCTGCAGCCACCAGTGTCCCCAGCCCCACCAGTGTCCCCAGCCCCACCATGCCAGGCTGTCCCCGCTGCCTTTCGCAATCGCAGCTCACACAGCTCTTGCTTGCACATGCAAACCAGGAAAAGGAGAGATTGCAACACCTGAGGAACAACAAAAGAGGGAAATGAAGTCTGGGTTTTCTGCCCCATGTGCGCAGTTTTCGGTGCTTTTTCCTTGTCCTCCCTGTCAACCCATCGGCTCCAATTCCGGTGCCTTCTGCCACGGCTGAAACTTCAACGCTTGGGAACGTGGCTGGAGGGGAGAGATGGAGAAACGGCTCATGAATCAGCCTGGAAGAATCTCTGCCCACCTGCTTGCAGCTAATCTCTGGCTCCATCACAAGAATAATAGATAAGTAGCCATGTCACATATAATAAAACTATTGAAGGCCCTTGATGTCACTGCACAAACCACAGAGACCACGGAGCCCGACCTGTCCCCAGACACAGCTGTGCTTCCTGGTCCCCTGCAGTGGTGGCTCTTGCTCTGCTCCAGCTCCTGAACAGCATTTGGGGACAGTGGTGGCACCTGGCAGAGCCAGGGTCCTTCCAAGAGGTCTCATCCTGCCTCCCAATTCTGTGCCTCAGGGCCATGCTGAGTCAGGGTGAATCCCAGCTCCCCGGCTCCAGGGCAGGCATGCTTAGGCTTTTCTGCAGCTCAAGGAGATTAGAAATGGTGGAGTGGTTGAAGTCCCTTTAATGCACCCCCACACACACCTTGGAGGGGACCCTGGAGGTGACAAAGGATCTGCAGCAGAGCCCAAAGTTCCCCAAGGACCAGGGAGCCAAGTGCAGGAACCCACAGGTGTGCATGGAGGGACTGTTTGTTGTGCAGTGACCCCGAGCAGATCCAGCGGGGAGCATGTCCAGAGCTCCCGAACTGCTGGGATTGCTCCAGAGCCGAGACCACCTGCAGCCCCTCAGAATCCCCCTCCCCCTGGTCAGACATTCCCACTTCCTGGGCAGCCCCTGGGCACGCAGGGCCGCTCCCCTTTATTGCCCCCGTGGCTGCCCCATCTCCCAGCTGCTGCCATAAACCTGTTTACGGCCGTGTGTGTGCCCGGGGCAAACAGCTGTGCTATTGCTGCGCCCTCGCCCGTGCCCACCCCGCAGAGGGCAAGGGGCTCCCGGCCCTGCTCTGGCACTCAGTCCCACTTCTGCATCGGCTCCGTTGTTCTGGCATTCCATCCCCACTGCCTGGGGCAGCCCCTGGTGCTCCTGTGCTGCTGCAGGTGCCACTGTGGTGTCCCCTGCATTCCAGGGCAGCCCTTGAGGCTGCAGAGAGAGGGAGCTGGGAAGGCACTTCCATCCAGGAGCACAGGGGTGGGTGTCAGCTCCTCACTGCTGGCACAGGGGGGCCCGTTGCCATCCCTTGGCTGAGCACAGAGGCATTGGTGCTCACCTGTCCCTATGCAAAGGCTCCTTGGCGCCCTGTGGTGACAGTGTTTGGCTCTGGGGTGTCACAGTTCTGCTTCTGCAGCCTGGCTGTACCTGGAGGGTGGCTGAGGAAGGACAAGGTGGGGGCTGAGGAAGGTAGTGGGGGCTGAAGACACCAAGGGGATGCCAGCATGTCTCTGAGCCCAGCCCCAGGACCACCGGGTCCCTCCCCAGGCCCCTGCCCTGCTGGCACCCCTGGCCTGGGTCCCCAGCTGGGCCCGGTGCTGCCAGTGCCAACCCCCGGTGACGCAGGGAGGTCACAGGCGCCAGGCCGGGCAGGGAGCAGCAGATCCACCACCGTGTTTGCTGTTCCCTGCCCAAAGCCCTGCTCTTTTCTTCCTCCAGTTGCATTAAACTCCTGCTTTTGTCTCTTGGGATTAAAAGCCTGGAAATGGCTGCGGGTCGCAAGGTCGTGCCAGGAAGAGAGGGCTCAGGGCGGGCTGGGCACGTCCCACTCACTGCAGGGTGAGGGAAGGTCGTGGGTCCCCTGCACTGTCCCTGGAGATTTGGGGAGCAGAACAGGGAAACCCCTGTCTGGGGAAGGATCCTGCACTGGGCTCTTCATGCAGCTGCTGCCTCAGCACACGAACCCCAGATCACACCCAGTGTGAGAGAATCCCCCCCAATAACTCCCATGGGCACCACACTCGTGTTCTGTCACCGTGACCCCGTCCCACGGGCACAGCAGGACGGGCAGCAGGGCCAGCACTGTGCCCTGTCCCTGGGGCCACTGGGCAGTGGCAGTTCCCAGGCACACACGGGCAGCCAGGTGAGACGGCCGGGCCCGGCGCCAGCAGACGGGATGTTGTCTTTTCACACAGCCCCGAGTGGGGCTGAGCAGCAGCAAACCCTGCGCGGCTTCAGTTCCCACACTGGGTGCCACTGAGAAATGCAAATTCATTCTTCTGCCGCTGGTTCTCCCCACATGCAAAACGATCCTCGGGCATAACGGCCCCATGGAGCGCCAGCCCGGAGCGTGGGAGCTGCCGGGAGGGAACACCCAGGTGGGAGTGGGTGGCACAGGCAGCTCCAGGGACAGAGGGCTGGGGCAGCACGTGGTGCCCCCGGAGCAGGGCAGGCTCTTGGTGCTGGTCCACCCTTGGTTCCTGAGCTGTCCATCCCAGGAGAGGCTGCAGAAAGTTCTGCACTGGGGTGAGACCCCAAAAGTAACTCCAAACCCCACACTCAGCCCGGTCCCAGCCCAGTCTCAGCCCAGAGTAAGAGTTGGCAGGGCTGGATGGCGAGGGGTGCGTGGTGACCCGTCCCTCTCCTCCCATCGCTCCCGACCTGCTCAGCCAGGTTTGCAGCCCCAGTGGAGCAGAGAAGGGGAGGTGGCCCTGTGGCCCCCCGTGCAGAGGGCAGGGACCCCGAGGGGTGAGGCAGCTCCACATCCCACAGCATTCCACGTTGCTGTGGGTTCCCTGGGGCTGGAGGGGGCCGGGCACACCGAGCTGCCCAGCAGAGCCAGCCCTGACTCAGCCGTGACTCACCTGGCACGAAGGAAACGTGTCACTCCCGTGAGCATCGCCCGCTCAGGCACCTTGTCCTGGGGACTCAGCAAGGACCTGAGGGCTCACACAGGGAAAAAGGGGTGTGGGAGTGGGGCAGGACCCCAAACAAGGTCCCATGTTCTGCCTTCCCCCACTGTGCAGGCCTTGGGCAGGCTGCAGAGCTTGGAGTTATTTTCTTTTCCCTGGCAAACACATGACCCTGGGGGCAGCTCATGATCATCCCTGGCCTCATCAGCCACTCCTGCACTGTGAGGAGCCACCATTCCTGGAGCCTGGTCTGGGGAGGAGGGAGCTGTGATGGGCACCAGGAGCTGGGCAGGGGCACACAGAGTTCCCCCCAGACCTGGGCCCTGGCACGTGCCAAAGCCCCACCAGGGACAGGCAGCATTCCTTGTGCCATCCCTGGTTTCTCAGGGCACGACGTTAAAGTACAAAGTGATTAAACCTCTGCAAGGGAGCAGCGAGCCAGGGCTCCAGCCCCAGTGTGGAATGTGACCCCAAATGGCTCCACGTTCCCCTCAAAGGGCTGTCACAGCTCCAAGCCCATCTCTCCTCATTCTGGTTCTCCTCATCCTGGTGCTGGCTCAGGCACTGGCAGAGCAAGGACATCACTTCTCTCCTCAGCCGTGGATTTTGAGGGAAGCAAAATGTTTGTTCTGTCAACATGTGCCTAATCCTCAACCAAAAGCTGATGAAAACGCCATGGGGGGAAGGATGGGAATGAGCTGCCCTTTGAGACAAAGCCCTGGTGGTGACAGCCACAGACCTGGCTGGGGGAATGGGGATCCTCCACCAGCACTCAGTCCTGGGGCACCCTGTACCAGGCAGGGTGGGGGGATGGCTCTCCATGGAGCCCCAGCTGAGCCTGGCCCTGCCCCAAACCCCAGCAGATCTGGAGCTCCATGTAGGAGGTGCATCAAACACATCCCTGCTCTGCAGGGATTGCCTGGCCTCAGCAGCCAGTGCCAGCTCCTTTCCCTTGAAACTGCAGCCAGTGGGTGCAGGTGGCACCCAGCAATGTCCTGCAGTCAGTCAGAGTGGGATTGTCCCTGTCCCTGCTGACCCAGCACTCGCTGGGCATCAACAGGCATGAACATCACGAATGGGCTCACCTGAGGATTAGCATTTCCAGATGACCCATAAAACCTTTTTCCTGGTAGGATGAAACAACACCCTGTCCTGTGAGGCTCGTTCCCAGCCTGGCTGGGGCTGGGCTGAGCCAGCAGAGCTGCCCCTCACTGCCCACCTGGGGGCAGCCACTCAGCCCAGCCCAGCCCAGCCCAGTCCTGGCCCCAGCCCCGCAGAGACCTGCTCCCAGCACTAAGCAGCACCACCCCTGCACCCTTCACCCTCCAAAAAAAAAAAAAAAAAAAAAAAAAAAGGTACATTTAGCAGTTTCCATTTGTTTGCTCTTTAAATAATTGTTTCCTTATCGCTATTGATTTAGATCCCTTTAAAATTCTGACAAACCTGCTTCTCAGGCACCTCACCTGCTTCCTCCCAGCCTGCTCCCCGCGGGCAAGGCTCTCTCACTGCACCTACCACAGGGTTCTCAGCACTGCTGGGCTCACAGGGGCACGAGGAGCTCATCCTGTGGTCCCTCCAAGGCCACCCTGGGTCTGGGGCTTCAGTCACAGGCTGACATCACGGGCCAGCCTGCAGCTGTCAGTGGAGGAAACTCAGCCACAGTAAACAACGAGGAGGGAAAATGCAGCAGATTAGATAACGAGGAATGGCAGTTCTTGCTGTGTTTCCTGCAGGAGAGCCAGTGCTGCACAGCCCCTGCTGAGCCCAGTGCAGGGAACTCGGCCCCAGAAGAGGCTGAAACTCCCATCCTATGGGATGGCTTCCCTGGAAAAGGACCCAGCTCAGCTCAGCCCTGAGGTCTGGGGGTCTGTCCCTCCCTCCCACAGAGCTGTGCATTGCCCCGGGGCTGGCAGTGGAAGCACAGCACCCAGACCCCCTTTTCTCCACAGCCTTTCACTGCCCTCCCAACTGGGACACAACATGGACCTTGAGGTGTGCAGACCCTTCCTCGTGCCCAGTCCAGGGGATCTGCCCACGCAGTCCCTGCCCAGCCAGCTCCTGCCCAGCTCAGCAGCATTGCCCCAGCCTCCAGTGGAGGTGCCAGGCCAGGTGACAAGTGCCACCCCCTGGCCAGCCCAGCCAGGACAGCAGCTGCTCTGGGAGTGTGTGGGGACGTGGCTCTTGTGTCCTGGCCACTGTCACCAGCAGGTCCCAAAGCCTGGAAAAGCCACGTCCCACAGACCCAAAGGGTTTTGCAGTGGAGGAACAACCTCAGCTCCCCCTGCTGGCACCTGCCCCAGACACGGCCTGTCCACAGCACACCCTGTTCATACACCCTCCCCTGGGAGCCCAAGAACCAGGACCCAGTCAGCCCCTCCAGCCTGGCCCAGCTTCTCCCAGTCCCACGACCGTGGCAGGGCATGGAGCCACAGATCCCGTGGTGTGCCCGTGGTGTCCCTGCTCCTGGCACGGTGTCCCTGCTCCTGAGCCACCTCACCGGACACTGCTCTGCTCATTCCAGCTGTAAGGATGTGAAAACCAAACTTTGTCCTCCCCCTTTAAGTTACCAGGAAGGCATCACTCCTGCAGGGAAGCACTAGCCAGAAATGCCGGGAATGGGATGCCCAAGGCAGCTCCAGAGCCAGCCCAGCCCCAGCTGCTGCCCATTCCACGGGGCACACAGGGCTGGTCCGTGCCTGCGGGTGCCATCTGCCTCCTCGCCGGGCTCCTGACAGCTTTTACTGCCTGCCTGTGTTATCAGTGGCATAGGAAACGTTGGAGATTAGATTTCCTTAAATAATACGGTGCAACTGGGTATTTTCCTGGCAACACTGAGGTGGCTGAACTGCAGGTTACACAGAGCTTCCAAAGAAAACTCAAGTTCCCTGTGACCCTGCTCCCCACCCACTGATCCCTGGCATCATCTCCCCACTGACCTGGCCTCATTTCCCCCTTGGCCTGTTAACATTCCCCTGTGCATCCCAAGGGATCTGCAGGGAAGCAGAGGGAAGGAGCGAGCACAGATCCTCCCTTGGCATCACGCTGCACCCCACAGGCTGCTACACAGGGTTAGTGGAAGTAACAGGTAGGAGAGAGAAAAATAAGTAAAAATCACAAACCCTGCTGTTCTCCTCTCTGCTGCTGTTCCAGGTGCTGATCCTGGATGGGCAGGTACCTACTGGAGCCCTTGGGCTCACACCTGCAGATGTGAGGACACGCAATGGTGCTGGGGAGGTTTTGGAGCAAATCCTGCCCTTCCCCTCCAGCCAGAGGTGCACAGTCACCCAGCAAGGCACAGGGCATGGGCCAAGCAGCCCTGAGCACTCAGCACACCCTCATCCCTGTAACCCATCCCACAGAGTGGGGAACAGCCTCCCGCTGACCACCACATCACTGTGGGGACCAGAAACAGCTGCATAAACCCAGAACTATTTTTGTAACTTTTAATGGGCAGTGATCTGGTTCCCCTTAAAGCAATAAACAAGCAGCAGAAGCACCTGAGCAGCTCCAGGTGCCCGGGGTGGCCGTTTGCCTTGGCCTCCTGCCCACCTGCACGGGATGGTAGTGCAGGATGACCCGCTCAGGAGACACCATTCAAGGTGTGATGGGATTTTCCTGCGCTGGCAATCTCTGACAGGTTGCAACCCTAAAGACAAACAGCTTCGTTCAAGCAAACAAGGAGCAAATGCAAAGCTGGGCAGCAGCAGGGCGGGCAATCCTCCTCTGCCCAAACACACCAGCCTTGGGACACCCACCAACACCCAGGGCTTGAGGGGCGCGTTCTGCTCAGGGCACAAAGCAAACACCCACAGGCACAGGGAGCAGGATGTCTGTGCCCAGTCAGGCTTTCAGTCAGGCTTACTGCCACACGAAAGCTCCAGGCATTTATTCAAATGGTAAAAGCACACCCGGCCCTTACAGATGGAGGTTTCTCGCAGGGATTAGTAACAAACTACCAGGGAAGCAAAGAATGGCCTTGGCTGAGCTGCTCCTGGGGCAGTTCCTCCAGGTAATGCTTGGCCTGGATGCCCTGAGCAGCAAAGCCTCACCTGGGAACTCAGATCCACCTGAGACAACTGTGCAGGGTGTCCAGCAAAGCCAGACCTTCAAGTGCCTCCACCTTGATACACAGGAGCACCAGGTATTCCCTTAGGGGTTGTGAGAATAGAAAAAGACCACATGTCCTTCCTTGCAACATCCTGTCCTGCCACCCCAAGGGACTCAGGAGCCAGCAGGTCTGATCCCTCTAGTCTGGGCCATTTGAGGGTGAAGCATCAGCCCATCTTGCACCAGGCTCCAAGGGCAGGGCCAAGGGAAGGGCTGGGATGCAGATCAGCCACACAAGGAGCACCTGGGGATGCAGCTGTGGCACTGCTCTCTGTGGAGATCACTGAGACCATCCCACTCCTCCTCAGGAACTGCTGTAAAGTGACCTGACTTTGTCACAGGGGAATCCACAGCCAGCAGGGAGCAGCAGGCTGTGCTGGCTCCTGCTGCAGCCCCAGGGGGATCCTCCTCCCAACAGACGCTGCAGGAGTCCCCTCCCTCCTCCATCCCCCTCACAACCACCCCCACAGCCTCTCCCATCCCCACCTGGAGGCTGGACAGGTGGTCTGATAACCTCAACATGCTCTGAATTTGCTGTGGTTTCAATGATTTGGGGTAAATCAGGGCTGGAGCTGGTTTAAAGTTGCTGAGTGTCTGAGGATGGAGCAAAGTGGGCACAGTTAACTACAAGGTGAGAGACTTAAAAGTTTCGCAGCTTCAATAAAACTCAACAGCTACAGAGCAATTTTTTCTGTGTTAATTTAATCATACAAATATTCATTTATACATTAAGGAAAAAGCTTCCTTTATTTTCACCCCCAATGTGCTATCATAGGACTTCTCCCAGACTCAGAGGCAACACACCATCCCGTGCTACACATGCACTGCCCTGGCGAGCACAGACAGGCTGGGAACCACCCACACACTCACACACGGGAAAAATGAAACACAACAGAAACCCAGACGTGGGACAGCGTGCATTTCCCACCCACACCTCTGCTCTCCCACTGCACAGCTCTGCACAGCTACCAAGCCCTGGCGAGGCCTGACTCCAACTCCCAAGGTGTGGGCAGAGATTCCCACTCCCTCCTCACTCCCATGGCACTGCCACTTCAGGGTCAGTCCCAGGGACATCCTGTTCCAGTTTGCCAAGGCTGAGAGGTGCCACTGCTCGAGCTGTGTTAGTGACGGGGCCCAAGTGGCTCTCACTTGCCTCAGGGACCCCCGTAGAGGCCATCAGAGATGTTCTGCACTATCCTTTTCCCTATGGGAACCTACACAACTTTAGTGTCCCGAGGTCTCGTGGGCAGAGTTTTACCAAATTCATGTCAAATCCCCCATTTAAAAGCTGGACACCTGCCAGCATGAGCAATCCAAGGGCTGGCTGCACCATGAAGCTCCAAGGGAGCAGGAGATAAAACCACCTTTGGCCTCAGCAAAACAGTTTTTACTCTAGGAAAAACCCAGAGGCAGAGAAATCCTTGACTGAAACATCCTCCCACTGGCACAGCCAGGGCCACAGCCTCGACCCCAACAAGCCAGCACTCCGTGGACCCCTCAGCTCCTGGGCAGAGCAGGGAGGAGCAGCAAGAGCTGCAGATATCAGAGCAACTCAGCTCTGGCCCTGCTTTCCTCACACGCCAGAGCACATGACCCTTGGCCCCGGGACAGCACAGTCTGCAAACACACACGACGAGAGAGAAACAGCCTGTGCAGGAAGCGAGAGGTGCATGCAGGTTTTGTTTTTTCAAGACAAGGGAAATGCAGCCTTAGGAGGAACACAGGAACATGCCTGTGGCAGCCATGGCACGTGGGAGGAGCACAAGCCCAGTGCAGGGGTATCCCAGAGTCCCTGGTGCCTTCACTGACACCAGGCAAAGGTCACAGCACCAGCTCCAACTCACAGACTCAGATCTTGATCTCCCTCCCTTCCACTACACAGCTGACACAAGGAGCTAATAAAGATAGGGAATCACGTTGTCACTTGGCCCAAGCACAGCCTCGGGGGTTCAGTGCCCTCAGCAGGGGAGCAGCAGTGCTGCAGGAGGTGTGATGGACATTCAGACCCTCAGAGGGGCTCACAAGAGGCATCTGGGAGAAAAGAGGGAATGAGAAAACACTCCACCTGCCCACACCACACCATGGGGCTGCACATAACTCCCCAGATCAGCGCTTGGGGGGTCACTAATCCAAGGCAAAATGTTGTTACAGGACAAGAATCAAACACGTAGAGCAAAGCTGCACCTCCTGTGGGTTCACACTGATCCCAACACCGGCCCAGCTCCAGCTGCTGCCAGGGCAGAGCCCGGTGCCCACCCGACTGCAAGGGCAGGTGCCAGGCAGCCAAAATCCTGAGTGACAGTTCTATGCTGGTAATTTTTACATTATACTTGTTTCTTCCAGCAAGTAGATTTCTGAAGGGAAATTTCAGGTAATGGTCACCTTTAACAACTGAACCTGTGAAACATGAACAACATCCATCACCCACTTCTTCCTCTGCTGGGCACAAGGAACTCCCACTGTCCCCACGAGATCCATCCACATGCACTCAGGTGGCAGTCCTTGGCAGCTGCAAGGAAGGATTCCCCCATTCAAAGCCAACCTTGAACACACAAACAGCAGTCAGGGTAGGGCTGAGTATACAACTCCACCACAGGGAGAGGCCTTCACTAGAAAGATCTGGAAGAAGGTACGGGGACCTTTGCACATTCCTGTATCTTTGGCAGATGGCTCTCCCAGCCTGGTTACTGGGCAGGACAGTGCCCTGGCCCAGCCTGGTTACTGGGCAGGACAGTGCCCTGGCCCTGCTCCTGCAGCAGGGTCTGTGGGACAGCACTCACAGCACACCCACCACAGCCTGAGGCTGAGCTCCATCCCCTCACACCCAACCCAGAACTGAGGAAAACACACTGCAGGATCCCCAGAGCAACACAGATCTTTTGTGACCCCTCCCCTAAGAGAAGCCCTGGAGAGCCCACTCGGAGCCCAGACAACAAAGGCAGATGAAGACAAGGCAACAGAAGGACCCAGCTGGTGGTGCCAACTGCTGCTCTGAGCTCCACAACACGTGGATCAGCCTCTAAGCTCACACCTCAGCACAGCAGAACACAATGCAAACTTATGCTCTGTAAGAGAGAAGAGGAGACTCCAAATGGAAAGGACCAGATGTCTGCAAAGCTTTGCAAGTACCACCAGGTGCATCACAGCTCCAGAGACTGCCCCTGGCACGCAGTGCCCGCGTGGTGGCTCCGGGCATGGCACAGGGGAGGGAGCTACAGGGGATTTTAACCTGCTAACCACACAGGACAGCTTGGGAACTTGAATAAATTGGATTCTTATTAACATTTGTGTGTGTATTTGTGTATTTCATGTACAAGGCGAAGGGAGACAAGCCCTCCATGTTACCCCAGAAGTCCCAGAGTCTCCCTCTCCAACTCTGGTGCTGAGCCCCAGCCTCAGCGTGGCTCCCAACGACACCCAGGACAATTAACAGCAACACCCAAACCAAAAGGAAAAGAATCAAAAGGTTAAAAAGTCAGTAAGTAAAACCAGCAGATGCCATTAAAAACACAGTGCTGGATGCAGCCCCAACCTGGCATTAAAAAGGCCTGGCAGGAGCAGCCCCTGCACAAAGCCCAGCAGGGCCAGGCCCTGCTCAGCAGCACTCTGGGACACTCGGGGAAAATGCACGCTGTCCCTTCGGAAAAATAGGGACAAGAAACAAACAGAAATAAAACATTTGCTCAAACTACAACCGCTCCGTAGGCAAAATATTCTTTTTTAAAGATGGCTTTTAAATTTTCATTTTTAAACTCTTTAAGCTACCTAATTACGTGTGAGGATGATTTCTAAAACCCCAAAGTGTTGGTGTCTCTTCTTCCTCATCGCATTTACACCACTCTGCAATCCAGCAGTCACACATGCATACCCAGGTTTTGGATTCTCCTCTGGAAACATCTAGTCTTAAGTTATTGGGCTTTTGTTTTTTCTTCTTTATCCAGAACACGGAGGCAGAGAAGGGGGGTCCACGCTGTGTGTCTGCCACATGACTCCCCCTCCCTTCCCCCAAAAGTCAGTTTTCTCTTAAATTCTCCTCTTGTCGATACCCGTTTTGTGTGTCTGTGTTTTAAGACTGTCCGAAGGGATAAGGACCGTGGAAACCCTGAAAGAAAGTTGGAGACATAATCAATTTCAATAGGCAAGAAACAGAACACTCAGTGCTCACCTCCAAATCCTGCCCAGCCTTCCCAGGGCTTCCCCCACAGCAGCCCCTCTGCCCTGCCAGGGCCGTGCCGGTCCAGCCTCACAGACCCTGCTGAGCTGCACCTGCCAGGGCTGCTTTCCCAGAGAGGGCAGATGCCATCACTTACCTCTCTCAGGTGGTTTTTAGGCCGAGGCCACAAAATAACCTGTGTTTTCTACACCAGAATCCCCCAGAGATGCTACACCCCCTGCAGGTCCAGCCCTGCAGCCCCCCAGTCTGCCCCAGAGACCACAGCAGTCACAGGGCTGGAACTGAGTAAGGGGCTATTTCAGAAAAAAACCTGAAGATTTGTTTTTGGAAGTCCATGTTCCCACAACTGCCATTTGTGCTCTCTCAAGGTAACAATACACATTTGCCTTCAGAGAAATCAACCACAACATTGACCAAAATCCCAGAACGCTTCCTAGAGAATCCATTTCCCTTCTTTACATCCTGAAGTGAGTCACCTAAATGTCAGATCTAGTCATGGGTCTCAAATTAACATGAACTCCTTTTGTAAATTCTATTGTTTGGATCAGCTATCTGGGATTTCATGAGGAAGCAAAAGACCCACAGGCAGCACAAGATATCCCCCAGTTCACAGCAAGATGAAGTTTGTCAGTGATGAAGGTACAATCCCTACACAAAACTCTACTGTAAGACCCAATCACACTGAGGTCAGGAGGGAGAAAGCTTGTTATATCTCACTGTCAGAGTTGGGAAATCATTATGCAAATGTTTCTAAACACAGCCCAGCTCTTCCCAGCACACTGAGTAGGGCAGACAAGAACCCAAACAGCCAAAGCCATTCCTGCTGGGGCTGTCCATGAAGCTCTGACCAGTTTTCACCACTTGGCTTTTAACAGGGTAAATTTCAAAGGAATCACCTTTCCTGCAGGTTCTCCTGCAATTCCATAACCCCCTCCCTGCACGAGCCAGGGCCATACAAGTCTGAACACAGATCATGTTAAAAATCAATGTCACCAGCAAACCCCAGGCTGGAGAGCTCTGCTGCAGATCTGCACCAGGAAGGAAGTGCCATGAGCCGTCTGTGATCTTGCTAGAGCTGGAGAGACTTCATTCTTTGGGATGTACCAGGTCGTAAATACAGCCAAGAGGTAAAATGCAGCAGCTCTCAGAACCCAACCAAGAGGAGGATGAGCAGAAAATTAACCAGGACATCTTGTGAACTGTGTGGGAAGTATGAAAGACTGGGAACATGGCAATTGCTGTTTGCAGACAGAAATACAAGCAAGTGATGGAAAAACAAACACGCTTCTACCCCGGGAATATACTGCAGTCCCAGTTGGTAAAGCTTTTCAAAAGAGAACAGCCAGCAGATTCCAGCACAACAGTTCACCTCAGGAAGGAGAAAATCCCACCAAAATCCAGACAACATTTCCCACAAATACAGTCACTGAAAGAGGGGGAAGGGGAGGAGCAGGAGAGAAACATTAAGATGGTATGAAAAGGTGTACAAAAAAAGGACACAAAAAAAAAAGCAATGCACGAGCAGGATCCCAAGCAGTTTCACCTCACAGGGATTAAGCCATTGTACTTATTGCTCTGCAAAAGGAAAACAGGATTTGCTGCCTATTTCCTGTACAGACACATTTGCCAGAATTTGCTTCATCTTTGAGCTACCTGCACACAAGGCTTTGTTTGAGGCCCTGCCTGGCAGGCGCTCGGGAGGGGTTTAACCACCACCTGCCCCTCTGCCCCACTGCCCCAGGTGTACCTCAGCCCTCTTGGCTCACAGGGGATGCCACAGGCAAAATCCCCTCTCTAATGGGGGGGGTGCCACAAGCACCTGCACCCTCTGTGGTGTGAGGAATGCCTGTCACCAGCCCAGCCCAGCCCAGCCCAGCAGGTTGTTAGTGGTTTTGGATGTAGGAACCCCGAGAAGGGGCTGTGAACCTCATCTGCAGGGAAACCTCTGGATCTTCAGATACTGTTTTCTGTGGCATGTAATTTAAAGCCACACAATTATGCTAATCATGTGTTAATTAAACACAGAGCTTAGCTCACCTTCAGCGTGACAGATTCCTCAGTGTGTGCAGCTCTGCCCCCCATCACACTGCACTGAACACCTGACTCTGGGAACGAGCTCCCTGGGCAATGCCCAGGGCAGTGCCAGGATCTGTGGCCACACTCAGCTTCTCCTGACTCAAGGAATTCACCTGGAAAAAGCCCCAAGCGTTTGCTTTGGGGATTGCCACTCTTCACTGCACTTCACCCACCTGACATCCATTACTGCACATGAGAACATACAAAATTAAACACCACTTGTCTCTTTAAGCCAAGAAGAGCTGGTTTAGCACGACCTGCACAGGCCTCTCCCCCTGCCCTGTGCCACAGCCACACTGTGTCCCCTGCCCAGCCTGGCCCAGGCTCTGCAGAGCCAGCGGCCCATGACATTCATTCACCATGTGCAGGGTAAGGGTTTGGTACCAGAAAACCTCAGTTACTGCTGTAATGTAAATACCAAACCCCAGTATGACATTTTCAAGACTAATTATCCCCTCTATGCAGCATTTTACATCACAAACATGCAAAAATAATTCTGCAGACAATTGCAGTTTTTCCAAGCTGATTCAATGGAAGGATTATTCCCACTATTTTTGGTGCATTCCCATCTATTCTCCAAGTGGGATCACTGTCTTTACGAAAAGCTCAGCTGCAGCTTTGCAAATTCACTCTCAGTTCTTCCAGAATGTTCCTCAGAAGTAATTTCTCACTTGCTGGTGGGAGCACTGGCTCTTCATGCAGACCAGTGTGTGAGGACACAGGACCACGATTTTCCAAGAAAAGACTGCATGACAACTACTGGTATAAATTATTGTTTGACTTGTGCATCCAGAAGGGAAGTGAGGCATTTTGGGAAGTCAAAGCCTTTGTGATACTGAGCTCTGCAAACGAAAGCACCTGTGCTGGGAACAAAGCAAGGGTGAGGTGGATGTTTCACAAACCATCACACACAGGCTTTCAGACAGCTCTTTATTTCACCCCTGTGCCCGAGTCCCCACTGGTGCAGGTACATTGCAGGGAAGGAGGTGGATGGATGCACAGGGATACAGCAGACTCCCATGCCCACTGGCAGTGGCAGAGCCCCCGCTGCCCGACCCGTCCCCTGGGGCTGCTCCTGCCCCACTGCTCTCCCCACACTTAAGCAAACCCAGCCCAGAGAACAAAGCACTCAGCACTTCAGTTGGAGCCCATGCATGCCATGCAAACATGGTGTGGCACTGAGACCACCAGGGAGTTCCCAACCTTCTCGGAGCAGCCACAGGCAGGGCTGGCTCAGGTGCCCACAATGAGGAGGTGGCAGGGCTCAGGCACCTCACTGAGCTCCGTGCTCAGCTCGCTGACCTGACTGGGCTGAGGTAACAGCCAACTCTGCCGGGCTGCAGTGGTGCAAAGTTCAGCTAAAATCCAATTGTCTGGGACTTCCCACAGTCCAGAAGCACAGGGACAGTTGGGTTTCATGGATGAGCTGACAGGCAGCACCCAAACACGCCAGACTCTCACCACAGAGGTCAACCAGCTCATGCCACCCCAGCCCAGGCTGCAGGTGCTGGCAGCAGTGTGGCTGTTGGAGCAGCCACAGCAGCTCTGAGGCCAACATTCCCCACTGCCCAATGTAACCACATGGTGACCAGCCCAGCATGGAGCCCAGACTGCACGAAGGAAGGAGCTTCTCTCCTCCATGGATGCAAACACTTCTGGGGCATCATCCTCACCCACAAAGACACTTTGATGCCCAGTTTCAGTGAAGAAAATTCTGACAAAGTTTACAGAGGTACTCTAAAAATCTGCAAACTCGAGGTCCTGGTTTGGCAGAAGCCTCTAGAAGCCACAGCAACGTTTAAGCTCAGGGAGGGGAAGCCAGTTAAAGGCTCCAAGGACAGAGTTGTCTCCCTCTATGTACAGAAAGCTGCCAAGTAGCACGGATTAGAGCTCAGCTGCACACAGAATGGAGGGAGTTTGGGAGGGAGCATAAACACAGTGTGGAAAAAGGAATTCAGATTTTAATGCTCTGAACTCAAATACGTTTCTGTTTCACTGGGCTTTGAAGAGCACAAGCCAGGACCAGCACAGCCAGGTACCATTTGCTGTGATGGGGATGATGCCCAGTGCCCTGCCTGGGAAAATCTGTGCAGAATCACAACTTCCACGTGCAGTTTTCTGCATGACACAGATGGCAGTGACTCCTCAATTCATCTGGGAACCAGATTTAGATACAGATCTATGGATTTTATAGAGTGATAAGCACAATCTAAATGTCAGGATACAGCTATTCACTTCTGATCTACCCAGGCATGGAAACCTGTATGCTTCTCTCCTCAGTTAAGCAATTAAACTAATTCCCAGGCACTGCCAGGCTGGATCTTGGGCTTTTAATGGAAAAGCCAGTCACAAGAGAGCAGCAGTGACCATGCAGGGTTGCTATAAGACAGGAGGAGTAAATAGGGGGAAGCTGTATCAGCCTCAGCCCTGTGGAGAATCCAGAGAAAGAGACTGCCAGAGAGTAAAATATCTGTGGCACAGGAGTATCTGGGCTCTAATGCAGCTCATCCCTATCCCAAGAGAATGCCCCCCTATCCTGTGCTTAATTAAGCACATCTATACATCTCAGAGCATGCAAAACCCCCACTGGGAATAGATTTAACAACAACATGCCTCAAGCAAAGCCCAGACAGGCTCTGGCCTGCAGCCTCCCCACAGTGCTTGTGGAAGGTGGGTGGGGGGCCCAGGAAGGTGCTCCCCACTGCAGGAATAAAGGGCAGAGTTGGTTCCACCCATCCCATCTCACCCACTTACAGAGAATTCTGCCTGGTTTTGTTTGTTTTTCCCTAGGAAAGTTTGTTCCACTGAGCAGAGCACCCACACCACGTACTCTGCTGCTGTATAAAAGCATTTTTAACGTTTCCAGGAGTGAAATGCTGCTGTACTTGTCTAACCCAGCAGCAGATGGTACATCGGCACCGTCAAGACTCCGACTCCAATGGGGAGTTTTGGAGCACAAGCCACACCTGCTCAGTGCACCAGAGGGAGAAACAATTCTGACAAGGTCTGGCAACTTCATGGATGTTTTACAGATGCAGATGCCAGAAACTGCTCTTTTTTTCCCTCAAAGATTTCACAGTCTCATGCACTGCATGACTGGGTTCCCCAACAGCCTCCCTGCACAGGAATCCTCCACAGTGATCCAGGGAATATCTAAGGGCTTATTTTACTTTTAACTACAGGACATAGGCCCCTCTGAACACCTCAGCTAGACCTGACCCATCTCCTTTACTGTATCTCACCAAATGGTCCATCAAACATGACCAGGGATTCCTTCCATTCCCTGGGGTACATGAAAGGAGACAAAAATATGAGAGGGTCTGCCCAAGAGAAATAAAGTCCAGGAATCCTGGATTCCATGTCACTCTGTAACCAACCCACAGTGCTCTTTCATCTGCTCTAAAACCTGAAATAAAGCCTCTCACATCAATGTTCCTTCACAAGGCAGCAGCTCCCACTGCAGCAGTTTTCCTTCCCATCTCCAGCAGCAGAGCACAAGGCAGGTCCCTGGGGATGTGGGGAAGATGGGCCAGGCAGAGCTTTTCCCAACAGGTGCCAGAAATCCATCTGCTCCTCAGGTGATTCAATACTCCTGACAGCACCTCCAACGAGCCCTTTGCTGCTCCAGCAGCATCTCCAGCTGGAGACACTGCATTCACATCACCCCTTTGGAGAAAGAACCAAACAAAACAGACCTCCTGTTCCCACAGGCAGGGACAGTGCAAGGCCTGCCCAGGGAAGGGGGGAATGTTCACCTGGCCATTTCAAACCAGACCAACTGTCTGGGATGTACAACTCCCTCAAACTGATACAGAACCAGTACTGTATCAATGTGAACATTGGGTCTGTGGCAGAAAGCCTCCTGCCCTGGGCAGGATGGACAAGACTGGAAGAGCACTCTGATCTCCAGATCTCCTGAATGGCCTCCAGAGGAGAAGCTAACTGATTTTATTATGTCACAAACAGAAACGGTCCAGTAGAGACAAAAATACTCAAAAAATCAATGAACTTGCACATACCCCCCCAGCCCAAACCAAAAGAGACCATAAAGTTATCCCTTCTGAAGCAAGCAATCAAAATGTCTGCACTAATCTGAGATAACCCACCTCAAATTCACCACCACGCAGCCACTCTCAGCACTGCTAATTCAGGTGGTGTCCCACTGACAGGTGAACCATTTTCCAAGCCACCCACCTGACTGTCAGGGAGCAGCCTGGCAGCAGGAGCCAGCCCAGCCCTGGTGTGTGGGGGCAGAGCACATGGACTGTCAGGCTGACATGCAGCTCACCCTGGCCACAAAACACGCACAGCCCTGGGGCAAAGGGCACTACAACATGATCCACTGGCAGAGGACAGGCAGGTCACCCAGGGAGGAACTAAAGTGCTGTAGGTGAACTAACAGGAGGGCTTTATTAAGTCATTCAGCAACCAAGTGTTATTGTCCTACACAGCCTGCTCAAAGTACAGTAAAGCGTTTTTAAAGGATTTTAAAAATCAAACTAGTTTGACATACGACAGCACACACCTACACATACTGCTGCATTAACAGGTGGATTCTGAATTGTAAATAATCCTGCAATTCATTTTTCACACACAAGCAAATAAAAACAGTCAAAATATCACTCAGACTCATATAGCATCCACCAAGCAAGCTTTGGAGAGAGATTTAAAGCAAAGATAATTTAAGTCACCTACAATTATAAACAAGACAAGGACACAAACAGGAACAGTCCTTTGATTGACTGTTCCTGACAGGCAGCTTCTGGGATCAAATGGAGAGTTCTGTAGTCTCCCCACACCAGCTAAAAAGAAGTTATCTGGTTAATCCGAAGTTTGAGGGGGTGGATATTTGTTCTCTGTTCAAAATTATGTCAAACTCAGGACACATCTAGAGAGATATTTTGACTTATTTGCACACACACTGGAGCAGGCTCCAGCCACTTGCAGTTACAGCACCCGAACAAGGTTATATAAAGGAGGACTTGAAGCCAAAACAAAAAGGTGGATCTGGTAGAGTCTATCAGAGGCAAAAATATTTTAATATAACATGAGTTGGCAGAGTCAGACAGTCAAATTCAGAACCTTCCTTAGCAGGTCTGGCAGAAGCAGAAGGAAAGGGCTTTGCAGTTTGGAAGGAAGAGCAATTACACACCTGCCAGGCTCCTCCCCTACCCGTTCTCCTGCTCGCCCAGGGCACCTACCTTACTGTACGTCACTACCGACAAGTTGTTCGAGTGACTGCTGGGGGAGAGATTTACAGAGTTTTGTGACAGTCCATTCTGATCTTGTTCGATTTGGTCAGGAGCAGGCCCCCATGTGTTTTTGCTGATTGTGCCTAGCTCGGAACCCCCAGGGTCTTTTAGGTTGTTTTCATCTGGTTGCCTGTTCTTCTGTGGAGAGGCGAACGGGTTAAAGTTTCCTTCTACCTTGCGATGCGGCTGCGTGTTGAACTCTGTTTCAAAGGATGACAGCTGCTGTGTGACACCCAGAAGTCCTCCAACCTCCACGCTGAGGATCACCCAGATGACATCTGTGCAAAAAGAGACACATTTGGGTTGTCACTTAGATGGGAGTTTACAAAGAACGGGCAGAAGGAGCAAAACAGAACACGAATTCCATCCTTTACACCATCAAGAAACCAACAGATAGTTTAAAGCACATTTTTACAAAGACTCAGCAGTACTGGTTCCAGTGCCCCCAGTTCAGCAGCGCTGGGCTCAGCAGTTTGAATTTCAGGAGCAAATTAAGACAGTGGGACTGTACCTTAGGGACCCACCTGTACACACCACTGACCCCCTCGCCCACCCAACTGACCCCCTGCACACCCCACTGACCGCCCGCACAGCGGCCCCGCAGCGCCCTCTGCCGCCCGCACAGCGGCCCCGCACGCCCCGTGTCCCCGCACCCCGAGCTCGGCTGCGGGGGCAGCTCGGTGGCCAAAGGGGTTCCGTCTGCAGCTCGTGTTCTGCCTAAAGTGCCAACTTCAGGCAACAAAGGGCCACCTCCCGCAGTCCGGGGCCCTCCGGAACGCTCTGTGAGCACACGGGGCCAGCAGCGCACGCTGGACAGGCAGCCCACCTGCACGGGGCCATCCCTGCTCATCCCTCCCCTCGGACACCCTCCAGACATCGGAGAGCCGCACAGTGCCAGAGCCCCCTCCTTCCGGGCACTGCGATTTGTGCCTCCAAGTGCCAACACCTCCCGCTCAAACCCCACAACTTGGGATTCTCCCAATTGCCAAGAGAGACACAAAGACACTCTCAGTGTAAACCAAAGCTGGCGGAAAAGGGCTGTGGGACTGCACCAAAGGCAGAGGTTGGAGGCCCAGGCTGAGACACCAGGAAAAATAGCAAAATGTGTTCTTTAAAGAGAGGAATGGCTTGCAGGGGATACGCTAAATCACTGTACTAAAACCCGAGCATTCACTTCTCACATGAGGCTTTCACCACTAACAGATTTTATGCTCATACACAGTTCACAGCACTGGAAAACTGGGAAATAATCCTGACAAGGATCAGCTGCAAGAGTCTTCAGGAGAGCTGTACAAGTCCTTTGTTTTCCAGTTTTGTGTAACCTGTAATTCGTTCCAGTGTTTAGAAAACAGTTCTGTGCTGACCAAGACAACAAAGCAGCTCCCTTGATGTTTTGCTGCATTCCATGGTCTATATTTAGGCCAGGGCTGGCAGAGCTCTGCCCTCCCGCTCTGTTATCGGAGCCCAAGGCAGGGCCAGCCGCAGGAATGCCCCAGAGAGCCCCAGTGCTGGAAGGGGCCCACTCACCTCCGTAGTAGAGCCCCGTGGCCGTGCACATGCGCCACTGCCCCTGGTACATCCCGGCGGTGCTGGGGCTGCACATCTGCACGCTGACATCCGCCATCTCCTGCGGCTCCAGGGACCTCACCATCACCATGTTCACGTGCCCAAACTGGTCTCCCCCAACATACTTCAGGCAAACCCCCGGGGGCCATGCCTCTGTCCCTGGGATTAGACAGGAGAGGGAATTACTGACTGCACACATGAAAAGCTCCGTCTGTTTGTGTGGGACTGGATGAAACACGCCTGATAAAACAGTTGGATAGTCAGAGGAAACCAAGATACACAGGACACAGCAGCAGTGGATGCTGTGGAAGAATAAATACAGTTTTCAGACCAGGCTTAACTGGTGCATTTAGGGACTGGCAGAACAATTGATATTTCTATTTGACTGATTTCTTCGATACACAGGAAAATTCCCAAAGTCCCAGTGGAACAGCTGCAAAAAAATAATCAGCATAACTGACATGCACATCCCTTTCCTCAGAGGCAGAGACAAGAGCAGGACCAGGGGGTGTCTGTGTGTGTTCCCCACTTCTGCCTACCTCCATGCAGCTACTGAGCCATACACATCAAACACCTGTTATTGACACAAAGTGTTGTCAACTCGTCCTTTCGGGGATTCATTCCTTTCAGTGATTCATTCCTCTTGAAGCCTGATAGCAGTCTCAGGATGAACCCATAGTTTGAGCTAACACTGAAGTGCCAGCAATGTTTCCTTAATGGATTTATTTCCCTCCTTGCACCAACCCTTTTCTCAGTCTCATGCAAAGGTGGGACGGGTTGTGAACACAGGATTTGTCTGTGGAGATCCATGTTCAGACTGTAGAGGCTGGACTGACAGCATGACCCATGACCTGGCAGTCAGAGTCAGTAAACAGTTCAGACACAGCCACCAAAGACAACAAGTGCTAGGGCAGACAGAAAGATAAACTGCTTCTGAGATTCACGAAAAATCAGTTTAGCAGAATTTTCTTTTGCTTCTTCCCCAGTGGTATGACATGGCTAAACCAACAACTTTGAGAACACCTCCTGCCTGGCTGAGGTTGACAGAAATGGCCATGGAAAGCCTGAACCACCACAGAGCTTGGAACTGCTCCGTGTGGTCCAGGGTGAGCACGGCAGAGGCTGCTCTGACCTCAGGTTACCCCAAGGAGTATCCTTTGCAACAGCTTGTCTGCTAATTTAATCCCTGTGGGTACTGGTTTTCTTATCAAGTCCTTGCCTGTGGAACTCCCAGCCTCTCAGGGACAGCAGGATGTGTACGAGTACAGTGGGATGTGGAGCATGAGGGATGTACCAGCTGGAAAGGTGCTGAGAGAAGAGGGCTCTGAAAGAGGAGCTGGGTGCCTGGCTGGCCTCAGCCTGGGGCATGGGGCACTTGAGCACCAAGCCTCATCTGCAGAGGTTGGCAGCCCAGCAACACAGTTTAGATTAAATAATTTATGTGATTTTTATCGGGTTTAATGGCTTCAGGCTTGCAAGGTGCCTGGAATGTTGCAATTGATAAGCCCCATAAAATGAAATTATGATTATGTCATTCTATTTCACTACACTGATCTCTCAGGAGATGATAAATTGCAGTGAGTGTCCTGCAGAGCCAGCAGGAGCTGGAGGCAGAGCAGGGAGAGAAAGCCAGGTCATTAAATCTGCTGCCCTTTCAGCAATGATTCTACTACACAAACTGTTGTTTTGGCAGACAATGCAGCACCATCCTGCAGGTACCAGAGCAGGGCATTGGTTTGTACTGACACACATGAGAACCAGCTCACACGGCTCGAACTGCCAACCCCAGCTCTGCCTGCCACACTCAGCACACCCAGAATGCTCTGGTGACACACGCCCCAGGTATTCCATGTTCTAGAACTGAAGTAATACAATCAAGGGCTCCTGTAGAATTGTTAAAAACCTTGGCACTGCTTCAGTTACCTGCCTAACAAGCAGATATTATCTGGAAACACTACAGCCCTTTGATATTATACCTTAATTAAAGCATGAAATGGTTTTCAAAAGCTGCAGTGCTGCTCACACTGCACAGTCACAGCCAGTGTGAGAGGCTGCACTGCCCTGACTGTGCCCCAGCAGTGGGGCTGGCACAGCCCTGCCCTCCAGCACCACCACCAGGGCACGGGCAGGGGCTCCACAGGCCAGGCTTGAACCCACACAGGAGCCAAAACCAGTGCCAGCCTTGCCAGGAACTCCTTAGCCAAGATGAGCTCCTGCCCCTCATTTCAGAAGGCCCACGGATTTCAGAAGGCCAGAGGCTCCAAGAGGATTGAAACATCACTTGAACTCGGGTGTTAAGGTTGAATTTGCATGCAGGAAAGAGTGCATGGGAGGAACAAGAAAGGGAGGAGTCTGAAGGGCTCAAGATAGGAGTGTAGCCATAATACACACAAATTGAGATACTCAGAGTGGAGAAACAAGGGCTGCCACACTTAGCAGATTTCTAAGACCTGTATTTGGGACAGTTATAAAAAAATGCCAATTTTTCAAGTTTAAGCCAGTTCCACGGGACACCCTTTCACTGTACTGAGGAGGAGGCAGAAACAGTAAACTGAAATATTAAGCTCTTTCTCTACGACAGTCTCTACAAATGAGTGTTCTTAAATACCTCCCTGTGTCCTGATGAAACACACTGAGAATTTTAGTGTGGTTTTAGTCTCTGCCACACCTGGATGTTCAGCCCAAGACTGCACAGCCCGGGGTGCTGCAGCTGCTCCCAGGCAGAAACACTGGGACCGCTGAACTGGACTCCCAGTGCCTCCCAGTGTCACCCCTCAGTGTGTGACTGACCTCCCCCACACAACTGCAAGCAGGGCAGTGAAATTCAGACACAGGGTTTAAACATTCGTGCAACATCCTGCCAGTGCTCACCCCCTGAGGACAGGGGATTCCTCTGCACCCACAGATCTCATTTTCCTCCCTGACTGCACCGCAACAGATCAAGCACTGGGAATGCACTTTGCCCAGTCTCACTTCCTGCATCCCAGTCCCTGCTTTGACTTATTCTGGACCGGAATGTGGTCTCTCCAGCCCTGCATCCTCTTGGAACATGAAAAGGCAATTCTCCCAGAAGTGTATTAAAAGCAAAGGGGCACATGACCCCTGTGTCACTGTCTTGTTCATCTGCAAGTTCCCTGGAGTCTGTTTGTGTGGGGGCATGAGGAACAACACTGATGGCCCAACCAAGCTGTGCATCCCACCACAAAATGTCTGTGCCAGCCCAAGAAGGGGAACTCAGAGGGGTTGGCAGCCCCTCCCTCAGTGCCAGGGTGGCTCCAGCCCAGGGCAGAGCACAGGAACCTCCTGCCTTGGGCAGGATCTGCCATCCCAGCCCACAGCCCCCACTGCATGGGGTTTGCTGCACTCCAAAGGCCTCACCTGTGTTCTGTATCCTCCACGTTTTTGTAAACTGGGTATCAGGAGGGATGGACTCCCCTTCCCCTATGGTGACATCTTCCACAAAGGACATGGAGGGGACATTGATATTCGGACTCTCGAAGTCATAGTAGGCTCCAATGGCAGCTTGCAGATTCCTGGAAAGGGAAAAAGCACATTAAGCCTGAAGTACAGGAGGGTCAGGCCCTTTGCACAGGTGCAGGTGTGTCATCCTGAACAGTTCAGCAAAAGTATCCAGACTGTGACAGCTCTGCTGCTCATGATCTCTACCCCATAACCCTTCTGTTCTCCAAGAAAACAGAGCTCAAAATTCAGCTTTTTATCTTGCTAGGGACAGTGGTTTAGACCACTCTTCTACTCTGCCTCTATTTGCACTGGAAATCTTGGAACTCAGAGGAACTTGGAGGCCTCTATCCCATCAGCTCTTTCTGAAACTTGTGAACAGTTCAGGAGACACTGAGAGGAGAGCTGTGGAGGCAAACACAGGGCAGTCTCTTCACACCAGCCTTGTTTCCTGAGCTAATTTCAAAACAACCAAACCTCTCAATTTTGTTTTGATACAGAAGGTCTGAAATGAACACAAGAGGAACAAAAGGCAAAGAACACTCCTCTGACAACTCTCAGGGCCAAAGGGCACTGGTAGCTACAGATAACAACTCCAGCCTGGCTGCTTTTGAAACATCCCATCAGGTAGCAACTATTTACTCATCATTAAAGTGCCTGCTCAGCTCTGTATAGTCACAACTCATAGGAACGCAGAAACCATCTGAGTCAAGAGTTCCCACTGAATAAAGACAAATGAGAGTGCCAGTCTATGATACCCAAGGACATTCAAAAGCCCACAAATGCTATTGATTCCTGAGCTGTGGTGTAGCTGCAACTCATGATAATTAATGTGAGAAGAGGAACAGTCAGGCAGGAAGAGGATTCATGAGCCTTTGCTCAGTTCCACGATATACTATTAAGTTATTACGTAAGTGTTTGGCAAGCCATGTAATTCCTCTGTTTATGTGTCTGAGAGGTTGTGGCCCCAATTTCCATGCAGTGAGTGGGTGCTCTGAGAGTGGAGATGAGTAAAATCTCCCAAATGCAATGGGCATAACAACTGCTTTTTATTCATGATTACAGAAATCTGTGTTGCTTTTTTGAGTAGGATAGAAAAAACCCCCAAACCTTCAGGAACTGGGAACCACCAGCCACACCAAAGCCCTACAGAAGCTGCACTGTGTGGGCACTGTGACATATTGAGGGTCTTTACTGCACTGTAGTGTCTTGTGTCTGAGCCAGAGAGCCAAGGTGAAAGCCAGAGAAACATTTGCAGCGTGACCCTGAGCAAGAGCAAACACAGGGCTCGTGGGGCTGCCTGCCAGCTGGAAAGGGGCTTGAAACAGTGAGAGAAGAAAACTGCCTCCTGTCCAATTCCTACACTGTTCATGGGAAAAAACATTCAGATTGGACATTCTGGATAAAATGTGAACTGCATGGGAGCAGTGTCACTGCTTTCTGCTCCTAGAACACTCAGGGGACCTGAGGGGCAGCAGCTTATTGCACTGGAGCTGGGGGCAGGGGGCAGAGCCGCGGTGGGGACATTGGGAGAGGACCAGAGAGCCTCTCAGTGTGGCAACCGATCCAGCACAGTGCCAGTGGACATTGCTGTGTGAGCACTGGAGCTCCTGACACCCTGCTGAGGGGGCACTGGAGGGATGTCCTGTACAGCCAGTCCAGCAGCCCCAGCCCCAGCCCCAGCCAGACCTTTGCCACCCGTGTCAGGTGGACTTTGGTCCCACACGGGAGCACCAGGTCCCACTGCCAGGCCAAGCCCTGAACTCCAGGCAGAAACCATTACTCAGCCTGAGGCGTTTTCTGCTTAGGAGTGCCAGGGCTCTCTTTAATCCCGCCAGCTCAGTCAAACACTGCAGGAAGGGGCCATGTCACATCAGCCAGTAAACAGAGACAAATGCTCCGTTTTACGTCACCAACCGCCTGTTGCTTATACACTGCACAAGATTTACATAACTCACACCAGGGCCCTGCCAAGAGACTCCTGCTCGCTCACCCAGCTAACACCATGAGCTGGAGCTTAGTTTGCACCAGGATTTCTTCCTGTAGTACAGCAATTCAAGGCAAAACGTATTGTAGGAGATACAAAAGACAGCAATGCAGCTCTTTCTCCTCCTAATCCACCACACATAACTACATTTTCGGACGCACCACAACATCTTGTGAGTGATGATTCTGGAATCAGTTGTACTGACGTTTTATTGACATTGAGAGGAAACAAAATGAAAGCTCTGAGGGGCAGATTTTCGCTGCAGTTCTGTGAGGCAGCCTCGCTGTGTTTGTTTGCTTGGCTGCAGAGAGGCTTCAGAAGGCAGTGGGCTATTTGTGCACACAGGCCCGGGGCCAGCGCTCCCCTCCCGGGGTCAGATTTCACTGTGCTTTGCCATTGGGTAACAACAACAACGCTCATCTGCAACACCGAGTTAAAAACTAACTCAAGAACAACACGTGGTGGAACACGGATTTGCCACCGTTTGTGATCAGAGACCCCAAACCCACCTCCCCACTCCCACCACGTGATCTGAGCAGTGCGGGTTGTTTGGGGTGAGCCCCTCCTGTGTGTTTGGGTGTCTCTTGGATTCCCAACCAGAGAACTACAAAGAAGCTTCCAGAAACCGAAGAGAAATGCACAGTGGCAAAAGCCAAAGTCAGGATGACAAAGCAGATCTGCCTTGAGTTCACGTTGGCTGGCACAGACAGCCCCAGGGACAGGGACTGAGCGGGGGCTCACTCTGTGCCAGAGCCCCCAGATCACTCCCCACCCCGGGCACGTTCTCAGCGTGGCTCTGTCCCACCCCTCCGGACAGGCAGTGCCCTCCTGCCCCCCAGAGAGCCAGCACGGCTGGAGGGCAGCGCTCAGGGGGAATGCCCTGTGCAGATGTGAGCTCTGCAGCTGGGTGTGCACAGCCAGCTGAGCCCCCACAGCACGCACTGCCCCGGCTCCAGAGGGGCTCACACCCACACGGGACCCTCATGGCAGAGGGCTCAAGGGCCAAACACTTGTGTGTTCTTTGACATAAACACGATTTTTATTTTACTGTACCCTGTGCCCAGCTGTAACCGCACAGTCCCCCCTGCAGGGCCCTGGCAGGGCCGGGTTATCACCCAGAGCTGCTGCTCACCCAGCCCTGCCTGCCTGATGACACTCCCCCTCTGTGGGGCTTACACCACACCACCTACTCGCCTGTGCTCTCTGCCAACGGAGATAAATTACTATTACAAACCAAACAACTCTGCAAATGCAGCCAGGCTAATTGAGATGACTGAGCTCTCCTAATTACAGGGGTAGCCATGCAGCTTTTTCTTAACAGGGCCCTCCAGGTCCCAGGCCCTGCTCACCTTCCTAAAATTAAGGACTTTTTCCATTTTTAGGGCAGTCCTGGGCCACAGCACTTTGCAGCCCTGCCACACTCACAGAGCAGGTCTGACAGGATCCAGGCCCTCAAAAAGCCTCCAGTCAGTCACCCCAGCCAGCAGGTGAGCCCAGGGACCAGCAGCATGCTCAGTTTTAGTCCCAAGAGTGAGATTCCAGAGAGAGAGGGAGGAGGGGGCAGCAAATACAGGTGACAGCTCTACATCATCATCCAAATCCACCCTGCATCTAGTCCTTCCTTTCCAAGGGCATCCCATGACTCTCAGGTGCTTTTCCCATACACCACCAAAATGTGCCTTTTCAGATCAGTTATTCTGCTCTGCAGTTTCCAGCCTCAGGAGCTACATTACAATAATCAAGTTAAAACCTCTGCTAATGTAATAGCTCTGGAGATGTCCCTTAACAACTCTTTAAGTGTTAGCAAGGAGGTGGCACATCTTGAGCCCTTCCTTCCCTTCTCAGCTTTTTCCAGCCAGCCTTTTGTTATGTTAAACCAATATATGTAGGCATTAATAACTCCCAATTAACCAGGTCACCATGGCAGTATTCAAAAATAAAAGAAACTCTTCCAGATCAGTTCCCAAACTCGAGCCCTCCTTACACAACCTCCCTGTCCTGCAAACAACCAGCAGAGTGTGGGTACATGGAAATGTTTTGTTAATTAATCGAACCAGAGCTTTTCCAGGAAGATGAAGAAACCAAAGCAGCAGGGCTGAGGCCTCATGCAGAGCAGGGCACGTGCCCAGGACCCTCCTGCTCCTCAGAACACTGATCAGCACCCTGAAACCTCCAGCACAGAACACACCAGGGAGGACACCTGGGAGTCCCTCCATAACTCGAGTTCTCAGCCTTTGTAGACCTTTCCTTGCTCTCCAGCTGCACTGAGTGACCAGGCACCCCAGCTAAGAAACAAAGAGAAACAGTGCAGGAGATGGGTCATTTCTCACTCCTAAATAATGGAATATCTCTACATGATATATGGGGAAGAGACTAAAAATGCATATGGAGGACATTCAAGTGAGGCAACCCTGAGTACCCTCCTTTCATCTCTGAGTTTCCACTATCTCAGCTGGGTGTTCCTCACTCCAGCTCTTGGGGAACTGCATGGCTGATGCTCCAGGCTGGGGCATCTCCAACAGCTCCCACTGCTCCAGAGGCAGGAGGTGCCTCCCTCAAGGCCTGGAGGAAGGAATGGGGTGGGAAGAGCCGAGCTCACCATGAGGGAACCCCTTCTACCTGGAGCTTTCAATTCAAACACTGAGTAGAGATGACACATGGCAATTACTGCAAAGTCTCGAGATGTTTTGAAGGGCTGGAATTTTAATCAGGGAATAGTTTTCAACAGACAGAATTTTAGAAAGCAAAATCTGTGTGTCAGTTACCTTTATTCTTGACCTCTTTTACACTAAACTCTACACACAAGGTTAGGAAACTACCTTAGAAGAGGTTTGATGTTGCAAAAGGACCACTGGGGGAAGCTGAAAGGTTAAAGCTGAACTTACAGAGCTGAAGGAAGGGGGAAAGGGCTGGCTAATTCAGAGGTTATGTGTTTTCTCACATGAAAAGCATGTCATTGTCTCAGCTGAAAGCAGCAGTTCCAAATACAAGAGGGGGGTTCCAGGAAGAAGACAGAAACCTGCAGTGAAAGAAGCAATCAGGGGCTGCCCAAAGACAGAAACTGAGAACAGCCAAACCACCCAAGGAAATCACTGTCCTTGAGCAGTGTTGGTGTGCACACAAACACCCCCAGCAGCAGCTGCAGCCCTGCCCTGGTACCTGCCCAGGGCTGGGCACGGCCCCCCCAGCAGCACCACAGGGTGAGCCCAGGCAGGACCCCGAGCCCCCCCAGAGCAGGTGCCACAGCAGCCCCCAGTGTGCCCAGAACACCCTGAGAATGTCCCAGCAGGAGCTGCCACCAAAAACAGGCAGCAACTCTTCCCAGTGGAGTCACCAGGGGCTGCCTGTGCAGAGGAGATTCTGTAATGCCAATTCCCCAGCACAAACCCTGTCACCAACCTGTGACTGCCCAAAGGGAAAGGGCGACGAAGCTGCAGAAACTGTCTGAGAACAAGTTGGGGCATGTCAACCAGAGTCCAGCTGGACTGAAAGTACATTGTACCCAATTCCTCTGCTACAGTTGCCTGCTTGTGCTTTCATGCCACGGGCACCCAATTCTAAAATGTTCTGTACACTGGAGCACAATTATAGTATGTGCCACAGTTAAAAGGCAATTTCTTTAAAGTCTGGATTTCATTCACAATAATCAGGCCAAACATTTGAGTTATTCTGGAGAAGAGGTGTGGGTTTAGGTTTTGTTTTTACATAGTAGATAAAAGCTTGCAAGAAAATATTTTTAAATTGTTTAATTCTGTAACGTTGTTATTTTTAGCAGCATCGGGAGACAGCTGTGGACACAGAGAGGCACCAGTTCTCATGCACCGAGACACCCACAGTGTTTCAAGGGAGCCACAACACATCAAATAGTGTCAAACCTCCTTTCCCTGCCCTGCCCAGCCCGAGGGTGGAAATGCCCCGTGCAGGAGTTCCACACTGTCGTGACATCCCGGTGACAGCACAGCAGGAACCACCAGATCTGCTCCTGGGGTGTCCCCTCTGCCTGTGAGGACAGCAGGTCCCAGCTGGGTCACAGCAAGGAGGACACAGAGTTTACACCCTCAAGCTTCTCCCTTCCCTACTAGAGCTTATCAAACCCAATCAATGATTTGAACCCGGTGCTTCCCCCCTCGTCACCAGCCTTGGTCCCGCTGGTCACCACCTACAAACATTAACCTGACCAGAGTCACGCCAAGATTGCTCAAAACACATCCTGTGAGCTGAGTCACAGCAGGAACAGAGGACTCTGCTCTCCATCACCTGACCAGGCCCATGGAAGCAAAGAGCAGCAGCCCCACCAGCGCTGGGCGAGGGCAGGACAACCCCCAGCCCTGCCCTGCACGAGGAAGCGGGCCTGGAGGATCATCCCCTGCCTCCTGCACAACACCAGGACACCCACGGCCCTCGCAGAGGGCAAGGGGGTCACAGCCGAGCTCTGGGGCTGCACAGAGCAGTGTCACCCTCAGGTGTGTCTGACTGGGGGTTCATTTGGAGGGGCAGCCCACACACCTGTGCTGGGAGCACACCTGAACGCTGGGCTTTAACAGCAGCCCTGCCGACACCCGGGGTTACAGCCCTGCCGACACCAACACCCAAAGTTACAGTCCTGCCAACACCAACACCAACACCCAGGGTTACAGCCCTGCCGACACCAACACCCAGGGTTACAGCCCTACCAACACCAACACCAACATCCAGGGTTACAGCCCTGCCAACAACAACACCAACACCCGGGGTTACAGAACCCTGCCAACACCAACACCCAGGGTTACAGCCCTACCAACAACAACACCCAGGGTTACAGCCCTACCAACACTCGGGGTTACAGCCAGGCACAGGAGGGCTGGGTGGCTGTTGGAAACACCCTGTGTGAGTGAACCCCCTTGGCAGGGGCCAGTCCTGTTACACCCCCATGTCCTGGTGTCTCCCCTGAGCACACCTCAAGCCCCGCTCGGGCAGCACCTGCTCCCAGTGCCACACCAGGGGCACAGAGAGCTGCCTTAACCCAAGTCACACCCAGAGCACCAGCCCAGCACCTTCAGAGCACAAGAACCAAACACTCCATCCTCAGTCATGGCCAAAGCAATTAACCCCTATTAGCTAACCCGTGTCCAGACTCCCAGCCAGGCACACCCACTCCTGCCCAGTGCAGGTGTGCCAGGGAACACACACAGCCTGGACAGCCCCCAGGGATGCAAAGGGGCATCTATAAAGCAATCTCAGAGCTGTTAACAGCCAACATTCTGCCTGCTCTCCAAGGCCAATAAAAACACAGAGATTTTTCCCTTGACATGCTGGACAACTCCAGATTTCTGATGTCAGAACTGCTGTCCCCACCCTGGCTCCCCCCCACCAGAACTGTCCCTCACCTGAGCCAAGAGAGAATGAGGCTTTACTGCAGCATTTCCAGAGATAAACTTGTCAGTGTCTTCATGCAAAACATCACTTCGAGAGTACTCCTTAAACCATAACACAGCTACAAATTCTTCTAAGCAGATGACAAAACCTGAGGACCCCCAGGAGAGATCTGACAACCTCACAGTGACCTCAGACCCTTTTCACCCAAAAGCTGGATCCAGAAGACTTTGCAACAATAAAGCTTTTTTCCCCCCACACAGTGGAAACCATCCTTATCTGACACATTTCAATTAAATATCACACCTACAAGACTAATAAAAATTCAGCTTTCAAAATAAAAGCTAAAAAGAGAATGTAAAGAAATAGTACATGTAAATTACCGATATATATAATTTTTTTTCTTCCAAACTAGAAATCCCTCAGCCCACTGCACTGAAACATGGACTTTAAATCCACAACCAGGAGCTACTTCAAACTAATTCACCTTCTCATGGAAGTAAACAAGCTCCAGGCCTCTCATCCTTAAAGCTGACACACTCTCCAACTGAAAGAAAATTCCTTTTCCCATCCCAGTACAATTTCCATCCCAGCCTTAGGAGAGTCCAGTGACTCTTGTGGGGTCCCAGGAGCTCCCTGTGCAGGTGGGCTGAGACTGGAGGGGTTCAGACCCACCCCTGCCCATCTCCCACAGCCCTGCAGAGCTGCAGCAACACGTGGGGCTTCCCTGTACCACAGACCCCTTCCAGAGCTCCCACCTGCAGCACAGCCCAAACTCTGGCAGGGAGGGAGGCAGGGAGGGAGCAGGGCCAGCCTGCCAGGTGACCCACCAGGGCATCTGATCCTCCAGGCAATGGCAGCAAAATGCCCTCCCCACTCCCCTGCCTGGAGTTTCCTCCCGACAGAGAAACACTTTGGGGCCACAACATTCACTTTTGGTTCTTCTTTTTGAACAAAGAAGTTCACTTTTGGTTTTCGGCTGAAAGTGAAAGCTCAACCTCTCCCCGCGCAGCCTCTCCCCGTGCAGCCTTTGGAATGGAAACAGACACCCCAGTGGTGAAGTGGGCTGTGTGTGCTGGTGAGGGAACCTGCAGCAGAAGGCCAGGAGTCAGCACAGCCCACAGACAGAACCCAACTCCACAGGGGCAGAACTCTGGGCAAGTGTTTAATAAATACCAGGGAAAACAAAAGGGTTCAACTTGTATTTCCTGCATGCCAAGGAACAGCCTCAGAACCTTTGGGTGCAGATGTTCCACCTGAAGCATTTTTGCTGCACTTGAAACCAGCTGGCAGCTCCTCAGCACCGCCCAAGCACACCAGAGTTCCAAAGGGGCACTGGGCAGTTCCTGGAAGTGGAGGAGTGGGCACAGACTTACAGGTACCCACATTCCTTCCCAAGCAGCCACTGATCTTTCCCCCAGACTGGCAGAACAAGCAATTTCAAAGTAATTCCTGTGTTCCAGCAGAGCTGCCAATTCCCTGGAACCCACTGCCCACACTTACCAAGGGTGCTGTTGGAAAAGGCTGGCAGAGTACACTGACCTCGTGCTCACCACAGTGTGAGAGTGGCACCAGCCAGGGGAGGAACTGCAGGCCTGGACAGGACAGTTACTGCCAAACAGCCACTTTCGCACATGGGATCAGGTTCTAGTGAAGTTATTTGTGTCTTTTTTAATTAGCTCACACCTGGATGTTGGATGGCCTGCCCAGTGTGTGCCCCTGTCACCCCCACCCCGAGCCCACTCACTGCACCCTGCAGGGAACCCCAGCCCTGGGGCAGGAGGAGGGACCAGCCCTGCAGGGACAGGCCGTGCCTTTAACACACCGGGAAGTGACCTGAGCAATGACCTGCAGGCCAGCCCGGAGCCACAGGGCCCTGACCCCACCCCAGGGCACACGGGGCACACACTGCCTGAGCCACCTGGGCAGTGGGGACTGCACAGGGCACCCCTCAGGGGCACGGGAAAGGCGCTCCCAGAGCAGGGCACGTGTGCCCAGGGCAGCCCNGGGACAGCGGGGACAGCCCAGTCGGGCCAGTGACCCCAGGGCAGGGGTGGGAGGGGACAGACCCCAGGCAGGGCTGCCAACACCAGCAGCAGGACCGGCACCAACAGGGGAGCAGCAGCCCCTGCCCGTGCTGGGCACGGCACCCCCGGGGCCCTGAGCCCCCCAGGGCAGCCCCAGCACCCACACTCAGCTCAGCAGCCCAGCAGATGCCCCTGTGCACACCCAGCCATCCACAGGGTTAGCAAATAACAATTCAGAAAAAAATGTGAGAACTCGGTTTTCAGAACCAGCCCAGCCCCTGAGGATGGGAATTCAAATGATTTTAGATCTTCTTCCACTGTAACTAAAGTCTGGAAAAGCCTTGGTTTTGAGGTTGGATCTGAAATGCTGTTACTCCAAACACAAATCCAACACTCCCAATGAGGAACAGGAGCTCCCACACAAACAGGAGCTCCCACACAAACAGGAGCTCCCACAGCACCCTCAGGAGTGACCTCCAGGTCCAGCTCTGCTCCCCCAGGGAAAAGCGGAGCAGGATCACCCCAGGACTACCCCTCAGGGGCAGTTCCAGTTGTGTCCCCAGCACACCAATGAAGGGGGAAAGAATCTTCTGCTGGGAACCAACCACTTCTTCCAAGCCAACTCCTGAACCCCTCAGACCTTGCAGTGTCAGCTCACAAAACAGAGAATTAATGGCTATTTCCCTCCTCCCTCTGCGGATTTGCCACCATAATTCAATACAGAGCTGGAGGAGGAGGGAAAGACAAAAGCAAAGAGCTGACAAAGTTGCCTCATCACAGTTTTTAAGCTCAACGACTCTGCACAAGTTTTCTCCCAACTGTTGATCCCCAGACCTTGCCCGGCATTTCAGGTTTCAAAGCTGAGCTGTCTGGGTTTGATGTTCCACTCTGAGCAATGCCCAGCTCAGTGATCTCTGCTCAGTGCCCAGAACACAAGGCCCTTGTTTGGGGTCCTGCAGCTGCCACAGCTCAGAAACGAACGAGGGGCAGGTTTGGGTCATGCCTGGCAGGGGACCCTGGAAATGGGCTGAGAGGGGCAAGTGCTCGCAGCGAGCCAAACCCCAGATCCACCGGGCAGCAGCTCCGCGACGTTCCCTCTGCAGCGCCCGGGCTGCTTTCTGGTTTGCACTGTTATTACACCGACTATTCCCCCCGCTCTCCTCGAGCCGCAGCTTCCCCGACCCCCCGGGCCCTCCGCCTGCCTCGGGAGGGACGCGGGGCCGTCGGGAGGTCACTCACACCCCCCGGTCCGAGCGTTCCGAGGCCCTCGGGCCGCCCCAGCCGCCGAGTTACCCCCGCACACCCTGGGAACTCCCACCCGAGCGCCTCTGACACACCGCCCGAGATGGGCGCTCGGCCCGGCCAGGCCCTGGCGGCCCCGCCACACGCCCCGCGGGCCGGTGGTGCCCCTGGGACCGGCGAACGGGCACGGGAGCGGCCGGGAGGAGCCCCGGCCCGGCACAGACCCCTCAGCGGCCCCGGCACGGACCCCGCACCGGCCCGATCGG
>VWZD01008387.1:290676-314845 GCA_013396695.1 Sakesphorus luctuosus | reverse complement strand
CGGGGCGGGGGGTCTGCCCGGCCCGGCCCGGCCCGGTCCCGTGTGCGCTGCTTGGCCGCGGGGTCCGAGCCCCCGGCCGGGCTGTGGTGCCGGTTCCCGGCCCAGTATGCGCTGGCTCGGGGGGCCGGAGGGCAGCGCTCGGGGCCGGCACAGTCGGTGCCATTCCCTGCGGGCCGGTCGGGCCGGGCGGCCGCGGCTCTGCCCTGAGGGGAAAGGCTGCCCCGTTATCCACGGCCGCGAGCACGGCCGGCTGCCCCTGTCCCCGTCCCTGCCCCTGCCCCTGTCCCTGCCCCTGCCCCGCCGCGGGCCCAGCGCGCTGGGCACACGGACAGACGGACAGACGGACAGGCGGTGCCGCGGTGTGAGGGCACAGCGTTCCTTCCTCTGTGCTCTCCGGGCAGGGGCAGCAGCTCCCTCGGGCTCCGCCGCTGCAGACGCTCCGGTGCGGAGCGAGGGCCTGGAGTTGGTACCGGAGCGGTGGGTGAGAGCAGCTCCTCCTGGGCATGGAACTGGGCTGGGCTCTGTCCCAGGAGCTGCTCCTGCACGTGTTGGTTTCGTGGACAATTCTTTCTTTACACAAATACACTTTTGCTGGTGCTTTACCTTGGTTTTGCTCTTTTGCCACCATTACAGAACGTTCCTGCCCAAAGTGCCCTTTTCCCTCCAACTGGGCCTGTTGTTCATGTCCGTCTGTGTCTCCTTTGGGCAGTTCCGATGGGGACAAGGAGTCCCAAAACATTCTGTTTACCTGCTGGACTTTTACGTGTTTACCTGGCTGGATTTTGTCATTTGGGTGGTTGGTCTGATCCCAGCCCTCTCTTGCACAAGAATTGTGGATGTTTTGCAGAAATGCAGTTTGAACACGGTTTTAATGGTGTATAAGAAAGATGAAGTTTTTCTGTTTTGGTTTTGGTTCCCCTAAATACCTCAGCTTCACCCTCCCTTTGGGTTTTCTGTCAGCCCTGCTCATTTCCCTGGAAGAATCTTGCTACTGAATCATTAATCTGCCTTTATTTTGTGCTCACATTTGCATATGAAATAATTCATTGTTCCTCTTGTTGTGTCTCCATTCCAAGTCGATTCTGCGTGGAGGGTGTTCTGTTCCTTTTCTCCGTGGAAATTTGCAAGGAGCTGTCCCGAGGGGCACCAGGATCAGGGCAGTGTGAGTGAGGCGTTGCCCTGCTGTCCCAGCGATCCCGAGTCACGTGTGTGACAGCGGCCCGTGTGGCAGTGGCCACAGTGGCCCATGTGGCAGTGACCACAGTGGCCCGTGTGACAGCAGCCTGTGTGGCAGTGGCCACAGTGGCCCGTGTGACAGTGATCCCAGTGGCCCGTGTGGCAGTGGCCCGTGTGGCAGTGGCCACAGTGGCCCGTGTGGCAGTGGCGTGGTGGCCTGTGTGGCAGTGATCACAGTGGCCCATGTGGCAGTGGNCACAGTGGCCCGTGTGGCAGTGGCCCGTGTGGCAGTGATCACAGTGGCCCATGTGGCAGTGGCCACAGTGGCCCGTGTGGCAGTGGCCCGTGTGGCAGTGGCGTGGTGGCCTCGGTGCATCAGGGCCGTGCTCGGTACAGCTTCGCTCGCTCCTGGAGGTATTGGAGGAGGCTCAGCCTGTGTTGTTCTTTAGCTGCTTAAATTCCTAGAGCAGGAGAATCTGAAAACTTGCAGAGCTCTCACCATCTGTGCCTTTCACTCCTTTGTCCTATATTTAGCTGGCAAAAGCAAACAGATGAGGTGGTTTCACTGCCCAGGGCTGCAGTGCTGGGGCAGGTGCTGAGGGGGAGTGTTTGGGACCCACATCCCTGTGAGCCCCCCAGGGATCAGCCCCTCGGCTGGGCTGGGGTCCCTGCGAGCTGCCTGGGCCTCAGCTGCTGGCTGTGTGTGTGGTTGTGTTTACCAGCCTGTGACTATTCATAGAAGCACTGCTTTAAAATAAAACCAGTGAGCTGCCTTTACCTCTTCCTGGTCTTGTTTGAAAGAAGCTTCTTCTCATTGTTTTGTTCCCTTAACCAGTGTTGGTGAAGCTGCAGCAGCTCCTTGTTCTCAGGGGGTGACAAAGGCTGTGTTTATCCACAAGCCCATTGCCCCAGCTTATTTCATACACCACTTTCGGGTTTGAGATCTCGGCACTGCAGCGGAAATCCTTGCCAAAATTACTTTTATTTAATTGCTTTGGAGAGGTTTATCCCCTGCTGCCTCCAGCAGCTGCTTTGTGGCTTCTCTTGGTGCACGTGTCGAAGCATGTGAGCTGCTGGTGTACCAGGCCCTGTCTGGGGGCACACAGGACGTGCTTCCAGAGGAGATGCAGCAGCAGCAGCAGCCCTTGTGCTGCAGAGGGATCAGAGCTGGTGTTGGCTGAGGAGCAGCAGGGCTGGGGCTTGGGGACAGGTCTGAGTGCAGGGGAAGGACAGCACAGGTGTGTCTCGCTGTGACAGGGGCCTGGAGAGCTGCAGCTGAGGGGGCACTTTGGGAATCTCTGAAGGCAGGATGGGAAGGAGGCAGAGGAGAAACGGGGGAGGAGGTGGCTGAGGTAAGACCAGCAGAGGTGTTGCCGGAGAGGGAAGCTGGCACGGGAAATGAGACCTGTTTGCTGAGGAGGGCACAGAGCTGGAGTGGGAAATGAGACCTGTTTGCTGAGGAGGGCACAGAGCTGGAGTGCTGCTCCAGGCAGATGTGTCACAGATGGGGAGATACCAGGCTGTGGATCTGGCAAACTGCCCTCAGAACAGCTCGGAGCCACCCTAAGTGAGAGAGGCTTTAGAAACAATTTACAACAACAGAGAACAGCAGCATGTACTTGTCAGTGGAGGTCAGATACTCATCCAGGAGAAACAGGCCCATGCAGCTCCTCATAAACGGTGCTGCACCTTAGTGGAGCTTTCCCTCTCCTTCCCAGGGGTCAGGTCATACATCCCTTTTCCAGGCAAGGTTGCGTTGACTTCTGAGGCAGGAAGGGAAAGGCAGTTCCAGCTGTGGTCATCCTGCCAGGAGTGAGAGTCTCTGGGGTTGGAATGGCAGAACTGAGATGTGCTATCACAGGGGGACCCATCCCTCTCCTCAGAAAAGGCAGGTATTAGAAACAGCTCTGGCTGTTGCTCCCTGGTCCTGCTGTGTCGTGTCCTGCAGCATCGCTGGGGGCTGAGTTCTGGGGGCTGGGGACTATGCCCCTGCTGCAGTCACAGGATGGCACTGCAGCTCCTGGGGCTGCTGGACGCCCTCGGGGTCAGGAAGAGCTACCAGTGGTAAGAGGTGTGTGCTTATCCCAACCCCCAGGCTTCTCCCAGCTTCCTGACCGGGATTATAAATTAAGTGGAAGCAATTCACGAGCAAGGAAATTGCATCTGGGAATGGCCTGAGGGAGGTACAGAATCGTGAGTGCCTGCCTGGGACAGAGGCTCTGCATGAGAATTGAGATTGCTTATTTTCCTGGTACATTGGGATGGCTCTTTCTACTTTTAAAAATTTTAATATCAAGGAATTCTTGATGGCAAGGCAGAACCCCAGGCTGTGACGGGTACAGTAGCCCAAATCTGCTGTGTGCTGGCCATGTGGAACCTCTGCAGAGCCTTCAGCCATGGGAAGGGGCTGTCAAACAGGACCCTTCCCATTGCTCCAGTACTCCCTGAGCCTCCTCTGCAGCTCTTCAGCTGAGCCTGAGTTCTGTAATAACCTGTTGATTGCTGCAGGTTGGAAACAAACACGCAGTTTGGATTTCAGGATGAAGAAGGGGGTGTAGTGCAGGTATTTATGATGTTTGTTCCTAATGTGCTGTCGTGTAGTATTTGCTTGAGGTTTAGGCTTGGGAAATTCCCTGGCAGCTGCCAAGGGTTTTCATTGCAGCTTCGGGAGCACGGGGCAGCTGGCATTTAAACTTCCCTGAGTGTCCAGCTGAGGAGCTGGAAATAGTCAAGCAGCCCCTCAGAGAGGGAGTTCAGCCCCAGACAGACCCGGCTCTTCTCCCCTCAGATGGGTTCGTGGTTTGCTTTCCAGGGCTCCCAGTACCCCGTGAGGTGCCAGGGGTTGTGGGGCCAGGAGCACACCTGGTCTGGAGCCTCTCAGCATTCAGAGCCCTCAGAGAAATTTCTGTTTGGGACAAGAAAGTGTCCTGGAGGCCCGAGAGAGGCTGCAGGAGGAGTGAGGAGTGTTCTGCTTTGTGTAACAGTTCAGTCACCTGCCTGATCTGCTTGAAAATGCTGATTTTTCCCCTGCACGTTTAATTTTGAGTTGAGTTCCTAAGCCTTTCTCCCTTAACCATGTTGTATTGCAGCAGGTAATGTGTAGCCAAGACAACTGATTACTCATCAGGATGTTTTGTGTTTGGCTTTGGGTGGCTGCGAGGTCCAGCCTTTCATTCAGTGCAGTTGGAGCCTGGAAAACAGAAAGCTGATAATGTGAAGCCACCAGCAGTGAGTGGCCTGTGTGACAGGGCCACGAGTGTGCCCAGACCCACCCTGATAAGGGGTGTGGGCCTGGCTGTGGGGAGCTCTTTGCTGTGGCACTCCAGCAGGACCAGGGCATGGTTGCCCACATGGGAAGGTGTTGCTGCCTGCTGGGGTACCTGGGGCACACAGGGCTGTGCTCAGGGTGCAGCTGCAGAGACACCTATAAATGTGGTGCTTTGTGTCCCCCAAACAACTGGACACTTTGGTGTTGATCAGATTCCGTTAAACTCCAAGTGCTTTGTGCTGGGTGGGGTGATGCCAGCTGGGTTGGTGCTGGGCACCATCTCATGCTGTGCAATCATTAGTCCCATCCTCTGCTGGCTCAGCATGTTTCTCTTCCTCCTCTGCGAGTGTGCCCTTGTCTGCAGAGCAGCTGTGCCTGCTGGCACAGGGTGGGCCCTGCTCACAGAAGAGCCTCAAGGAAGTAAAATGGCTTTTCTTCCTGAAAAGCCTTTTAGTTCTTCTTGTGTGTCTTTGAGGCAACTATTTTTTCCCTTTTTTACAGAAGTTTTGATCACATGCCCAGTTTTATTTCCTCTGAAGTTATTGTTCAGTTAATCCTCAGTCATGTGTTGCAGTTAAAGCTCCCACTGCTGCCTTCCTTGAGGGTAACCCTGATCTGGGAGGTCACTGACCTGTTCTTTCAGCAGTTGTGAGCCTTTTGTCCAAGTAAACCCGCTCTTTGGCTCCTGAGGTAAGAAGTTTAACTATGAGGTGAAATGACCTCTCACAGAGATTTTTGGATTGCAGAAGGTCTTCCCAAGGGAGATGGAAATCTCATTAAATGCCCTGCCCAAAACCAGACCAGGCAAGACAGAAAAGGTTTTGGTGAGGAGCAGATCTGCACTGGTCAGAATGTAGTTGTTGGGGTTTTTTCCCATGTCCAATTGCTGTCCTCCTGCCACAATTGCTTAAATTACATATTTGTATTCCAGCTCAAAGCAGAAAATGTTTGTCTGTCGCCTTGCTGTGACCCTTGGGAAGAAGGAGCCTGGTCAGGAAATGTTTGTCTCTGGCCTTGCTGAAGGAGGAGCCGGGTCTGCAGCCACTGCTCAGAACCCTCAGCATGGCTGGGCTGGTTTCACACTGAGCTCACCAGTTCCCTCTTCCTGCCCTACCTGTGTTTGGAGGGATTTTCCAGCTGCTTCCTGCAGCTGTGGCTGGTGCCACAGGCCATGCACTCCCTTCTGCCAGGAGATGATGGTCACTGGTGTACAGGTAATTAGTCCTCCCATATGTTGGCCATGGTGACAAAGATATTAATTAAAAGCAATGCATGTGTGGAGCTGGAGGTGGGGCTGGGGACCTGCAGGGAGGAGGCTGGGGCAGAAACTCTCCCTAGAGTGTGTGAGAAGAGGGTTCCTGATCCAAGTGACAGCAGGGCAGTGAGACATGGATCTGAGGAGGTGGTTTGTGATTTCAGGTGCCTTCTGACATCGTCTGTCTGTGCATTTGCTTGGCTGGAGACAGTGTGGTGAGACAGCTACAGATGTGAACATAAATTCATTTGTGATTCTAGCCTGGCTTTGGGCCAGCAGTCAGATGCAGCCTGACTCCCTGTTGCAATCAGTGGGTTTGTGGCCTCTGGGTATTCAGGCTGAGGAATGGGGCAGTTGTTTCCAGTAGTGACTTTGTGTTTTGATATATATTAAAGCTGATAATTGAGCAAATAGATTTTCAGGGCAGACTTTTGTCGGGGCAATCCTGGCAGGCTCAAAAGGAGAGCTGCCCTGTGAGTTCACTGGCTCAGCTCTGCTTGGCTGCTGTTAGGGCTGCAAGGAAAACAAGTCAAATAAAAAGGTGCAAATGTCCTCCCGTGTCAGTTTCCCCAGTAGGCACTGCGTTCATTCAGGCTCCTCTGAGCCAGCAGTCCATGTGCCAAGGTCGGTGCTGTGCCAGCAAACACCCAGCGCTGTCTGCACTCCCTGCTCCTCCTCCCCAGCACTGGCCAAGGTGGCTCTCTCAGGAGCAATGGAGACTGGCACGTGTGAGCTCCAGGTCTGCAGGAACTCTCACCTGTGGCCCCTGGAAGCCCTGTCTGACCCACAGGTGTCCAGGTGGGTCAGATATGAGGATTATTCCGATGATCTTGGATTCCTGTATGGGGCTGGGAGAGGGGTTTGGCAATAGGCCACATACCCTGGGGAATTTGGGCTGTGGTTTAAAAGAATTATTTGTTTACATTTCAGATTTATGTTTCCAAAACTTGCAGCTTCTGTTGTCCCCATGCTGGGTGGGGTCTGTCAGCTCTGCATTGGGGGTGGAATGGCACATTTTGGTGCATCATGAACAGACTCTGCTGAAGAGTCTGGTAGCACTGGTGGTGGTTTTGGTACCTGTTCAGCAGGATCTCTGCAGCCTTTCCCTGGAGATGGTGACGAATAGTTGTTTGGATTATCTGGATCCTGTGAGCTCTGCAGTGTCCTGTTTCACAGCTTTGCTGTTCTTCCCCTCTGTGCTGGTATTTTGGGTACACCTACACACTAAAAGTGGTGCCCTGGTCCAGGGGTGTGTTTGTGCTGCTCCTCTGCATTACCAGCTGGAAGCAGCTTCCCCTCTGAGCGAGCTGATCCCGGGATGAGGGTCTGAGCCCAGGGCTGATCCTGCTGTGCAGTGTGAGAAAGCTGCTCTGCTCCCCAGGAGGAGCTGATCCTGCCCACAGCAGCCTGGGAGCTTAAGGGCTTTGTGTCACCTGCCTGCCCAGCCTGGGTTTGGTTTATTCCCTGGCCCCAGTGCCAAGTGGACACAATGCCATCAGCTTCCAGCACAGCTGCCTCTCGGACACACCACCAGGATACTCCTGTTTGCCTCTGGAGGGGTTTGCTCTAATTTTCAGCCGTGTTGGGGGTTGTGGGTGCTCACAACAGGACTCCAAGCACAAATCACAGACTCTCAGTGCACACCTGCAGCTGCCAGCCAGGGGAGCAGCTGCTGGAACACGCTCTGGAATGTGCAGTGTGTTGGTACAGATGTCAAGAGGCCAGGCTGACCTCAGCCACCTTCCTGGGTGTGTTTAACACTAATGATCTTTTGCTTTCCTGGGTGAAAAGAATCTAGAGAATGAAACTTTTCACTGCTGACCTCACAGTTCTGGGAGAGTAAAACTGCTGAGCTGCTGCAGTTAGGCTTTGGTTTTCTTTGGTTTTGTCCTAGGGCAGTTTTGCTGGTTTCCAGGATCCAGAGCTTTAGAAGGAACTTTCAGTTTCTCAGAGTTGAATCTGGTTTAAAACAAAAAAGTCCTTCAAATGTCAAAGTGTAGAGTTGTTTTTTTCTCTGGAGCAACCAACATGCCCTGAGTTTAAAAATGTCAGAAAGAGTTTAACAAAACAGCAAACAGACTGGTATTAAAATAGCTCTGAAATGCTCCTGCAGTCTCAGCATCTCCACTGGGGACTGTTTTTAGAGTCAACTCCTTCTTCTCGTAGGTTTACCAAGAATCTGTCCCCGGACAAAATCAACCTGAGCACGCTGAAAGGTCAGGGGCAGCTGACCAACCTGGAGCTGGATGAGGAGGTGCTGCAGAATGTTCTGGAGCTGCCCACCTGGCTCGCCATCACTCGGGTCTACTGCAACAAGGCCTCCATCAGGGTGAGCACCGGGGGCTGCCCCGAGGGCTGCAAGGGGATAAAAGTCCCATGTTCAGGCAGGATCTCTGAGACTGTGCATGGACCTGCTCTCTACACACTGAACTCTTACAGATTCTTCCTCCTTGGATGTTCTAGAGCAAAAAAATTCTTTCTTTTAGTTGCTATGAACTGCCAGATTAATTGCATTTGGTACTAACTATAGTTGCATTACATGAATGTGAAAGTTTTTAGGATGTCAAGAGACTTCCTATAAAAGAAATATGGTTCTACTCTGCCAAGTGACAGTAAAAATGAGCTTGTCTTACTCATCTGATAGGCTCTGTTTTTAGAGTCAGAGCTGCTTAGTTTAGTAACAAACATTTGTTCTCCCTCCCACAAGAACTGCAGAGTGAGCGTTGCTGTATGGAAATCAAAAGGAGCCTTTTGGTTTGTGCAGTCTTCAGAAGAGTTGCCTGACTTGCAGTAACAGCAGCAGTTGGGTGTAAACTCCTCAAAGCCAGGAAGGTTCTCCATAGCAGAATTTGACCTGCAGTATATCTGTTACTTGTGACGATACCCGAGATCCAAAAGCTCATCTGGGTTTGTAGATCTGATGTCTGGAATGTCTTTTCACTTGTCTGTGTCCCTCTTTGACCTGGATACAGTGAGACATTTTGGCCATTTCTCAGAGAAATGGGGCTCAGAGTTTGGGCTTAGATGGTTTCCTGCAGTTTCTGAAACTTTCCAATGTGAAGATAAAACTTTTAACCTCAACTTTATCATTTCAGATCCAGTGGACAAAGCTGAAAACACACCCAATCTGCCTGGTAATGTTGTTTCTCTTGTCCATTTCTTTTCTTCCCCACTCTTATTAATCTCTTCTAACTTGAGAAAAATTCTGCAGAGGGAAACTCATTTGACCTGAGTCCTCCAGGCCCGTAGCACGTGGGGAGCACATAGTCCTGTTGGGCCACCAGTGCCCTCCCACCAGCCTCCCGTGTCACTGCAGGATGGAGCCAGATGAGCTCTCAGGGAAGTCCAGGGCAACCTTGTGCCTGTTTTTGCTGTTTGTTTTCCCCACTTCTGGCGTTTCAGGTTACACAGCGAGCTGGGCACTGATGGTGTGAGAGCTTTAACACACAAGACGCTTGGACAGGCAGGAGACTCCAGAGCTGGTTGTCCCTGCCCTGGAGTCTCAGGCCCAGGGCTGGTGGGCTGAGCTGGAGGCTGGAGTGGTGCTCAGGACTGGCCTGTTGTGTCTCTGCAGTACCTGGACAAGGTGGAGGTGGAGATGAGGACGTGTGAGGAGCCCCGGCCGCCCAACGGACAGTCCCCCATCGCTCTGGCTGCTGGCCAAAGGTCAGACCCCCGGGGCTTCCCCTGCCATCCTCCTGGCGTGAGGGGGCTCCTGTTCTTGAGTCACCTCCCTGCACTCAGGGTTAAGTGCCTCTGATGTTGCTTATAAACCTCAGAGCCTGCATGTGTGAGCCCTACCTCTGCCAGCCTCTTGTCGTGACAGCTGGTGACATGGAGGGGTCCTCTCTTTGCAGTGAATATGGCTTTGCTGAAAAGGTCGTGGAGGGGATGTTCATTGTTGTCAATTCCATCACCATCAAGATTCACTCCAAAGCCTTCCACGCCTCCTTTGAGCTCTGGCAGCTCCAAGGCTACAGTGTCAACCCCAGCTGGCAGCAGAGTGACCTGCGGCTCACCCGCATCACCGACCCCCAGAGGGGAGAGGTCAGTGCTCGTCCTGCCCTGCTTGGCACAGCCCCGGGACCACCCCAGCCTCGGGGGGCTCAGGCTGCTCTCTCAATTGGATTTGTACTGGGACCACAGAAGAAAAGTGTGATGAATAATTTTCTGTGGCCTCGTTTTATCTCACATCTTCTGAGTGGGTTTTTTAATCCTTGAAGTTGTGAAAATCTCAGTATTTTCCTGTTTTTCTCCTGCTGGGCAGGTCCTGACGTTCAAAGAGCTCACCTGGCAAACACTGAGGATAGAAGCAGATGCCACAGACAATGGTGATCAGGATCCTGTCACTACTCCTCTGAGGCTCATCACCAACCAGGGGAGGATCCAGATCTCTCTCAAGAGAAGGGTGAGAGTGTCCTCCATGCTTTGCAGGACACAGTCTCGCTGTCTGGTGCAGTGATGATTCTCCTCCCACATGCCCCAGTAGCCCTTCTTTCCCTTCACAAATGTGGAGCCCAAGCTGCTGTGTCACTCCATGTTTTCTGTCAGAGACAGCTGTGTCCTTACCAAACATCAGAGCAGTTTATTTCTCAGGGGAGGATATCATGGATGGAGCAAGTCTTTCAATCTGTTTGAACATCCCAAGGAGAGCTGTCACCTCCTTACTGGGAGCTGAAAGCCTGGCAGCCTGATTTTTAGCTGTCAGTGGAAATGTGATGATTACAGAAATCCAAAGAACTAAACTATCTCCTTTTTAAAAAAATTTAAACCAGTGAGCAGTTTGCCTCCCTAAGGAGAAGGTGTCTTTGACTATTTTCCATCTGAGAGGAGGTGCTGTGAACGTCTACCCAGTAACATCTCAGAGGGATTTCAGAGCAGCCTCCCTCCTTCCTGTGCACTGTGAAGGCTCTGTGTCTGTGGTGGCAGTTTTTGAAGTCCCTGTGTCTTTGCTGTTTCAGACCAAGGACTGCAATGTGGTGGCCTCCAAGCTGATGTTTCTGCTGGATGACCTGCTCTGGGTGCTGACGGACTCTCAACTGAAGGCAATGATGAAATACGCCGAGTCCCTGAGCGAAGCCATGGAGAAGTCTGCTCAGCAGAGGAAAAGCTTGGCACCAGAGTCTGTACAGGTGAGAGAGTTTGGAATTTGGTCTGCCAGGGGAAAGAGGCATTTTCTATTTGTGTGGCCTCTGTCCCATGCTCACAGGATATCCCCTGATGGGAACATGTGGGCTTACCTGGTGTCAGGTGAGTGTCACGTGGACTGTGGGCTGATGTGGGGTAATGAAGTGACCAAAGGAATGGCATTTATTGCCAGTAAAATACATTTTCCAAGTCAAGGATACAGGAAGAGGGATAGTGCAGCTGGAGTTGGAAGCTCTGGGGAAGCAGAGATGTGCACGTAGTACAGTGCAATTGCATAGGAAGGATTGGGATACTTGGCCCATTTTGCCCAGGAGTCTTAAAGCATTTTTCAAGAGAAGTGAGTTGCAGCTGGCAGAGCCACAGACAAAGTTTTGCTTGTGAGAATATGGGAAAGGGCATCCCAATTTAGTTTCTGTAAACTGATGCTGTGCAGGCTGGAAGGTGGCATGAATTGTTTAATTGCAGTACAACCTCTGTTTGCGCTCTCTCCAAGTTCTTACCGAGCTTGTCTCTCTCCCACAGGTCACCCCCCCTGCCCCCAGTGCCCAGCAGTCCTGGGCCCAGCCCTTTGGGGGCAGCCCCAGCCCCAGCAGCATCGGGCAGTACTTTGACAAGCACGACATGAAGGAGTCCTCGTACCACCTGCTCATCTCCCGGCTGGACCTGCACCTCTGCGACGACAGCCACGCCCGGGAGGCAGGTGGGGACAGCAGCAGCAGAGGGAAACATCACCCCAGTGATCTCCTGTCTTGAAGGGGGCTGGGAAGCAATGGCGGTTTGTAGTTTGGGATTTGAGGTTTTAGGTCTGGTTCTTACCATATAAACTGCAGGCCAGTTGCATTCAGGTGTCTTTCTCCTTGCCTAGGACAGGATTTTGGCACAGCTTTCTAAAGATGGTGCCCTGATCCTGGCCATGGTGTCCGTCAGTGGTGGCAATCAGAGCAATGTAGTTCTGAATTCTCTTGGATCAGGACTCAGATTGCAGAGCTGACCACTGTTCCCTTTGTTCTGTTTCCTGCAGGTGCTTTGAAGCATGGGATGCTGGGAGGTGCCATCCAGCTGACCTTCAGGAGCATGGCTTTTGACTACTATCCTTTCCACAAGGCAGGTAGGGAGCCTGTGGCCTCACAGCTTGAGGAGGGCAATAAAAATGGAGTTTGAAGAACAGTCCTGCTCTATGGCTTTGGGCAGAACTGGAAGAAAGGAACCTCAGTTTTTAAAGCCAGGATGTTTGCTTTCCTGCAGGAGATGCCTGCAAGCATTGGGTGAGGTACAGTGAAGCAATGGAGACACGGGGACAGTGGGCAAAGAAGTTGGTCAGTGAATTTCAAAGCAAGGTTGAGAAGCTTTATGAAGAAACAGACCCTGCCTTTGCCAGGACTCCACTTTCCCCCTTCAAAAAGAAACCAGGTAATGGCATTTGATAAAACTAGTGAAGGAGGATATGGCACCAGTTTTGCTCCATCCAGCAATATCTCTAGTTGCCCTTCCCCAGTTAAGCAGGCTGATTTGTTGGTGCAGAAATCCATAGCACTCCAAAATCATAAGTATAATGTCAAAGGCAAGTGGCTGTGTTGCTGGGGTAGGTCTGCAGCAGGGATGGAGGGGCTGCAGTGGTCCCTTTCCTGGCTTATTACTGAGTTTCTCCATAAGTGAGTATATACGGATGAAATTACTTAAGACTGGGCTGAAGAGTGTGTTCTCTTGGCACAGAGCAGACTCATCTTTCACAGTGTACTTCCTTCAAATGTCCTGAGTTTATTTCCTGCCCAGCTGTGTTCACGTGTTTCTAATTTTGGCACTGTTAATTGTGCTCAGTAAGCACACAGGTGTTGGTGCTGATGGTGGAGTTTGATGCAAAGGAGGTGACTAAAACCCTGCTGGTTCTGCTTGTCTGTGCCCACAGAGGCCCTGCAGAGCCTCCAGCAGAGCCCCCCGGAGAAGGGCCGAGCCCCTCCCTCGAGTCTGCCCCGGCTCCGGCACCCGCCCTGGCACCGGCTGCGCTCCAGCTGCGTCGTGGTGCGCGTGGATGACCTGGATGTGCACCAGGTGGGGAGCTGAGCAGGGCCTTGGGAGGTCAATGGCAGTTTTAAAAAAGAAATTCAATTAGATATGATTTAAATAAATCATGCAGGTCCCACATCATCCAAGACAAACAAAGCTCTGCCCAGGGAGCCCAAATGCTGTTCTGATGTTACATGTAAAACTTTTAACCCAAGTATGAGCTTCAGCTAGTTTTCATGTTCAGAGAAAATTGTACAACCACAGATTTCTGCCCTCTGTTCATATCTAAGCTTGCACCAAGCAGTAGTCAGGCCCAGCATAAAAGATCTCATGCCTTTGAGAAGTCCGTGGTGATATGGATCTTGGATAGAGGATAAGTCTTACCTTAGACTTTCTGATCTGGGACAGAACACCCCTGTCCTGGATCAGGCCTTACATCCACGTGTCCTGTATCCACTCCAAGAGCTGGGTTTGCTCTTTGCAGCACCAGATACTATGATGAACTTACCAACGTGCTGCTGATCTTGCAGGCAGCTGTAATAGATTTCGTTCTGGTTGCTCATGTCACCTAATTCTGCTTGTCATGGCTCTTACTAGCAGTGATAGGAGACATAAAGAACTAATTTCCCTCAGAGGAGAGGAGCTGGCAATGTCAGCAGGTAGAAGAAAATATTTTTCTGTGAAAGCAGCGTGTGTTTGATGTGTAAATGAGGTGGATTGAATCGGGGTGTCTGTGGGGTTACTGGGACACTTGGGCTTGCCACGTCTGAGTTCTGCATGACTGCATTCCATTGTGTTTTCAGGTTTCTACTGCTGGGCAGCAAAGTAAGAAACCCTCCACCTTGGTTTCATGTAGTAGAAAATTCTTCAAACTCCCTGACCAGGTCTCTGCCATCCACATTGAATTCACGGAGTATTACTTCCCAGACAATCAAGACTTTCCAGGTAATACACCAAGGTTAGCACCTTCTTTTATAAGTTTCTTGAAGAATCATCAGCTCTTAATTGTTTAGGTGTGTTAACCCTGTCAGATATTCTCTGTCCATTGTTGTTAGTTTCCTGATGTTTACCTTCCTCATTTTTCAATTGTTTTGCCTGTGGGAAGGTGGGATAGAGTTTCTGCATAAAGTGGGTGCAGAGCTGTGCTTGCGAAATACCATGTGCAGGCAGGAAGGAACAGCAGGAGCTGCTGCCTGCCCTGCTCCTGGGTTCTGCCTTACTGGTCAGCACTGGAACAGGGCCCATGGGGTGCTCTGTGTACTCTGCAACTGGATTGATGTAAGACCTGGAATGCCTCATTTCTCTGGGTGCACCACAGCTGCTCCCTCTCAGAGCTCTGTCTCCCGGGGTGCTGAAGGCCCTGCATTGGTGCTGGCAGTGCAGGTTCTGCACTGAGCTGCAGAGACCTGAGGGGCCTTTCCTGCTCTTACTAATCTGTTTCATTCTAGTTCCTTGCCCAAACCTGTACATGCAGCTGAATGGCCTGATGCTTACCCTGGACACACCAAGTGTGCTCTGGATCAACCTCTTCTGCCTGGATCTCTATCGGAGCTTGGAGCAGTTCAAAGCCATCTACAAGCTGGAGGACTCAGGCAAGCGTGATGAGCACGTTGATGTCCGACTGGATGGCTTCCACCTGAAGGTACCATTCTTTTCCTCCCTTTCCCAGTCTTCACTGTGCTCTCCCTCCCTGTTGTGGAAGGAACATGAGACCAGGACATAGCTGGAGTCCATAGTGAGGAAACAAACCCTCTGTCTTTCCTCTGTCTGCCACTTGTGTCAGTTTTGTTTGGTCTGTGGGCAGTGAAGCAGCTGCTCAGGTTCTCATGCTGTACAGGCCAGGGTAAGACTCTTTTATTCCCTTCTCTTGCCTTCTTACTCACTTGCCTTGTCATGTCTCTCTTCTCCGTGCAGCTCAGCATCCCTGTGGACAAGAAAGTCGCGGACCATCGGGACCGGCCGCGGAGCCTCTGTGTGGGCACGGCGGAGGTGACGGCCACCAACACGCGCCACGCCCCTGCCTGCGGCTGCCACGACCTGCAGAGCCTCTTCCGCTGCTTTGCGGGTCTGGAGTTCTTCCACTCCGGCTACGCTGAGTTCCCGCGGTGCCAGGGCGGGTTCAGCCTCCTGCACACCCTGTTCCTGCGCCATGCCTACCAGGTGGAGGGCAGGCCCCAGAGGCACCCAAGCCTTCCCCAGCCCCTACACAAAACCTCTGCCGCTGAGGATCTGTGGTCTGTGAACTTTACTGAGCTCTCCCTGGGCTTTGAGGGGGCTGAAAGCTCCAAGGGCAGAGCCCTTAGCTTTGTTGACCCTTTTCCCCTTTCTATTTGGGCCTGCCTGCCCAAGAGGTGGAAGCAAGCTCAGATATCTAAACGACAGGAACTGGCTGCCTCTGAGGTGAAAATCAAGCCTTCTGCTAGCTTTAGCAACCACTCAAAGAAACAGAACCTTTCCAGAGAACACGGTGTTTGTCAACGATCAAAGACTGACCAAGATCTGAAGAACACCTACAAAGTTCCAGAGACAATGGATGTCTTGGGAGAATCTGACTGGGAAGTTGATGATGGAGTAGACAGTGAAGAGCTGGAAGCCTCTGCTGATATCCATGTGCTCGTGTCCTCATCTGTTCATGTCAAAGTTCGGCTCAACCACTACCAGTACTTGGTGCTGCTCAGGATGAAGGAAGTTCTGCAAACGCTACAGGAGCAGCTGGCCCAAGATACCCAGGAAGTGACTGGGTGTCCTTTAGATCCCATGTCTGCTTGTGTGGGAGTTCTGTTCCACAGTGCCGAGGTGGCCCTGCTCATGAACCCTGCACCGGGGTCTATCCCAGATCCCAGATCCCTTGACTCAGACACCACCAGCCTGATCGACTCTGAGCTCTCCCCTTCAGACAGCAAGGAGGGGCTGGTGGCTGAAGACAAGGAGCTGAAATCAGAGAGCAGCTCAGAGAAGGGAGTGTGCAGCACCTCAGAGCTCCCAGAGGACAGTGGGATTGGGAATCCCAGTGTCCCACCAGAGAGACTCCCAAGATCTGCCAGTGACGGAGTTCTGAGTGCAGATCCTTGTGGTAAGGGCGCAGAGGAGAAGGGCTTGATAGAGGAAGCACATGAAGCTGTGGAAACCCTGGTTGCAGACAGACCAGCAGAGACCAGCAGCCAGCCTCAGAGCCCCCCTGCTCTCCCTTCCAGCCCCACCTCGGACACGCAGCCCTCGGGCAGAGGAGGCATCGCCCTCGATGTCCAGGCAGAGCTCATCCCGCTGAGGAACATCGAGGTGGAGCTCTCCAGTGCTCTGCACATCACCAAGGATGCCACGAAGGAGGCTCTGCACGTGACCATGGACCTCACCAAGGAAGCCATGTCCCTCACCAAGGATGCACTGAGCCTGAGCCGGGACAGGATGACCTCCACCATGCAGAGGATGCTGTCCCTGCCCCAAGTCAGGTGAGCAGGATGGGCTCCTGGGATGCAGGAGGGAGAACAGGGACCAACTTCTCCCCTTCTTCCCATATTGCTTGAATTGGAGATGGGTTTTGTCTTCATCTTGTGGGTGTGGTCTGAGGACACAAAAGTCTGACTTGCAAGTGGTCAGAGTCCAGCCCAATACCCGTTTAACCTGCGGGCTCAGCCATCTGCCTTTATCAGTGGGTTTTGTTGGCTTTTGTAGGGATTCTGTGCCCAGAGAGGAGGGAGCAGTGACCCCGGGCAGTGGCCGCCTGCGTTTCTTCTCCATGAAGAGAACGTCGTCCCAGCACTCCTTCGACACCACGTCCGTGGACGGGAGCGGCCCCGAGGACGGGCTGTCTGTGGACAGTGACGGCAGCGACGGCTTCGTGATGCTCACAGACTCTGGTGCGAGCGCTGGGCTTTTCCTCTGCCCCACCCACAGCAGGGAACAGCTTTGTGCCATGGGCAGCCCTTCCATGCTGTGTTTGTGTGGAGTTGCTTTTGCTACTCCTTTTTAGAGGTTGTGAGTAGTTCCCCCACTGTGGCTCTTTCTGCTTTCACAGATGCCTTTTCTTTGAGGAGAGTAGATGAGTGAGGGGCGGGGTCAGTGGTGACCCTGCACACAACAGCCTTGTCCTGAAGCCGTAGCACAGCTGGGGCTGTAGCTGTGCCACTGGAGAGGGGTTTGGAGTGTTTAGGAAGAGTTTAGGAAGAGCTGGTTGGATATGGGGTTCTCTGGGCATCTTCAACTCTGTGTGGCTAAACTCACCTGAGGGGCTGGAGAGAGTACTCCAGAGGATGGAATAAGCTGAGAGGTTCAGGCAAATGCTGACATCAGGACTTCTCAAAACCAGAAAAAGAAATGGAATCAGGTTGTTTTTGTTGTTACTTCCATTTCAGAACCCAGCTTGGACCCTCTTTCCTCGGGGCAGCTTCCTCAGGCTCACAGCGACACTGGCAGCAGAACAAGCCTGGTGGCCGAGGATGAGGGTGGAGTGTCCCCTGAGGTGAACAGCTCCACGTCCCAGAGTGAAGACCCCAGCCTGCAGCTGGTCAGTCCTGTGCCCTGGCACTGGGGTTCTGACCCCGAGGGGATCTGGGAGTGAACCACAGAGATGTTTGTTGTAATCAGTGAGCTCTCGGTGGCTGTTTCAGGTGTCTATCCTCGTGCTGAAGATGAATGAGGTGAACTGTGGCATAGAGATACGAGGGGATGATTTGTCTGTGGCTGTACAAGTGATGAACGTGGTTCCAGAGCAGCTGAACAACGTTGGGATGTGGCAGTACCTGCGTGGCTACCTGGGTAAGACACTGCTCTGGGACTCAGCTGCTTTTACAGCTGCTCTCTTAGACCAGCCTCCCTCAGGGAATGTTCAATGAACTGGGACCTCAGTCTTTGGGGTGGGTAGGATTGAATGCAACTCCCCCATGAGGGTTCAGATCTGGCATTTGAAAGATGTTTCCCAAATGCCTACACAGTCAGGCTCTGTGGTGCTTAGTAAAAATTGATTGGGATTTTTTTAATTGCTGCTAGGATACATGAAATTAATTATAAGACTGGATAAAGCTATCTAGGGAAACCTTGAAGTTATTTCTGCTCTGAGAAAAATGCTTTTGGTCTGGGGTCCCTCCCTAGGGCTAAGTTCAAATTAAAAAAAAAACAAAACAAACTCAAAACCAATCAACATCCCCTTCCCCCTGACAAAAGGTAACTGAACTCCAAAGTAAGCCCAGAAGCAGCTCCAGAATGGGTTTGTGCCATGTGAAGATGATGTTACACTGAGGTCACCGGAGCTCTTTGTGCAGCAGCACAGAGATGGGATTTGGGTCTCCACGTGGCTGCTGGTGCCCCCTGTGCACTGGGCTCTCTCTGCTGCAGCTCCAGGGGACGCGGGACTGGAGGAGGTGCCGGTGCCTGGCCCGGCCCGGCCCCAGCTGAGCCTGCGCCTGGAGGGGGGTCCCGCTGAGCACAGTGACCTGCTGCGGGTGCTGCTCCGGGGCTGCCACACTGAGCTCTGCATGTCCTCCCTCACCGGCCTCGGCCCCTTCCTGGAGGATGAAATCATTCCAGAGGTGATCCCCATGGAATTAGAGGTTGTGGATGCCAAAATCACGTTGAAGGTGAGTGTGTGGGGCATGCCCTGGGATGGCAGCCAGGGCCGAGCTCACTTGGGAGATTCTGCCTGGGGAGGGACCGTCTGGGATTCCTGGGAGCTTCCTTAGAGCTTCTGTTTTCCTCAGATTGTTTGGTTTTGCTTTGAGAACTGCCCTAGGGATGGAAAAGGAGCCCCAGGGGACTGTTGCTGGCTGCTCACGTACAGCCCTGTAATGCAGCCAGGCCTTGCTGTGGGGTGGGTGCCCCACAGAGCCCTGGCAGTGCTGCTGGGCAGGAACGCTGCTCCTGAGGAGCCTGCAGTCAATGGGAATCCCTTCCAGAGGGCCAGGCTGTCCCAGCAGTTCATCTGTTCTCGTTGTGTCTCCCCAGGATGACACCCCCCGGGTGTACCCCACCTCCCCCGGGCCCCTGCCCATCTCCCTGGCCGTGGATCACATCCTGGTGCGGCGTGGGGCGGACGGCGTGTTCCACCTGACAGGTCAGCAACACCCTGAGCTGCTGTCGTTGTCCCTCTGCACCCCCAGTCTGTGCTGGAGGAGATGCAACCAAAACGTGGTGGTTACTGCTGGGAAGGGTGGGCTCTGGGATGGGAGCAGTCCCTGCCTCTGCTCCCTCGTGTGGGAATTCATACTTGGTGTTTCCTTGAGCGCACATGGTCAGGATCCCTTACTACCTCTTCCCTTGCTCTAGTTTTGCATTTTAAAATGGAAAGAGGATTTTGTTTCCCTGCTTAAAAAGCGGAAAAAAATATTATTCTTTCTGTGCCAAGAGTCCTGTTCTGTGAATGTCCACTCCTGAATGTGTTCTGTTGCTTTCCAGCTCCCCAGGGGACGGACTCACCAAAAGAGGAAAAACCTGTGTCAGTTCCTGAGGAGCAAAAGGCCCCAGCAGAGTCTGTCTTGGCAGCCCCAGCAGCAGGAGCACGTGGGCTGCAGGTGAGTCACTGGTACCTGCTGCTGTCTGGACAAGGAGAGAGCTGGCAGGGGCTGGAAATTTTCTGTTGCCGTCATGTGTTTGCAGTCCCTGGCAGGTGTGGTGAGCTGCAGGAAGGGAGTGCCCCGGGGAGCAGCCTGTGCCTCCTCTTACAGGCATTCTGAGCTTGCCCAGCTTAAACTCTCCTGTTCCCTTTCAGAAATCTGGTGCTTTTTAATGATTGGCTCCATCTTCCCTCTGCGTCCAGTTCCTTGTTAGAAAAACAGGAATTGAGAGGTTCCCACAAACAAGTTCCGTCAGTGGGGTTGTGTCACACACTGTAATTCATCTCAAAAGCTCCTTCTCTGGTTTTCCTCGGGGCAGGTCTCTGTGTACCTTGGAAACTCTGCCTTGTTTTCTGTTTGCCTCTTGTAGCTGAAGCAAGTGCCAGAGTTGCAAAGGGAGCTGCAGACCATGAAACTGGCCCTTGCAGAAGCCAACATGGACAAGGCTCATCTTCTGCAGGAGATCAGGAAATACAACCCTCTGTTCCAGCTCTGACAGTGCTGGCACTGCCAGAGTGGGGACCAGCACCAGCAGGGCAGGTTTGGTCCTATTACTGCCAAACGGGTCTGACTCCCAGGAAATGGAACCGGCTGGGACTGCAGAGGACTCAGGAGAGGGAGGGAGGGAGGCCTGGCTGAGCCAAACAGCGAAAGGACGAGAAGTTTTCTTTGCTCTGTTGTGGCAGTGCTGCACTGAGCCAGGGCACTGCTCAGCCTGTGAACACAAGGTCAGATGGTGGGGGGACACCTTTCATGGGGAGACCTAGAGGTGGGTGGTCCTTGTGGGAGTTTCTGCTTCTTTCACTCTTCCTTGTTGTGTTCTTGGCCAGGTCTGCTCACCAAGGGTCACAGCAGGAGGAGGGTGGTCACCTTCAGCACCTGGGCAGTGACAGGATGTGGTGGCAGAGGGCTCAGGGCTCTGCTGGGAGAGAGCTCTGCTGTCACCTGTAACCAGGGACAGGGGGTGTGTAAAGGATTTCTCCCTGTGGAGTGAGGCGATACAGCTCCTTATTCCCTCAAGAACAGGGTCAGGATAGGAAAGAAATCACTCCAGATTTCTTTTTCTACCAGTGATTCCTTGTGTGGAGACAGTGTGCTAGACTTAGTCCAGTTCATTCTCACTTAATCCCACAACATTTGGCTTTATTGATGCAGAAAAACAAAGGAGTTAATTCCTTGCAAGTCACTGTTTAAACTTGCTTTAAGTTTACTATCAAAGAACGGGGGTGAAGGAAGTTGGTTCAGTCTCAGAATGAGATGACCTGTGGTAATTTTAGGGATGCACATGGTCCTCAAAGCTTTGTGTGCTGGAATTGCAGTGGGGAGAGGAGCAGTGAGCCCTGAGGGAGGAGCCCTGAGGGGTTTGTGAGCGCTGAGCTGCTGCCTGGGGCTGTCCTTCAGTTGGGCTGTGTGGCCCAGGGGCTGCTGCCAGGCCTGTGCCCGAGAGCAAAGTGCACTGTACTGGGTGTCAGTGGGCACTGCCCTCTCCTCCCCAGCCCTGTACTGGGTGTTACTGGGCAGCCCTGCCCTCCCCAGCCCTGCCCATGCCCAGGATGCAGCAGGGAAGGCAGTGCCCACAGGTCAGGCCCCTCTGCAGTGACGTGCTGTGAGCAGCATCCAGAGCAGGACAGGAGGTGAGGAAGCCTCTCCAGATCCAGGGGCTGGTGGAGCAGCTCCCTCTGAGCACCCCTGGGACCTGCCCAGAGCCCACGAGAAGTTGGACTTTGCTTTGCCAAACCTTTGTGCTGCTCCCTCTCCCCTGGGGAGCAGGAGCTCTGAGACTGCTTGCCTGAGATGGAATGTAATGGTATTCCTGTTTTTTCTTTACTAATTGCTTGAAAATGGGAGGTTTCTCTTCTGCTCTTTCTGATTTTCATGACATTTTGTTTGGGTAGGGGAACAAGTGGGGTGCAGTATTGGTCACGTGGGGGTCACCCTTTACTGGGGTCACCCTTTATTGGGGTAATGTAGATTATCTTAGCAGTGGTCAGAGGAGGCAGAGACAGCTGAGGCTGCAGGGGGATCACAAGGCTCACCCAAGACAAAGGACTTGATTTGGAGTAACACCTTCACTTTTAGCTACTCCTGTATCCAACATGCCAGCACACTGTTGTCAGCAGTTCCCCTCACATACATGGAAAGATTCTACTGGTCACAAGGCATCTCACATTCTACAGGTGCCTCTCTGGTCCTTAAGGATGCATTCATCAGTCACCTCAGACCTTAAGAGATCCACACACACACACTGTCATCCCCACAGTGCAGAGGGTTTGCTGAGCCTTGGTGCTCACCTGCAGGGTCCCACAGTTCCTCCCACACATGCAGGCTGAGCACAGCTGGGGCCAAGTTGTTTACAACAAATGTCTTGCTCCAGCAACTTAAGGCAATGGGTTTTGTTGAAGAATTCCAGCATTTCCTTTGCTCTGAAGTCCCAGTGACTGTAACCCAAACCCCACATGTGTGGGAGGACAAAACCTCCAGGATCCCTACGGATCACAAGTAGCAAAGTTTACTTTGTGGAGCCTCTTCTTTAAGGACTCTTCCTCAGTTCCTGGAAGAGCCCATGGAATCCTGCCCACCACAGGTGCTGTGGGAGAGCCTGTGGCTCAGCACTCCCAGGGGCAGGAGCAGCTCCCAGGGCCTGGGGACAAGGGGAAATGAGCAAGTCTGAACTTGAATTTGAGTTTTAGGCAGTATTGGAACTTTGTTGCAGTTTGTTTTAACTGATGCATTTATTGGTTCTATGAACCAGGAGCGAAATTAAACTCATTAACCTCCTCCCAGGTTCAGGCCTCTTTTCCTGCCCTCTCCTTCCCCTGCCTTCCCAGCTGTGCTGTTTCCTGACAGCTCCACAACACTGGCTTTGGAAGCACAGTGAGCCTTGGCTTCAGAGGCCCCAGGTCCCAGCAGGTGTGCCCAGGGAGCTCCAGGCCAGGAGCAGCTCCAGGAGCCCCTCAGGATGGGCTGAGGCACAGCCTCATCCTGCACTGCCCCGAGCCCAGCACAGCAAGTCCCAGCCAGGCTACGAACACAGCAACACCTTTAATGTACAACAAAGCCACATCTGGGCCAGCAGGAAGCACAGCCCTGGGGGTGAGTCCTCCCAAGGCCGTGGATGTGCCTGTCCCTGCTGTGCTGAGGCAGAGGAGCCCCAGCCCCAGGGCAGGAGCAGCTGCTGGCCCTGCCCAGCAGGGTCCTGAGCCGGGACAGCAGGACTGCCCCTGGTCCCCAGGGCTGCACAGTGTGAGCAGTGACTGAGCCCCCTCTGCAGCGGGGAGGGTCCCACAGGAGCTCTGCCCCCTCCCTGCTCAGTGGAAGATGATCTTCTTGTACTTGGAGTTGGGGATCTGCCCCCTCGCCTTGAGCCTCCGCACGGCCTCGCGCATGTGCTTGGGCTGCAGGGGGGGCAGCTCCCCCCACTTCTCACACACGTCCAGGGCTGGGCAGGAGACGGGGGGGTCAGGGGGGACACCTGGGCCTGCCCACCCACCTCCTGCCGCCTCAGCTGCAGTGGGGAGGGCAGCAGGGACCGGCTGTGTTTGGGGTGTATGAGCCCTGCTGTGCCAGGCCCAGCAATGACCCTGACCCGTGACAGGAGCCCCAGGGCTGAGCGGGACCAGCAGCCCCCCGGGCCCCTGGGCAGTGTGGACACCCAGGAATGGGGGAGCTTAAACCCCCCCGGGCTGTGCTCAGAGGGGCTGCTCTGCCCCTGCTCCCTGGGCCAGGCCCCGAGGCTGCAGGACCCCCAGCCCAGGTGGGCTCAGGCCCCAGTGGCAGCCCAGGGCAGGTCTGGGGCTCCAGGACCCCCTCTGTTCCCAGCAGCACTAACGAGATCCACGTTCTGCAGCTGCCCCCGGGCCAAGGGGCAGAGCCCAAGCCCTGGGTGCTCCCCCTGGGGCACTGCTGGGACAAGGGGGCTGGCAGCACACCCAGCAGCGAGGGATGTCCCCCTGTCCCTGTCACAGCAGCTGCCACTCACCTTCCTCCACCACCTCCCCAACAAAGACCTTGGAGATGCCCGACATGGCGATGACGACGTTCTGGGACACGGAGGTGCCGGTGATGGACTGGATGAGCTGCAGGGACAGGGATGGGCAGGGAGGGGCAGGACACGGGGCCGGGCAGAGCCCCCCATGCCGTAACTGGGACCCGGCAGCGCCCCCAGCCCCGCTGGGGGGTCTGAGCTGCCCTGGGGGCTCTGCCCTGCGATCCCCCGGGCTCGGCTGTCCCGGCAGCCCCGCCCCGCCCCGCGTACCCGTTTGATGGCGGCCTTGGGGAAGGCAGAGCGTCGGTACATCTCGTACCGGTTCAGCTGCTCCTCGGAGAAGGATGAGACCAGAATCCTGCGGTGGGAGAACGATCGTTCACAGCAAAACCAAAGGTTTCTTCAGGCCACTGCACCCGCCGTGCAAAGGCCCCGCAGCCGGGGCCGGGGGCGGGGCCGGGAGGGGCGGGCAGTCCTGGGCCGTGTCCCGGGGGGGAACCGGGGCCAGGTTCCCGCACGGTGCGGAGGGGCGGGACCCGGGCACTCACTGCATCTTCTGGATCTCGTCCTCATCCACTTTCTGCTTCTTCTCCTTCCGCTCCTTCAGCTCCAGCTTCACCTTCCTGGCCGCCCCCGGCTGCAGCCCGGGCTCGTCCCCGTCCGCCGCCTCGCCCTCCGCGCTCCTGCCCTGCGCGACAGCAGCGCTGGCTCTGCGGCCGCCCGGCCCCGGCCCCGCTCCCGCTCCCGCTCCCGCCCGGCCCGGCCCTGACCTCCCCGTCCGCCACGTC
>VWZD01008387.1:224259-290146 GCA_013396695.1 Sakesphorus luctuosus | reverse complement strand
CGCTGTCCAGCCTGCTCAGGTGAGTGAGTGAGCGCGGCCGTGGCTGTGCGGGACAGAGGGGCAGCTGCGGGGCCTGCCCGGGGGCTCTGTCGGGGCGTGCGGGCCAGAGCCGGAGGCGCCGCAGGTGGGAATGGAGGGCCGAGGGTGGGATGAGGCGCTGCAGCTTTGCCCCTTTTTTTTGATATATTGAACACTCGGGGCCCTCGTTTGGGTGCGGAGCTGCTCTCACCACCTGGGAGATGGATGTGCTCGCAGGAGGCTGCAGAGGGTCTGGTTAAACACCCCGTGAGCTCCACCAGCTCCTCAGTGGGGCCTTTTCGCTGCTGCCACGGTCCCCGTGGGGCAGGAGGGGGGGGCCGGTGGGTCCGCCGGGCTGTTTGGCTGTTTGGCTTTGTGTGCAGATGTGTCTGGCGGGTGGTGACTGTCACAGCTGCCACTCGCGTTCACTGACGTAGGAGCTGCCTGAGGTGTCTGTTGGTGATGGGGAACAATCCCTTTCTCCAGTCCCAGCCCCTGAGGGTGTTCCTGTCTGTCCTGCGGCGTTCTGTGTGTGTCTGTGACAGCAGTCCCAGGCCTGGCAGTGTGTCCCTCACTCACCGTGTGGCACTTGTTGCTATTTAGGGCCTTCGTGATTGTTTTCGACCTTCTGGCCGTTTGTTGGGCTTTGGCTCTGGGTTAAGTGATTCCAGGTGAGGAGCTTGTGACAAGGTTTTGATGAGAAGCAGCTGCTGAGTGTCCGGCAAGGAGAGGCCCAGGGAGCAGCTGCAGAGGCTGCCCAGGTTAATTCCAGGCACGTGTGTAGGGGAGGAAACCTCCCCTTTTCCAGCACTAGAACACGAGAGCTTTTCTACTGTAGGGTTTTGGCCCCCTGGGTTGTGGGGAGAGCCCTGCCCCCAGTCAGGCCTGTGTGCTCCGTGTTTTCCCTCCCTCAGGCAGTCCCAGAGCTGCCCTCCTGCTCAGGCTGCTCCCTCTCCTGTCTGTCAGGTGCTCTCCCAGCACAGGGAGCTGCTGAGCTGCCCTCCAGTCCCAGAGCTCAGAAATGCTGGGCTGGGCTGGCAGAACTGCCTCGTCCCTTCCTCCTTGTGATTTTGGGTCATTTGGGTGCCTCTGGTTAGTTCCTATTTTATTTATTTTTAAGTCCTGCTGTTTGGACTGTTCCCAAAGCCCCCCTGTCCCAAGGTGGGGGCTCAGCTTTCTCTGGCTGTTTTCCAGTATTTCAGGCATCTCAAAGATCCAGTTTTGTCCAAGGTACAAACCAGGCATTTCCTGAATTCCCACATCACATCTGGCAGGTGCTGAGCTGGTGCCTGCTCTGAGCTGGCACTCCTCAGTCTGGGCTGTTTGTCCTCCAGAGAGAGCAAGTGCCGCTCTGTAAAGTGGGAGAAAATTCCGCTGGCAGGAGATTCCTGGGAATGTGGAGTTTTATCACCCGAACTGAGCTGCCACTGTGTGTGTGTTATCAGCTAAATGTGACCTTTGTCACAGCCTGGGCTGTGTTGCTGCTGCTGAGGCCAGGCCAGCCCGCTGGGTGTGGAGCCTCAGCCCCAGCTGCAGGTGAGCAGGGAGGAGCAGGATAAGGCAGAGGAGGAGTAATTGCCGGGACAATTAATGTCTGTCTGGAGGGTGGATGTGCCAGCGTGAAACACTCAGGGTACCAGGCAGAGGGATAAACCCCAGTGGGAAGCTGCTGGGAATGGGTGGGTTGTGGGAGGGGGAGATGGGAGTGTGGCATTAGCCAGGGCAGATGGTGGGCTCACAAAGAGGTGGTGGCTGCCAGGGTGGGCAGGCTCAGCCCTGCTGGGGCACAGGATCCTCCGGGGTTGGGGGCTGATCCTGCCCCTGGGCTGTGCCAGGCTGTGCCAGCTGCTCCAGCTCCAGGGGCAGCTCGGGCAGAGGCACCACAGGGAAAATCCACGCCGGGCACACACAGCCAGAGGGGCTCATGAGCAGCAGCAAGTCCAGAGAGCAGAAATGCACCATGAATCCAGGGGGGTTCTTGGATTTCCAGGGGCACTTTGGGATGGAGGCTGCAGCATTTGGATTTGCTGGGTTTGAGGGTTTTTCAGTGTTTTCACTGTGAGGCTAAAGGCAGGAAAGAGCAAACTAATCTGTGTCTGAGCTATCAGGCTGAGTTAAGGAGGTTTTGCCAGGAGCAGTGAGGGGTGTGTTGTGTTAAAGCCAAATCTGCAGAAAAAGCTTGTTGTTTTTGTCTTTTGCTGTGAAAAGCCTGGATCTGTGTTGCTGGAGTGGGAAACTGAGGCTCCTGCTGAGCCCCAGGTGGGCTGTGCAATCCTCTGGGAGTGGATCAGGGAGACACACCTGGGAATGAGGAGTTTGGGTGCACATCTGCTGGGGGTGGTCAGGTGCTGCTCCACAGGAACCACAGCCCATGTTCCAGCCCATTGGCAGCAGTTGCTGCTGTGAGGGGTCTGGTTGGCTTAGGGAATGATGTGGTTGGGATGGCAGAACACTTGAAGTGGCTTCCAACAGTCCAAGGACGGTTTGGAGTCAGAAAAATGAGTTCTGTTAAAAAAATGGGGTTTGGTGTTTGCTGTGGTGCAGCTGATGGTTCCCAGCACCACGAGGGAGCTGCTCCTGCTGCTGTGATGGAGCATCTCAGCCCTTGGAGCCCTGTCCTGTCCCCCCACCCCACAGCAGGACAGACCCCTGGGACTGCACCCTGAGCACAGGGATTGCTGGCTGTGCTGGGCACGGGCACTGCTGGGCATTGTCTCCTGAGCACCTGGAGCATTCAGGGCTGAGGCTCCTGCCTGGGATCTGGCCATGCAGCTGCAGGAGGTGTTTGTGTGCCCTGCCCAGCGAGTCCCGCGCTCGGTGCAGGGTCAGGAGCGCCGGGCTGTGCTGTGGCACCTCAGAGCGTGGCCATGGCCCTGCCCAGGCCATGGGGGTGCTGCCCCCCTCTGCAGAGCTCAGCTCGGGGCTTACACAGCNCCCCCTCGGAGGGCACTGTCCCGCTCCCCTCCCACGGGCTCTGCTCTGTCTGCTCTCCCAGGCTGTGCCACCCACTCTGGCCCTGCTGGGAGTGCTGTGGGGCTCTGGCTGTGAGAGTCTTTTCAGGATGAAGTGTCCTTGAGATGAGAAGGTGCCTCTGAGCACCTGGTGATGCCCATTTCCTCCTGGCACTGTGGCACCAGCTCTGCCCAGTGCTGAGCTGGCGCTGTCACCATCCCAAAGCTCTCTCTCTGGAGTACAGCTTAGTCATGGAAATGAGATAAATCCTATTTCACAGAAACTGGTAAAAATAAAACTGTTGAGGACTGATTTGTTTCCATAGCAACCGACTGGCGAAGTGAACCCAGCTGCTGTCTGCAGGAGGGAGGAGAGCAGCGCTGGGAATGTGGGTGCACCTGGGCTGGCCGTGGCTGCAGGAGGGCTGGGGAGGGAGAGAGGCTCGGTTAGAGACAGGGCAGGGAGGTGTGAGCTGCCTCTGGAACAACACAGAGCTGAGTGTGGGCACGTGCCCTCTTCTGCACAAACCCTGGAGAGCCAGTGTGTGTGCTGTCCTGCTCCCTCCTGGGTGGGGAAAGGCCCTGCCCGGGGTCAGGCAGGACTCTGACACCAGGTGGTCCCTCAGTCTGAAATGACTGTCCTATCGCTGTGGCCTGATGAGAAATGTTCAGCTTTGAGAAGCTGGGATGAATATTGGAGTTTCTTGATTACCCTTTAGCCTGAACTGAACAGCTGGTGCTGCACGGCAGCCTGGGCCAGGGCAGGGGGTTCTGCTCGTGTTTGTATCCTGGAAGAAAATCCAGTCAGGCCTCCAGACTGCTGGCTAAGGAGCTTGAGCTTGGAACTGGCCCTGGCACACACAGGTGATGAAGGTGGCAGTTTCCCCAGGGCTGGTGAGGGTGAGCTCCTTAAATGTCTGGGAGGCTGCAGGATGCCAAGAGCTGGGACCGTGTGTTTGGTACAGGCTTGACCTGCTGCTGTCCTGCCCCGTGTGGCTGTTCAGGGATTGAGGAGAGAATCAGTGTGAACACCTGACACAGCAGAGTGTGAGGGAGTCACAGGAGTGTGTGTGGCTTTACTGGGCACTCTGCAGGAGCCTCAGTCATTCAGCTGAAGGGGAGTTTGAGCGTGAGTTGCTGTTTAGGTTTGGTAAAGCCAGGTACGTTTGCACTCCTCCCTTGTTATTTAAACACGTGGTTTCTTTTAAAGGGAAATTAGATTTAAAAGAAACCACAGACTTTTTCCAGCTCCAAGGAAGTGTCTGCAGTGCCTTGTACTGAGGACACAAGAACAAAACCCTGTCTGAGAGCGAGTGCCATAAATATTATGTAAATACATTATCTCTTTAGATTTGTGTCTAATCCCCTTGTCTGCTGTTGCACAGACTCCTGGGGCGAGCAAGGCCAAAGATGTCATGGGGGTCTTTAACACTGAAGTGGGCTGGAAAAAGTCTGATTTTCATGCTGCTTTTCCTGAGCTTTGTTGGGAACTGTTGTTGCCTGAGTCGATGCTTTCCCTGCTTGCGTGGCACGTCCCAGGAAGGAGCAGGGGCTGATCACAGAGATCCCAGAGCTCTGTGACTGCTCAGGTGTGTCCCCTGTGCTCCCACTGGAGCCACCACGGCCTGGGCATTTCTCTGTTTCACCTCCTCCCCTGGCTGTCTTTGCTGATCCTTTCCCTGTCTTTGGGTACCCAATTAAAAGTCTCATCAAGAAGGAATGTCTCTGGAGTCAGAGGTGTCTGTACCTTGTTTGTGTCCCACTGTTGCCAGTTAATCTCTTCTCACTGTGTCTTTCTTTAGCTCTCAGGGGCTCCTGGTTAAGCTGGAGCTGGGATTTGATACAGACTTAAAGGGAGCCATGTGGGTGAGCTGCTGGGCTCTGGTGTGGGCTGTGCTCAAGGGCAAAGTCTGCTCCAAACACTTCAGGGGAAGCTTTGTTGTGGCCCTGAATTCTGCAGATCCGTGTCTGCTTCCTCGAAGGGCTCGTGTCCCATCCCATTGTTCTGGTGCTGAGTGTCAGAGCATCTCATTGCCTTTTATTCCAGCTCAGCCTCTCACAGCGCTGGGCTGTGCCCGGGGGTCTGTCCCGCAGGTGTGGGGGCTCCCCCCTGAGGTGTGGGGATGTCCCCTCCATGTGCTGGTCCCTCTCTGCTGGAACACTCCCAGCACAGAGTCAGATCCCTCATGTCACTGATCTGAGCAATGTCACAGGGGGAACAGGATGTCGTGCCAGTCTCTGTCTCGCTGGCAGAAGTCTCCCTAAGGCAAAAGTGCACTCTGGATGCAGTTGTTGGTACAAAATAATTGCATTTGCTTTTCAATCGCTGTAGGAAGGGGTAATTCAGTCCCTGAATGTCTGTTTCTCTGGCTCTACTTGACTTGGCCTATTTACCTGCTTCTCATCCGCCCCAGGTCAGACTCACTGCAGTTCAGCATTCCAGGCATCAGGGCTGGGCAGCAGGCAGGGTGAGGGGGTGTGAGCAGGATCCAGGGGTGGACAGGCAGCAGGCAGGGTGAGGGGGTGTGAGCAGGATCCAGGGAGGGCTCAGGGTGAGGGGGTGTGAGCAGGATCCAGGGACAGGCAGCAGGCAGGGTGAGGGGACACACTTTGGGGTGACACGGCCCGAGGTGCCCAGCAGAGCATTGGCACATGGCTGGGCTCAGGGGGCAGCCCTCGAGCAGCCTGTTGGCACTGAGATGGAGAGAACATGGGTGTGGGTTTGTTGTTTCTGTACAGAGCAGGTCCAAGAGTTCACCAGGAGGAGGGTGTACATGTTTAAATCAAGTGTCACCTTCCCTACACCCTTGTAGGTGATAGACATCCCAAATTTTCTGTGGGTGCTGGAAACAAAGAGAAACTTGGAGTGTTCTGATCCTGTTGGCATTGTCTGACAGTGCCCACACGGCTGTTGTGCAGAGCAGACCATGGGCACAGAGTGGCAGGTTTTCTGCCATCCCAAACCACTTGATTGGCCCACCTGTTCCTCTGCAGGGGCACTGACAGGCTGGGGAGGGAATGGGCTCTGCCAGGTTTTCTTTCTGCACAAGTTGCTTTTGGTGGCATTTTTCCTCCAAGCTCAGAGCTGTGTGCCTGTCGGAAGGGAACAGTGCAGATGGACATGTGTGGCTGCAGACACGAAGCTCCATTGCTGTTGGCTGACTGACACCTCCCATGGGATTCTGCAGCTTGTTAAATCATCTCACAGAGGAGAAGGGCAGGGAAAGGCTGGTGTGAGGTTGCCAGTTATGAGCTTGGTGCTGTGGCATCAGCTGCTTGGGGGTTTTGATCAGGAATTTGTGGCTGCCCAGGCAGTTTCCTTCCATTTCTCTGGCAGTGTTGGATGAAGGGAAGGCCAAGGCAAAGCCTACACATGTGCTGCTAATTTTTTGTGTATCTGGGGTTTTTTTTGGTTTATGTTGTATTTTCTTGCAGGTAGTGGCATCTTCTCCAGTGTGGTGGGAGCAGAGCTGAGCTGCAAAGAGAGCAGGGAATGCATCCCTGAGCAGTGCTCTGGTTCCTGCTCTGTGCTGGTTTATGACATTCATAACACTGCTCAGTTCATTGGATTTTTACACAAATGTTTAGATTCCTTTTGCCCCTTCAAAACCCCACCTAGTCAGACACAAAATGGGCTGCAAAATTGGTGTTTAGTAAACCTCCCTGAGAGGTTTGTCAGCATTTGGTAAATGTTGTCAAATCTCTGTCCCCTTTTAGGGGTCCCTTTCACACCTCAAAGAGCAGCTTCAAGGCTTCCTATCAAACATTCCACCTGCCTGTTGGGTGGCTGCCTCCCCATGTTCCTGCTCCTCACCTCCCTGTGGTACTGCCCTCAGACAGGCTGTGCAGAGTGCAGTGCCGCTGCTCACAGCAGACCCCTGAGCTCATGGACCCCTCCCCAGAGTCTTGGCCTTCCCTGACTCAGTGACTGACACTTTTCGTGCTTCTGCAGTGGAGCTCATTTGGCTCTGGCCCCGTGGTCAGGGCTGGAGCCTGTGCTGTGTGGGACTGTTCTGTGGCCTGTCGTCAGCCAGGACTGCTCCGTGCTGGGAGGGGGTTGCCTGTAATGCTTTTAAGAATAAAGGGCAGCACATGCACTCAGACCAGCCCTGGATTTTCCCTCTCCTGCAGCTCTTTCTTTGCCCTGCCTCGGGGGGGTTGTCTGATGTAGCACACCCTGCGTGCCTGACCCTGCCTGTCTGTGCTCGCTGCCTGATGCGGTGACAGAGCCCACTGCCACCCCCACCATACACTGGGTGAATGCATTTCCACTGCCAGGAGCCATCCATAAAGCTGGGGCTGTGCTCTTCATAGTGGGGGATTTGAGCTTGGATGGGTGAGTTTCTATTAGTGTTGCTAACCCTGTCTGGTTCCTTTCTAGCATGAGCTGCAAGCCCAGGGGTCAGATGTGTGGTCTGCACCAACCTGAACAGCTCCCCTGGGAGTCCCATCGTGCCAGACCCTTCCTGTTGGTGAGGGGGGTACAGCAGGGGCTTCCTCACCCTTCAGGAAAACAGAAGCAGCTTTCTAACCCTGAGGCCTTGCCCCAAGTGTTTGGTTGGTTGGGTTCCCCTCTGTAAGCAGGAAATACCAAGTGAGGGTCGTGTTCCCTGCAGGAATCCAGCAGTTGTGTGGATGTGGCTGGCTGGGGTGTGTGAGTGACCTGCTGTGGTGGCCTCTGGCCAATGGACTGGAGGGGATCTGCCTCCAGCCCTCCTTGTGTCTCTGGGGCACTGAGTGAAGCCCACGAACATCTGGGGCCAGTGCTCAGCTGCTTTAGCCTTGCTGGTGACCTCGGGCCAAGCCTCAGTGTCAGCTGGGCTGTTGTATCCAGTGTTGTGCTTTTTGTCTTTGGTGCTGGGCATGTAAATACGTGGGGTGCAATGGCCTCTGCTCTGCACCAATCCCCGAGGTCTCCTGACCCTTCCATAATCCTCGTTTATGAGACCAAAACCAGCCCTGAGGGTTCGTCAGCTGAGCTGAAAACACAGAGTTTCTCTCCAGGCTTGGCCTTGCACTAGTCCCCTGCCTGGGATGATTTGGTGAATGAAGTTACTGCAGTTGGGAAGAAAGAAATGGAAAAACAAGAGGACAAATATGGTCTTGTTTAAAGGAACTTTGGGGTCTGACCGTGACCAAAAGCATGTGCTTTATTCAGCAGTTTTTGCAAGCAGGAAGCTTTATTTAAAGGCTACAGCACTTGCTGCATTTGTGGACCAAGAGAAAATTGAGCACAAGGAATAGTTTAAATGGAGCAGATTTTATTATTTTCAAAGTTTTTCTGATGTTCCCGGTGTTTAGTCTTAATTACCTTAAGCAGAAGCATCAGGAGCTTCGTTAGATGCTGCCCCGGTGCAGCAAAGGAGGGTGAGACCTGGGTAATCCTTGAAACTGTTGTGTTTGTAACAGAGACCACTAAGATAAAAACAACCTCCCACTTTGATGGGGAGAAATAAAAAACACACAATGGTGGTCAGATTGGCTTCAGACCTTTACTGAGGACCTGCATTTATGGTGTTCTCCTGCCTGTGCTGGGATCTGGGATTCTGTTTAATCAGAATCAGCTGAAAGTCTCACTGTGCACAGAGTTCTGGGCTTTGTGCTCTGTTTCTCTCTTTCCATACCTGAGGAGAACTGAATGGCCTTCCTGGCAGAGCTGGAGAGGAAGAGGAGGGAAGACAGTGAAGTACTTGACTTCAGTCTCCACATCTAAATATAAATAGTTCTCCTCTTGGATCCTTCCTTTCTGATCTTCTGGGTGATTTGACCTTTCTTTGATAAAAGCTTTATTTATTTGCAGGAATAAAAGGGCAGAGGGGAGGAGAGGACACAGCAGATTTTTTTTTAAATATCTCTGTATCTTGGCAGTTGATTTCCACAGCACCCAGCACTTGCTGCTGGGCCAGCTCCCTCCGGGCTCCAGCTTTCCTCCTCCTCCTCTGAGCAACCCGAGTGAACTCGACATTTCACTCCAGAGCATTGACCTGAATATTCCTAAGTAGGTTTATGGAAGTGTTTTATCACAGGGAGACAGACCCCCGTCCTCCCGTGGGGACAGATGTCCTGGGTGCCAGTCCCCAGCCCTGCTGCTGGCTGGGCAGGTCACTCTGGGCTTGTTTTATGCCCACTGCAGCACTGCTCCTGGTTTTCCTTGGTTCATCACTTCAGCAGAAGGAAACACTTGTGTTAAATGCTGCTGGTTTTCTGGTGTTCTCCCTGAGGCAGTTGGAGCTCCACATCCACACAGGGCTCTGTTTCACGTGTAAAACTCGGGACTCTGGGCGAGGGCATCATGGCAGCTGCTCCAGACTGCACACAGGGCTCTCTGGCACCTGTTCTGACATTAACTGCCACTTTAAATCCAGCAGTAAATTATTTGGGCAACCACACTGCAGGAGCCCACTGCCAGGAGCAAACCGAGCTGAGCCCTCCTCAGTCCCCTTCGTACTCCAGGACTGCAGGGCTGGACAGGGCAGGGCAGGACAGGACAGGGTGCTCTTGCAGGTGCTCTGGCTGGGAGTTTGGGTGGCTCACTGACTTGGACAGGGTTTAAACCATCGTCCTGCAAACCAGTTGTTAGTGCTGGAGGTGCATTGCATGTGTGTGTGTTGGTTTGCTGTTTGCTCCAGGAAGGCAGGATGGTGTGCAGGATGCCTCGGGATAAGCCTCTGATCCTCGCAAATTGGATTTTGTGGCTCACTTGCCTGTGCTCTTGGATAAAGGTTTCCCTCAGCTGCCTCTCCTCTAGCAGAGCTCAGGTCCATCTCAGGACTGCAAAGCCTTTTATAATGCGCTGCAGATCAGAGGGGACAGGAACAAACTTTCCATTTCCTCCTGGAACATGCTCCAGAGTGAGCCTGTTGGTTCATTCCCTTCCGAATTTCCATTCAGTCTGCACAAGTTTCCCGTTGTTTTGGTGCTTTTCTTGCTGGTTTTGCTTACTATGACACTGAGATGTTCCTGGTTAGCAGCCCCCCAGTGCTGACTGGTATTGCAGAAGCCTCTGGCCCATGTGAGTTGTAGTGATTGTGTGCTGGGGAGGCAGCAGATTGCTCAGGAAAAGTCTGCTTCGAACAGATTTTAAACCAGTTCATCTGGAGAGTAGAGGGTGTTACTGAGTTTTACCCCTGAAGAAAGCAGTGCAGGAAAATGTACTGCCTTAGCACAAGGGTTTAATTGCTGAAGGGTGAAGTGTAAAACACACCAGTGCACACGGATGGTGGGTTGTACTGGAGAGCCGTTGTCAGTTCCAGTTTGCCTGTAAGAATGTACTGGTTTGAGTTCCCTTGCCTGGTCTGGGAGGGGTGGTGGCACTGGTGGGGGGCAGCAGACACCCTAACCCTTTCACAGGAGCAGCACCAGCCCCTCACTCTGCTGTTCTGCACTGATGTGACCAGGATGCCTTCCAGGGGTGGGGAGAAGAGTAATCCTTGGCAGGGTTAATTCTGAAATCCGTGGTGCTTGGCTTTGGAACAAGGGAGGGAAGTTAATGCTCTCAGAAGTGCCGGGAGACCACCTACTCTTTAGCACAGACTGCCAACAGCTGACAGATGGAAGTGATTTGGGGACAGTGAGAAGTCAGTGGAATCACACTGGTGACCAAGGGCAGGCTGTGCATCCCACAGTCTTTGGCTTACACACCCCCCCTTGTGACTCTTGCCATGGAGGGAAGTTTCCCAGAGCCATAGGAATTCTTCAGTGGGGTGTGAATTAGCAGTGCATCGATGGTTTGCTGTCTCTTGTGGTTCACTCTAATAGACACAAGTTTCTCTGAAGAGACTTCTTGGCAAGCACATGTATGACTGAGGGATGTGTGGGAGTGGGAGCTCTGATTGGAACCCAGAAGGGTCTGGTAAAGCACAAGAGGAGTCCCTTTGCTGGTGTGTGCTGTGGCACTGACCCCTCTGCCATGCTCTGTGCTCCATGTGGCTGCTCCTGACCACAATGTCCAGACACCCACCGTGATGTGAGAGCTCTGCTGCCCCTGTCCTTGCCCTGTCCCTGTGTGGTGTTTGCCACAGTGTTCCATTTTCTGTCTTGCAGCATCTGGAGGGGGCCAAACGTGAACTGTGTTGACAGCACTGGATACACCCCACTGCACCACGCTGCTCTGAACGGCCACAGGTGAGTCCTGTTCCAGTTCCTTTGGTCCCAGGGATGGGTGTTCTGTGGGGGTGACGGGTGTTCCGTTCCCAGCCCGCCCCTTGTCCCTGGCCATGGCCCTGGTGACCCCCATTGGTGCTGCAGCACTGCTCCATCGTCAGGGGATGGGGAGAATGTCGCTGGTTTGGCTGCTGCTCAGTCTGGTCTTACATCTTGAATCATCTGGCAAAACGCTGAGGTTTTCAGCCACCCACCCTTTTATTTCACAGCAGTTTGGATAAGCTGTAACACCATGTGAAAGGGGTGCCCTGCTGCCAGTCCCTGCAGCCTGTCTGGAGTCCAGGGAGCTCTGGGCCTGTATCACTTGGAGTTGCCTTGTGTGCCTATCACAGTTTGAAGTAACCCCAGTCTTTACTGTGGTAGATCTCATGTCATTGCTGCTTAGGGTATTGAGAAATGGAGTAGTTAACACCTTTATTCACCTTCATTGTGCTGGTGCAACTGGCTTTGCAGCAGAGCTTGTGCCTGATTTCAGCCCCTGTTCAGCTCCATCAGTGTGCAGGGAATGTGGATCTTTCCAGCAATGTTTGTTTGCTTGTTTGTTTTTATTTCTTTGGGTGGCATTTAATAGGAACACTTTAAAATGGCATTTCAGGAGAATCTCTGAAATACTCTGTCTGGACTAACTCTCTGTGCAGTGCTTGCTGCAGAATGCAAGCTGTGAGACAAGGGCTGAATGTCTTGGACTCAATTCCCTTCTCTTGCAGGGATGTTGTGGAAGTTCTGCTGAGGAACGACGCCCTGACCAACGTGGCAGACTGCAAGGGCTGTTACCCCCTGCACCTGGCGGCCTGGAAGGGAGATGCTGACATAGTGAAGCTCCTCATTCACCAGGGCCCTTCGCACACCAAAGTCAATGAGCAGGTCTGCTGGTTTTCCCTGACGTACCATTGAACCTCGTACAGACAGACACTGCTGACCCCTCCCAAACCACAGCAATGCTCATGAGGTCCTGTTTGCTGGTGGAAACAGAGGGGCACTGCCTCAAGCAATACCTTCAGTTCTGAGTTAGTGGTAGAGTTAGACAGGTATTTGAGTTTTATGTGCAGACACATAAATATGAGATCTGCTCAACACTAGGAAGTGGTCTCCTGCTTCTGGCCTTCTAAAACTAACCCACAGTTTTCCTTTCAGTTGCTGGATAGCTTAGTAGGTTTCTAGTTCTGCAGAGGATCCATGGGCTCCCTCCTTTGGGAACTAATCAAGGCAGCTTTGTTTAGTCTGTGTTTGGCCATGCTCTCTTAGCTGCTCTCCTGGCTTGTCTCTGGCACTTGCTCCAATTCACTAATTTGTAAGTTCTAAGATAATTTTAACCCTACTTGCCCCCAGAGAAATCCTTAGATTAATCTTGAAGAATAATTTTCTCAATCAGGCAAGAAAAAAGCTTCTTGGATTTCTTCCATTTGTCAACCTGACAGTTTTGGTTTGGGGTACAGAGGGAAAGAGAGGCATGAGGTGGCTGGCTCCTCTGTAGCTGTCCTGTGGACATCGGAGGGACCTTTCAGTTCCAGGGAACTTCTGAAATGCTACTGTTGGAAGACCCAAATACTTCTCTTGTTTCAGAGTTTTGTTTAAGGGAACTCATTTCTGAGGCCAGCTGAGCAGGGTCACTGAACTCGTCACTGTCAAGGTGAGCATGGCAGACAGTCACAGGCCCAAATCAGGTGGTTAAAGCTGCAGTGGGCCATGGGTGTCCTGTCCCTAAGGCAGGAACATCTGATGTCCCTGTGAATCAACTCCCAGAGCACTCAAGTATTCAGCCAGGAGGAGAGGAGTAAATCAAAATAGGTTTTCCTGCCTTTTAGTACCACAAGGCTAAACGTGAACATTCACTCTGAAGGTAATTCTCAGGTGGGTCAGACACCCCTGGCTTGAGTTCAACCAATTCTGTCCCAGTCAGGATGAGAGCTGGGAACTGAGAGTCTCTGCTGTTTATTTGCTCTGTTGTGTGCACTTTTTCAGAAGCTGAGGAGCAAACTCCCTTCACAGTCAGGTTTAGGAGTTCCAGTCCTGTTTCCAGCTGCACTTTGTGGAGACCCAGGTACCATACAGAAGTTTCCCAGCACAGGTAGCTCGATGCACCAGGTTGCCCCAGGGTTAAATGCTGCAAAACCAGCAAGGAGTGAAAACTCTGGTGGTAATGCAATTCCCTGCACTCCTCAATGGAGCAGGAATACAAGGAGTGTGTGTTTTAATGTCTCAGGTGATTTCCAGTTTGAGGCTGTTTAATCAGGTCTCCAGGCACAGCTGCAGGCACTCAGTGTGGTTACAGAATCTCAGTTCATGTGGCCTTTCACAATCAATCTGATAAGAATGGAGTGAGGGCCCTGAGTGTAAACGTTCTGTGTTGAGTAGGGCAGGTAGAGGGGAGACCTTTGCAAGAGATCCTAAGCTTAGTGTGATCCTTCCAGGTAATGTGTCATTAATGTCTGTTTAGTAGGAACCTTGTTGAAAGGAGGAGTCAGCTGAGGAGCCTGTGCTGCCTGGGGTCTCGTCCCTGCACTGCACAGGGCTCCAGGTTACAGCAATCCCAGCTGGAATGGCTTTGGCTGGTCATGGCTCTGACTGGAAAAACGTGCTGTGTTCCAGCATTCCACCCCTTGCAGTCACCCATTGCTTTGTTGCTGTATCTCACCCATTTCATTATCACATTTTTTCTTTTTCCTCTTCCTTTTTGTAGAATGCTCTTGAGATCAAAGAACTCAAAAAGTACGGCCCCTTTGACCCATATATCAATGCCAAGGTGTGTACTTTGCTGTCAGCATCTCACTGCATCAACACTCCAAGCTGCACTCGCGTGTTTCCAGGTGCAATAATACCTGTTTGCAGCTGCTTGGGGGAAAAGGAAAATGGGACCATTCATTTACTGTGGGTTTCTCTCTTCAAAGCAGTTATAGAGACATAATTAAAGGGAAGCTTTTCCTTGCTTTCCTGGGGCTCCTTCCTTGCTTAGCCTTGTAGGACTCATGGTGATGGTCAGTTTGCTTGATTGGGCTGAATGACTTCCCAAAGGTAATGTTACTTCAATTAAATGTTTTGTAGGTTTTGTTTCGTGTGCTGATGCTTCTGATAAATGCAAAGAAAAGGATTTTTTTCCCCTGCCTAACCATGGATGCATTTTCTCTGTGGGCTGTTTGGAGTGGATTTTGATGCCTTTTCCCCTCCCAAATACGTATTGCCAAGTGTGTTATTGGAATGGACAGTTAATTCCTGTGCTAGTGGTGGGGAGAAGGGAAGGCAGTGACGTTCCTGCCTCTCTTCCCAAGTCCTTTATGTCCTGCTTACTGCGTCAGTCTCTGTTTTAATGTGTGGTCTGTGGTGGTGTCTGACACTTCAGGTCTCCTGTTCCTGTTTTCTGGCCTGTTTTGCTCCTCTCTAATTTTTAGTTGTTGAGCTACAAGAGGACAACATTGGCTTACGTGATGCACTGAGGCCGAGCTGTTGAGGAAGCAGATCAAGTTCCTGGTGGTGTTTTCTCAGACACAATTTTTCAGTATTATTTCCAGGGATGGCAAACAGTCTGCTGCTCTGTCCTGAGACACCTCTGCCATGGGCCACTGTACCACAGCTGCTTCCAGCCACTTATTTTGGATCTAGACATCCATGGCAGGTTTCTGTCTCTCAAAGTTCAGTGAAAACTGTCACTCTGCTTTGCAGGATCAGAGGAACACACAGCCAGAGTCCTGCACTTGCTGGGAGTTAGGTGGGGTGGTGCATAGCCCTGTTTCAGGCAGTGCCCACCCTCTGAGCCCAGACATGTTCCCATGAGGCTCATCTGAATCAGGGGTTTTTACAAAACTCCAGGTGGAATTCTGCACCAACAAATGTCTTCCATGGAAACATCATAGTTAAGCAGTTCAGTTGCTTGAAAGAAGCTTCCAGAAACATTGTCAATATAACCAAGTAAAATCTTACCCCCTCCAGTTGAATGAAGAAGGAATGTAAAGAGGGAATACCCAGTGAGCTCCATTTCCTGTGGATTTTTGTTTACAAAGTATTCTAATTTGGATTTTATGCCGTGGAGAAGTGCATTATTTAAAGCCTCAGTTCAGTGTTCACAATGGCTGAGGTGGTCTCTATAAAGCAAGGCACGATTTTGGGAATCTTTGCTTTGGTTTTGAGGAGAGAGAGATGATTTACCTGCAGTCATTGTGCTCGTCACAAGTTCTGACCAGCTTTGCACCAGTTCCTGCCGAGGTGAAGAGCACGTGCAGTCGTTCCTGTCACACACCTTGGTGTTCTCTCAGCAGCACTGGAGCAGCCAAACAGCAGGTTGTCATTAGGACAGGGCTTGGCTGGGCACACACAGAGGAACAAAAATCCTACAAAGAGTCGTAGAAGCAGGTTGGGTGGGACCAAAGGGTGGTGCAGCCCCTTTCCCCAGCCCTGGAGCAGGAATGCAGCCCCTGCGTCCTCCTGAGCGTGTTATTTTTCTGAATAGATCTGAAATTTGAAGCCATGTGCCTTCTGGCTGCAGGAATGGAATTTTCCTTTTCCATCTCCTGTGAATTTGTATGTTTGAGCACTCCTGCTCAGGCTCCACTCTGGTTTGTGCCTGGAGAGGTGACGTGAGAAGGGAACAAACATCCTTGCCTGGAAGGGCTTTAGTACTTTTGGCTGCTCCAAACTCTCCCAAAATGGAGGCAATAAAGACTTGGGCAATAGTGGGAGTTTCCAGGGTGCAGTCGGTCTGGGAGAGACCTGCTGTAATGACTCAGGGGAGTTTTACTGCCTGGTGATCTGCACTGCAGGAGGGGAAGGTCTGGGGATTTCACCTCGAGCATTGGAGCCCTGACCTGCTTAGCGAGAATTGGACTAAATTGCAGTGAAGATGAGGGAAGTCTCCAACACTTATGTTATTAAAGGATGTGTTCCCATTTCTGAGCCTTCAGGCAGGTGTTTGGAGCTGCTGCATGCTTTAAAGCCCACTGATGGATAAGGCCCCTGTGCCAGCGAGGGCAGAGCAAGGGAGGGAAATCTCCAGTGGCCAAGGCAGGTGTGGCATGAGCAGCGTGTGTCCCTATGGCTCTGGGACAGGACACCCTGCTCAGAGGGGTGAGGGTCATCTGTAGTTCCTGCAAAGCCTGGCAGCGAGGGCCCCCTCTGCCTGAGCCTGGCCGTCGTGGGCTCCCTGATCCCTCTCTCCTAACCCTGTGAAACAGGAGTAATGAGATTTGCCAACCCTGTAAGTGCCCAAGAGCAGCACCGTGAGCTGATGGATAGGTGTGAGCCCTGATGTTCTCTGCTCTGTTCCATCTCACTCTCTGTATTTTATGTGCAGACTTCTGTATCCTGCAGTAACCTGTCCACGTGTATGTGCCTCCCCCTGGATAGGCCTGTTTGACTTGGACCTTCTGTGCTTGCAGTGATGCTTTGCCCCTTGCCCCTGGCATGTGACTGGTGCTGCTCCTGCTTCCTTTGCTTTGCTTTCCTACAAGCTGCAGCTGACTGAGCCTCTCCCCAGCTCCTGCTTCCCTGGTGTTTTCCGGTGGCTGAGAAGTGATGCAAAAGCCAGATAAAAATACCTGGGGCCCTGGGCTGCAGGATTCCTGTGGGCCTGAGAGTGCCCGAGCACCTCCACAGGGTCTGAGGGGTCCGAGTGCTCCTGCGGCCGCGCGTCCCAGAGAAGGTGCCAGAAACTCACCCAGCCGTGTCCAGAGGCGTGTGTGCTCTCACAGCAGGACGGCAGGGAGCCAGTGCCTTTCTGGAGTGGTGCTGCTGCCTCCAGCAGGACAGACACATTCATTTTAATGGGACTGTTCTTAAAAAGACAAATTCAACCCTGATTCTTTCAGCTGAAGTGTGTAACTGTTTGTACTAAACTTTTTTGGGTCAAATTGTCAGATAGTTGTTTGCTAAGTACTTAAACAGCAATCCATTTGTGAATAACACAGAAGTAAAACTAGAAACTTGAGGGGAGTTTAATTTGAGAAAAAGCTCTTTTAGATCTGGCCACATTCCTGTTTTGCACCTGCATGTGCAGTGTGTTGCAGTGCTCCTCTTTGTGCTTTGCATTGCTGGTTCTGTCTTGCATTGCTGCACTCACTGGCAGGGTCTGGCTGGGACGTTGCTTCCCTTGGCTGTCCTGAGCTCTGGCTCGTTCTGGGGGTGATGGATTGCACAGCTCCCTGGCTCACAGACCGCATGGAACTGGGTGCACCCTGTCTCTAAGCTGCAATTGCAAAGGTGGAATGGTTGTTATAATCAGGATAAGTAGAATTTGAAACAGTTGAAGTTTAAATCTAAAACTATGACGATGGAGTTCCAGCAGATTTCACACAGAAAGTTGCCTGTCATATATTCAGCCTTTTATTTTTGTGGCATGCTGAAGTGTGGGATGCTGCCAGTGGATACCAGACTGCCTTCCCTGGGTGAATTAGTGGGAATTCAGATACAGCTTAACATCCCTTAAACTTTAGCATGGCCCCTGGATTCTGCCCCCAGTGCTTGTAGAGCAGGCTGGTCCAACATAGCTCCTCTTTCCCACAGCTTCAGCCCATTGCTCTGGACATCCCTGAAACTGTGGCTGGGTGGGCCAGTTGATGAGCTCATGAGGGGATGTCTGTGCCTGGTAAATGGCTAGGGAGATGGTGAGACATTGCTCCAGGCTGATTCGGACCGGGCTCTCTGCTTCCTCGCAGCTTTTTTGTCTTGTTTTGCATTTAAACTTCAATGTTGGAGTGAGGTGTGGGGCAGCCGCTGCCCCCGCCCTGACATGCGGCTGTTTGTGACCCCCAGAACAACGACAACGAGACGGCGCTGCACTGCGCGGCGCAGCACGGCCACACCGAGGTGGTGAAGGTGCTGCTGGAGGAGCTCACCGACCCCACCATGCGCAACAACAAGTTCGAGACGCCCCTGGACCTGGCCGCGCTCTACGGGAGGCTGGAGGTTGTCAAGATGCTCTTGAATGCCCACCCGAACCTTCTAAGCTGCAACACTAAGAAACACACCCCGCTGCACTTGGCAGCCAGGAACGGTCACAAAGCCGTGGTGCACGTGCTCCTGGACGCTGGCATGGACAGCAACTACCAGGTATCCTGTGTCTGTGCGTGGGGGGGCTGGGTGCTGGTGTCACAGAGCCCCCAGAGTCACGATATGGAGAGCTCCCCCCAGCTCTCCTCCCACAGGGAGTGCTCATGGAAGATGTGGAAAGCTTTGTGTTCTGCTGGGCTGTCTGTGCAGCTCTTGGTTGCTGGGGAGGCTGCCTGGAGGGACTCGAGTGCTGTGCATGTCTCACACCTGCTCAGGGGCGGGGAGAACCCCAGACACAGGGAGAGGCAGAGAAACATCCTCTTGCCAAAGCTGGTCTGCCCTGCAGTGCTGGAGCTCTTGATAGCGTTGGAGGCAAACGTGTCTCTTCCTATCAAGCCACTTGTGAAACTTGTGAATGTGCTGTTTTCACAGCAATGGCTTGTATGTGGGTTTTGTCTTTCCTTGTCAGGACATGACCTCTTGCCAAGCTGTAGGAGGGTCCTTGTTGGTCTCTCACCTGGGCCCGCACATCTCCGACGGGACCATCCCCACTTTCCATCCCCCATCCTCAGCGTTGTAATAACATTGGTGGTCTGTCCTCAGCTGTAGGTAGTGCTGCCCACACCTGGTGTACAATGCCGTGTATTTACTGCTTCTGTAACCCTCTGAGCCGTGCCTCCCTCACCATTCCTTGCTGTCTGGCTTCATGCTATGTTTCCATTTAATTTGCAGACTGAGAAAGGCAGTGCTTTGCACGAAGCTGCTTTGTTTGGCAAGACAGATGTGGTACAAATATTGCTGGCTGCAGGTGAGAGAATGTTCCCCCTTTGAAGCACTAATGTGGCAATCCCTTCACCCAGAGCTTGAGGAAATCCCTGTCTAGTGCAGCAGGTTTCTCCATCCAGCTGTCAGAGCTCCTTGGAGCAGGTTGGCTCTCAGCATTTGGATTTAGATACACCTCTAGAATACTTTGTTAGCTCCCCCAGTGATGATCACAAATGTGAGTTGAAAGACATGAACTTGCACATAGTTAGACAGTGTTCTTATTCTTGCTCTCTCTGCCCCTGTTGCCACAGGTATTGATGTGAACATAAAGGATAACAGAGGCCTGACTGCTCTGGACATTGTGAGGGAGCTTCCTTCCCAGAAAAGCCAGCACATAGCAGCTCTGATCGAAGGTGGGTGATGCAGCTCTGCCTGTGGGGAGGAGAGGAAAGCTCAGAGTGCCGATTGTGCCAGGGCAGGTACAGGGTGTGCCTCTCTAGACCTGGAAAGTGCCAAAAGCAAAGCAGCTTCAGGCTGTGTTGGAAAGAATGATGCTCAAACACTGGCATGAGCTTCTGCAGACCAAATGTTTGGACGAGGACTTGGAGGGAACTTTGGAGCATTAGCCCTTTGCTGAAGGAGCGTGGTGTGACTTTTACAGTTCAAACAGGCTTAATTAAGCTTTGTTTAACTCACTTTAGAAGTTAATTAAAATTAAGGATATCCTAAATCTGCTTGCAGAATGCAAACTAACAGCTTTATAAATGGTTTTGGTGTAATTCCCCTTTGTGTCTGTGGAGGCAAATAGTCATCCACAGATTTCACATCCTGCTCCTTGCCTCGTTGTGAGGCTCGGGCATGGATTTTGCAGATGAGATTTACAGAAAAGGCCTTGATTACTTGTAATTTATAATGGAGTTTGGCCCATTGTGTCTGTCCAAGTTACGGAATGAAATGTGACATCTTGGCTAAATTCATACTTTGTAATTACACTGTCTGCATTTCCTCTCAGCTGTGGGGAGGATCAGAAGCATTTGGAGCTGGAGCGTGTTACTCATGCTGAGCATTTGGGAGCTTTGCAGGTTCAAAGCACTTTGCAGACTTTTAACTAAGCTTTGCCTGTGAGGCTGGTAGGTTTGAACTCTATTCTAAAACTGAAGACAAAGAAGGGCTTTAAAACTGAAGGTCTTGCAGTTAAAGGCTCTTACTTTGCCCCAGGAGGGTGCTGCTGTCAGATGTTACTTACATCAGCTGGTTGTTTCTGGCTTTGCCTGTGGTTGGGGGGCTGCAGCTGGAATTCGTTTCTCTGTCTTACGACTCTGGTGCTGGAGCTTCTGTCTGCAACACCAGTCTGCTCTGTGACACTGTGTCCGTACAGCAGCTTTGCAGCTTCCTGATTAAAGACTCTAAAAGTTCGAAGGACCATCTGTACCCTTGTGCCTGTGATTAAAGAGGCTGCCTGCTTCTATTCTGAGATCTGAGCTCCAAGTTTTAATAATGTACATTGGTTATTTTTTGGAGACTTAATAAGCTGACAGTTGGCCTTCCACCCACACGGAAGGAAGTGCCACGTGCTGAAGGGGACAGAAAACCAGACTGATGTGAGCTGACCCTGTCTCCCACCCCATTACAGATTACACCATTGGGAAGAAAAGTGCCAAAGCTGCAGAGAAGTCTGCTCCAGCACCGCCCGCTCCAGCCGCCGACCCCGCGGGCCGGACCTTGCAGGGTGGGCATCGCCAGCTTCCTTCTCCCTGCAGTGCTGGCACTGGGGGTGGGAGCCCTGGTGATGAGCCTGTGTCTCTCTTCCTCCCACAGGAGATGTAGACAAAGCCGTGACAGAGCTGATCATCAGTTTTGATGTGAACCCTGAAGAGGAGAGCCCGTATGAAGCTTTGTACAATGCCACGTCCTGCCACTCCCTGGACAGCCTGGCCAGTGGGAGATCGTCCGACCGAGAGTCTGTGAGCAAGGAAGCTGAGCCGACCGGCCCCAAAGCAGCCACAGTCAGGCCTGTACGTAGCTGTGTGTGCTCAGCCTGCTTGCCCCAGAGGCACCGGGGACTGAGCTCCAGTGTCAGGTTTTGCAGCAGGCTGCTGATCCCTAAGCTTGAGGAAACCTTTAAATTCTTCCCTGACACTGATCAGAGCTGACAGGTACCTCTCCTTCTTCCCTGGCCTGTTCACAGAGAATAACCCCTACAAGCAGCTGCATCTTTGTGCCTGAGTTCTACCTTGTGTTGCATCCTTCTGGTTTTAGCAGCTGGATACTGGTACTAGTGAATCTTGGTCTGACAGGAGATTGCACTTTGCAGAAGGCCTGAATTCTTGTCTAGAAGAAAGTTCTGGAAACTTGCATGAAGCGTTTTCTTGTCTGTGTTGGTCTCTGCTTTGCCCAAGCAAAGGCTCTCAGGAAATGACCTCTAAGAATATCCTATTGGAGACTAGTTGGCAGTGGAAGGGGTTTTTGTGTATTACTTGCAGAGATCTCTAGAGGGTACTCCAGACTTTACAAGGCAACACAAAGCTCCTGGAACTGTCACCAGAGAAGACTTCCTCACCTTCTGTCAGCTGCATCTGCTGCCCCATTAGCAGTCCACAGGGAGGCTGCTGTGGGGCAGGTGGGATGTGGGCCCTGTAGTGCTGGGTCAGCCTCAGGGATTGGTTTTTCAAAGCCTGCTCTGTAGAGGCACTTATGGGCAAAGAGCAGAGAAGCAATGCACAGTTAAACTGCTGGGGGCACAGTAACCATGGTTCCCCTCTCTGCAGAGAGGTGCAGCCTTTGGCCTGTGCTGAGAGCAAATAGAATAGAAATGGGACAGAAGCTTTAGCAGATGGACGTTTCAGCCAGGCCTCTCTCAGGTGAGCAGTACCAGGTGCACTGTCCTGTTACTGACCAAATTTGACATTGTCCTGTGCTAACAGTGTCTGGTGTGAAATGAGCCCAGCTCTGATACAGGTAAAGAAAGGAGATGCTGAACTGCAGGGAGAAGGGAGCAGGAAGAGGGATGTGCTCCAGAGCTCACTGGAGTTTCTCCCCAAACCTGCTGTTTGAGCAGTGCAGCTCTGCCGCTTCCCTTTGCCGTTAGGTGGAGCTGTGGCTGGGCAGGAGGGGGCCTGGGGATGTGCTCCGCACGGTGTCAGGGCCAGGCAGCAGTTCCAGAGGCCCACTGGCAATCCCGGGATATTGGAGGAGTGTGGGGCAGTGCTGTCTCTTGATCTCCAGAGTTTTCTACTGTAAAAGGTGGCTCTGGCATCACCTATTCCTGTTACTGTTTCACTAAGACACAAGCCATGAGTCTTCCCTTTCTCCCCATCAGCTCATTCCTTATTCCCTTGGGTAGTGCTGTGGAGGTGCTTGTCTGGGTCTGGAGTGAGAGCTGTGTTAGCAGGAAGGGCTCTGCCCAGAGTAGGGTCCTGCAGGAGAGGAGGAGGAGGAGGAAGAGCAGCAGCCATTGCTCAGCTCTGCTGTCAGGGCTGAACTGCTCCTCCATTCAGATTAATCTGGGGAGGTCCTTGCTGTGTCCTCAGCAGTGGGGCCCTTGGGCTGGTGGGAGCAGAAGGGCCGAGCTGTGCCAGCACAGCTGACAGTGCTTGTCTGACCTGCAGAAAGAACGTCCCCCACCACCAGCCAAGCCCCCGCCTGATGAGGAGGAGGAGCAGCATGTGGAGAAGAAGATAGGCCACAGTGCTCCCTCTGAGGTATGTGGCGCTTCATCTGGGGTGTTTTATGGGAGAGTGGTTTAAAGGCCAGTTTTAATAATTTGGGAGAAGCCGAGGAGGCCGATACCTCCTGTGCTAGTTGGGCTGTGAATGTGAAGTATTCCCTCACTCAGCATTGCTGCTGTCCTTTGCCATGGGAACTTCCTTTGTCCACTTCTTCCAAGGCACCTCAGTGTTGACCTTCAGCCTTACTTTCCTATTCTTGGCTGAGAATTCCCTTAGGACAGATTTCTCTGAACCACAATGTGATGTGGACCATTGCCCACTTGTACTGATCCCACCACGTGCATCTTGGCTTAGACCAGCACGCTGAGAGACTCTGAGTTCCTGCTTCCTCTGGGCTCCCACTGATGTGAGCTGAGATCAGGGGCTTGAACGGAGTCAAGAGTCTGGCCCAGCACATCCTGAAGCTGCCTGCTGCAGGGGTCAGTGCATGGGAGTTGCTTTCTGATGGAACTAAAGCTCTCACATTCCATATTTTTGCTCCTGGACTTTGTGTTGCTCATCTTCATTCACCTGCCTGTGAACCTCAGATGTGAGGGCTCTCCAGGAGACACAGCTGTGGGAAACCACTAATGTGTCTTGGCAACTTCTGCTGACATCCAGGAACACCTTCAAAGCAAACCCAAATCCTGTGGATTTCTACACTTTCCCAAAGGCAGTGGGTTTTATGTGAAACCTGTGGAGCCTGTGCCACCTCTGCTGTCAGAGGCTGCTTGTTCTGCACGTGCTTTCTTTTAATGTGCTGGTCTGCTGGAGTTCTGCAAGGCATAAATGGGATCTGTTTTCTGCAATGTGTCAAATCCACACTAGGCACAAGTGAACAAGGTCTGCTGTAATACAGCTGACTGCAGAGAGAGAGTAAAGCTCCGAGCTGTGCATGAAGAGAGGAACTGGGATGTGACATTGCAGACTGCTCCCTGCACTGCTGTTCCAATGCTGGGGGTGATGCCTGGTCCCGTGCCTGGCTCTGGCAGAGGAGAGCTGGGCAGCAGGTCATGGCATAATTGGGAAGCAGAACTTGCTTGTGACAATAAACACGAGGGAGGGAAATGTGCTCTGGCTGCTCCTGCTGAGATATCTTGCCATGTTTAATTATCAAACACCTGCTGTGTTTTCCTACCATTAATAGCTTTGGAAGCATGATCTATTAAAAGAGATCTTGCTGGCAAATGGCAGAGTGACTCACTGGGGAGATCTTGGTTTGTGACCAGCATTGGTGGTAGAACTTACAGGCAGTGTGTGACTGCCTGGAAACGACCTTCTGGATGTACTGATGAGGCAGTTGGGGCTGATTCTTTTCCTTTGCGTGCTCCTCCTGGCCTGCTCTGCTTTTCTGACTCTTGCCCATCTTTTATTACCTCAGTGCATCTTCTCTCTGGGTCAGGCAGGCATGAACAGGAATATGCTCTGGGAATGCTGTGAATGTCTCTCTGCAGCATCCCAATCTGCCATCCTCGAGCCCTGCTCTCCCGTTGGAGCCACATAGTTAATCATTGAATATTCTGGGGTTGGGCCAAACTCTGGTTTCCAAAGTAGTCTTTTTATTCCTTGCCAGGATGGGGCTATCAGTTAAAACAGATGAGTGTAAACAAACCTTTCACTTTCATCATGGAAAAATGTTGGTACAAACAGGCAAAGAAGCTGATTGTGTGGAGGTGCTTGAGTGGTGCCTTTCACTATCTGCAGAAACCTTCTGGGTTTGGAGCTGACTAAGAGGCTGTTGTCAAATTAAACTTTGGTTCCAGTTGTTTACTGCTCGTCTCCGAAAGGGAAGTGCAGATCAAGGACGAGGCGCCACGGTGGTTCCAGCAGTTTGGGCTGCAGCTCTGGGGAGGGAGGAGAGAGGAAGAGATGAGTTACCCTTCAGAAAGTCTTTCAAAGTCCTCTGCTATGGATTAAGTACATCTTGAAGAGCATCCTCATTATTTACTCACAGCATCTTATTTTTGGGCTTATCTAGAAGTGAATATTTATACATGCAAACAACATGTCTGAAGAACTGGAAGCTAAATTGGAAGAATGCTTTATTTGGTGTTGTTGCTCCTGGTCACAGAGCCCACAGACCAAGCACAGTTCTTCAGCAATGGTCTCCAGCAATTTGAACCTGAAACGCCATTTAAGGCTTGGAAGGATGAGAGATGGAGAAAATCGAGTGTAACCAGGCCCATGCAGAAAAGTTCACAAAGCAAAAGTTGGGAACTCTGTGCTGGTGGGCAGCTCCTGCCTTCAGTGCATTTAAAGAGGACAGCACAGGAATCATCATCCAGAGTGTCAGAAGGGCACGAGAGCCTGGTGAAGGTCCAGGCTGCTGCTGGGTGGGTTTCCCAAGATCATGGATGAGGACCTGTTATGTGCTGTTCTCATCTGATGGTTTTGTGCCACCATCTGGTCAGAATTTTTTCCCTAATTTGTTCATTACAAGCTCCTTCACCTGGAAGGGAGCAGGTCTGCCTGGCAGCTCTTGCTCAGAGCAGGTACAACAAATACTTCCCGTTCCGGACACAGCCTGTTTCCTCATATTGAGAAAGTTGCTTTAAAAGCCAGCTGAGCTCGTGCAGAACAGCACATGGATGTTGGAATCCTGTCTGTGCTGCTGACTTCTGGGTGTCTCTCCAAGACTCCCTAAGCTTCCAGAGCTCCTGGCTGGTTTGCAGTCAGGTAGGTACTGATTTGCCCTTGGAGCAGCTCAGGGGCAAAGCAGGAGGTGGTGTGTGGTCTACTGGCAAGGCAGAGGCAGTTCTGTGAGTCTGAGCACTAGGAGCCCTCCCTGGGGGCATGTTTTGTTCAGACTTGTTCTTCCCTACCCTGGCAGCAGGTAGGGATTGTTTGCTTTCTGGCTTGGCCTGGCTGTAGTCACACATGGGATCACAAAATGGTTTGAGTTGGAAGGGATCTTAAAGATCATCCAGTTCCAACCCCTTGCCATGGGCAGAGACATCTTCCACTAGACCAGGTTGCTCTAAGCCTCATCCAGCCTGGCCTTGAACACTTCTGGGGATGGGGCAACCACAACTTCCATCATTACATGCCTTCACCAGCTCTCTTAGAGCCCCTTCTGGCTCCATTGCCGGGGCTCATTACTGGATTGTGTTGGGTTCCTGGGGCAGAGTTTCATCAGTTTGCTAGGATCCAGCCAGGAGATGGTGCTGGAAGGCAGCTGACCGTGCTGGCAGGGTGCTCTGAGGGCCAGCTTAGCCCCATCAGCACTGGGATGGCACAGGGGGGTGTCCACGACCCATCATCCCTGGCACTTGTGTGGGCCAACGTGTGGGAGTCTGCAGCAGGACTCCTCTGGGTCCTGTGCCAAACCTTGCCCCTGCACATGGATGGTGGCTTTCCAGAGCAGCTCAGGGAGGGCCTGCCAGGGTTACAAACCAGCTCCAACTAGCAGCTTTGGGTGATTTTAGTGAGTACAGTCACTGCTGCACATCCTGGAGTTAAACTGAGTTCAGGCAGTGCTGCCTGAAGGCTCTCTAGTTCTGAATATGCTGCACATCCTGAGTTCAGAAATTCTGGATCTGAGAAGGTGGCAGGGATTTGGGCTTTTGTTCTGTTCAGTCCCATCCTAATAGAGCCAGCAGCTAAAGAGTGAATGACGATGCAAATTCCAACAGCAACAGAAAGTCTGAGTTGGGCTGAACAGGAATAAAGGTCTCAGCTCTTTTCCCCCTCCAGGCTGTCTGCAGCCCTTGCACAGTGAGTCAGTTGGTCAGTGCTGGAAAGCTGTCAGTAGCCTGAGGTACTAAAACTTCAAGAGGGTTTGAGTGGGGGTTTTTCTGAAGGGGTTAAAAAAAAGGGTGGGAACAATTACCTCTTGGCTCAGACTCTGCAGCAAAGGTGTTCCCTTTGCCAGTTCCTTGCTTAACCCATGGCATGGAGGCTGTGGGCTTTATGCTGGGGCAAAGCATTGCTTTGCAGAGCACCACACTGTGCTGTTCTTCATTAGGCCTCTGCTGCCCGGGGGAAGAGCAGGGGAAGTGGAGCTGAGGAAGAGGAACACCCGTACGAGCTGTTGCTGACAGCAGAAACTAAAAAGCTGGTTGCAGTGGACAGGAAAACAAAAGGTGAGTGACCATCCAAAGCACAGGGCACTGCAGGCACTTCTGTGCACTTCAGGAACATGCAGAGGGCAACTGGAACAATGAAGGTCTCTGCTGGGTGGGGGCTGGAGGCTGACTGTTGTTTCCTGGCAATCCTCCCTCTGGTACAGGAGAGCTCTGAGTGTTCCTGTACAGAGTGTACACAAAGGAAGGGCAGCTCTGCTGTGGGACAGCTGAGAGAGTCTCAGGACTTGCTCTGTGAACTCAGAAATACCCAAATCTTGTGCTCAGCCGAGCAAATGCAGAGGGTGGGAGGCTGGAGGCTGTTCAGGGGAGAGGACCAGTGCGAGTGTTCCATGAGCTGTGTTCTCCATCCAGCTGGCACTGTAGGTTTCTGCTGTCCTGCTGTAACATCAACATCCTGCTCTGTGTTAATCTGAGATGGACACTAACACAGGAGGAAAACAAAGTGTGTAGAGCAAGAACTAGAATTGACACAGATCCACAGGGTAGCAGGTATATATTGAACCAGTTTCTCATCCCTCAGAGGGAATTTTGTGCTTTACAAAGGATCTGGGAACACCTTGTCTTGTGTTTGTCTGTTGTTGGCTTTTGCCTTGCTTTCAGCAACAACAATGAAAGGTTTGTTTAGAGGGAAGAGATTTCCAGTTTTATTCAAAAGTCTTGAGTGGGAATTTGGAAGGATTTAATCTGGACTCCTCTCACACTAGAACTCTTTTAACTCTGAGGATGGACAAGGGATGCCTCATGGACTGTCCTGTCAGACCTGCAGGTGTTTCACCTCCTTGCAGCACTTCAGCTCTTGTTGCTCAAGTCCTGCTGCTTTCCTGACTGGCCCAGGGTGGCACAGGAGGTCATTGTGTTCCCACCAGCGCTTGCCAAAATCCCCTCACTGCTGGAGGCAACGTTTGGGAGCTCTTCAGGTTGGTGCTTTGCAGCTGGGGCAGGAACAGCCCTTGGGCAGCAGCCACTGAGCCAGAGCTTTCAGGCTTCATCAGTGGCAGCTATTGCTGGTTGTTCAAGCACGAGCTCTTCCGACTGCTCCACTTCTTCCTCTGGCTGCTGTGTCCAGGCTTGATTTGTGGGAGTGGAGGTGTGTCCTAATTATGTCTCAGATTAAAATAAAACCTCATAGTAATGCTGCTGCATGTTCTTGATGCAAATCTCTTTCCCTGAACACCTGAAGACATCAGAAGAGGTTGCAGGAAGACCTTTAGCCTTATACAGATCTAGAGCAGAGTCCTGTCCTTTAATATACAGCTGGAAGATAAAAGCTGTGACTTCAGGGTTTGCACTCTGTGGAAAGTGTTGCTGTGTTTGCATCAAGCCTGGAGCCCTTCCCACTGTTGTAGTGGGAGAAACTCAAGGATGCAGTTGAGTTTTTCCCCTCTTCCAAGACTTGCTGACTCTAAATGCAGTCATTGGCTGATGGGGGGAAGAAGATGCATTTAGGAAGCAGCAGAATCATTTTGGCAAAGAGTTAAACGAGGGTTGAGGGAGGGACTGAAGCCTCCACTGGGGTGTTGGAGAATTTTCCCACCTCTGGATCAGAAGGTTCCTGGAGCATCAAAGGCAGCAGCTCCGTCCCAAGGCATGGAACAGACTGAAGATGGCTTTGAACTGCTGCTTGGCCCTTCATCTGAGGGTCTGGGCTTCTGGATGGGTTCTGGGTGAGTCTTTAGTCAGAAGAGGACTTGGGTTCTTGTGGCTGTTGAAAGGGCATTTCAGGGCAGCAGAAAGGCTGAATTTCAGGCACGTGGGTTTAATGGTGCCTTTCATCTGTGATAGCTGCCTTTGTTCCTCTGGCTGCCACTTGTCCTGTGTCCAGTGAGAAGATGAATGTGGCATTATCCACTGGCTTTGGTGGCCTCTGTGTGTGTTAGAGCAGCTCGCTGTCACATGCTGGAGCACTGGGAGAAGTTGGCCTTGTGTGTGGGGCAGGTTATCACAGGGAGCCTTTTCCACGTGCGAGTCAGAGGCTGCTGTATGCCCTTGGTGCTTTTGAGGTTGGGGAGCTTGAGCAAACAGCAGCTGCAATAACAGCTTCGTTCTGCTAATCCAGGGGCATGAGACAAATCCTGCTGTTGATATATAGGGAAAGAAATCCAGTTGAGGCAGGGTGGTTGTAGCTTAGTGTGGAGTGTTTAGGGAAGTGCTTCGTATCTGGAGTCCTCAGGCTGCTGGCAGGGAAGCTCTGAATTGCATCCTCCCAGGGAAGCAGAGTCTGCACCCAGGAAGGGGCTCCTGATCCAGGAATGGTTGGAAACAGCCTCTCCTGTGGGTGAGACCTGCAGCAGGCTGTGGCTGAAAAAGTCAGGATCAGTCAGATGATTTGTGCTGGGGTGTAAACTCAGCAGAGAGTTGGACCAAAGTCACTGTGTTAAGGTGCCTTTCTGAGTTAACAGGTCTAACTAGAGGAGGATGATCCTTTCAGATCCCTTGAAAGGTGAGGCGTAGAGAGCCCTCAGTGTTCCTGCTGTGTGCATCTCAGTGATAAAAAGGAGTAAGGTGACTCTTTACTTTCTACATTAGTTCTTCTTCTGTCTGCACCTTTCAGGGCAGGCTCTTAAATGTGTCCTTCAAGGTGTTCCTCACATCTGAGCAAGTGCTGTTGTCCCTTTCTCTATCCCTTCATTCCCTGGCAGCAGCCCTGTGTTTTGCAGACCCTCCTTGGCTCGCAGATGAGTGGGTGGCTGTGATTCTTGTCCAACAGGAGCCCTTTGTGAGGTGCTGGAGCTGCATTTGGAGCACTTTGTTCTGGCTGGACTCAAGTGTTCCAGCACGTGGCACAAACTTTTGCCAGCCCTCCCCCTGCCTTCAGCAGAAATGTCAGTAAAGGTTAATCTGGGGCATGGAAGAAATGGTTTCCAAGGAAGGGAAGAGTTTGGGAAGGAAGACTGCAAAAGTTTTTCCTCCCCACGGATCTGGGCGACTGTCCCATCGCTGCTGTGCTGCTCACCACTCAGTGGCTTTGCATTAGTACCAGTCTCTCCAATGACTGCAGTATGTCTGGTCTCCTCTGAGGTTTCTCCTCATGAGGTTTCTCTCCAACACTGCAGCTCCAGAGCTTTATGCAGAGTAACCGAACCCAGTCTGGCATTGTCATCTGGGGGTGCTGCTGCTGTCCCCGCCCCCAGCACTGGGACCTGCCTCTCCCTTGGCAGCTCCAGTCACAGAACTGGTGGTTTAATGTGCCCGTGCAAGAGAGTCAACAACTACTTCACTGTCCTGGAATCTCTAACTCATAGGATCCAGGATGAGATAATCCCTCACATCCCTTGATCCCAGGGAGCAGCAAGGCTGCCTCAACCCAGCTCTGGCTGCTCCCACCCTTCCCGTGCCTGCGACAGGGACTGGCTGTGCTCGTTGGCACAGGGCACCCCGGACCCCCACACGAAGGAAAAGACTAATTCAGCCCTTTCCTGCCCATTTCTGGTGTGAGGACAGACAAAAAAACCTGCTGGATGTTGGTGTTTGAAAATCCCCTGATCAGGCTTGGTGCTGGAAAGATGCTGGGGGGGAAGGAGATGGGCTAACTGCTGCTGACAGGCTGATTTTATTTGAAGTAGAATTCATTATTTTGCTCACAGAAAGGAGAGTTCCTTTGCCTTGGCTTCCCAGATCTGCTGTCTGCAAAGCAAGCAATTTCCTCTTCACATCCAAACATCCTGCCTGTGTTTCAGAGCCTCGTTACTGGGGTGCTTTGCTTTTCTATTCCTTTGCAGCATCGATTTTTGGTCCTCAGACAGAGGAGTTTCTTCAGCACTAAATGGAAGTGGTTAAAATTCACAGGCAATGCTGGGTGGGCAAAGGAAACCAAAGTTAGACTTGTTGGCTTGACCAAGTTTTGCTTTTGCAGTTGAAACACTTGCTGGGCTGTGACAGGTGAGTACAGGGTGTGTGTGTGTGCATGCTGGCACTGGGCTCAGTCAATTATTCATGATGTGTGCAGGACCCTGGCACCTGAGAGTGAGGCTGCTGGGCAGGAGTGGCAGGGCACCAGTGTCATGTTTCGGGGCAGCTGGTGCTCCGCCACCTCCGACTGTTCTGTGCTCAGCAGTTCAGCGCGAGAGAGAATTTTTACTCGAGTCTTTTGTATCACATAAACTGTTTATTTCTCTCCCCTGGGCAGGGAGGAGAGGTTAAACTTGGAAACCGCTAGGGAGGAAAGCAGCGGGTTTTTTTGGGAGCGGATTTTGGAACTCGCAGGTCAGTTACAGTCCAGGCGTTTCCCACCCTGCAGCCCGTGCCAAGGCTCCAAATAACGCTGTGGCCTTTGTGGAAGCTGATCAGATGTTCAGGAGCCTCCGTCCCTGCTGCTCCCACCTCACTTGCTCTCTCTACAGGATATAGTTAGCACTTCTCTTGGCCTTATATAGCAAGGCCTGATAGTTAGTGTTAACAGGAATAAAACAACACAGAGAGCTGCCAGATTGCGTAAATCGGGCCAGTGTTTGGAATTTCATAAATGCCATGACTTTGGGTACAAGTTGAGCACACAGAACAATACGGAACTGTTCTCTCTTTATCTCTCCCTCCCTCGCTGAGGGAGGGCAGGGGGAGAGCTGGAATTGTGCTGCTTCTTCAATGCTTTTAATTTCCCCCTCCTCTCTGTTTTCATCCCCTTGAAGACCACAGGAGGAGCCAGGACTCTGCCGACAGCCAGGACATCCAGGTGCCAGAGCAGTTTTCAGGGTTGCTTCACGGTTCTTCTCCGATCTGTGAGATAAGTGAGGACCCTTTCAGGCTTGTTTCCTCGGCGGAGCAGGGGGGCACGGAAGCTGCAAGCCACCCTGCTGCTATGCAGCTGGAGGATGCTGACCTGCCTGCCCCAGGATCAGCACGGACCAGCTCTCCGGACCAGGACCGGGACCAGGCGGTGGTTTACGCCACGGTGCAGCACGTCAGCCGGGCGGATCCCGCAGCTGTGGTCACGCCCCATGTGCCGCAGCACCCCGGCGCTGCCGAGGAAGAGGGGGACAGAGCTGTGGGCAGGGCCCACTCAGGCAGCAAGCCCAAAGCCGAGCTCAAACTCAGCCGCAGCTTGTCCAAGTCGGACTCTGACCTGCTGACCTGCTCCCCGACAGAGGACGATGCCATGGGGAGCCGGAGCGAATCGCTCTCCAACTGCAGCACTGGGAAGAAGCGGCTGGAGAAGTCCCCGTCCTTCGCTTCGGAGTGGGATGAGGTAAGGCTGAGCTTGCTCACGAGCCCCTGTGCCAGCAGTGACTGCGCAGTGGGAGCTCCCTCTGCCACGCTGCCCTGCGGGTCCTGCGTGGGTTCTGCTGCTTCCACTAACTCTCACGTGGCATTAACAGACACATGCTGAGCTGGGAGTCTGTCAGGTTTTAAGTGCCAAAAGAGAGAGTTCATTGCAGTGGGGGAGAAGCAGAATTGCAGAAACTGAGAGGCTTTTCAACTTTCAAAGTTTTTTGCTCAAATACCTGGCTTGTTTAAAAAATCAAGCCCTGTAAGTTTTCACATTCCCCAAATAAGGGAGACTTTATAACAGTGCCACTTACCAGTCTTTATCCTGACCTCCTCCTCCTGCCAGTTCTTCTCTGTGGATTCTCCCAGCATGTGGAGATGTTGTGTTGCTGGGTCCCTGCTGCTGGGGGAGTGAGCAGTGTCCAGGGTTCATGGGGATGGAAGGGAGAGAATAATTAGGTTGATTTGTGTGTTTAGTAGCTCCTGCTTTCCTCCTCACACACTTATTTCAGCGGCTGGTTAGCAGTCACTTTATTATCATGTCGAACGCCCACGGATAGTTAAATATTTCATGCTCAGAAAGTTGGCCCTGGAGAGCCATTGGGGTGAGATTAAGTGTCCCTCTGAAATTCAGCACTGCAGCATTACTGAAACATTCTTTGGGGATGATTCTGTGCTAGGAGAGCAGTGGCTGCAGAAGTGATAAGCTGGGATGAACCTCTCTTTGTACTCTGAAAGGAACTAAAGCCCCTGCCGTGGTGCTGGGGCTGTGGAGCCACGTGTGCTGGGCATGGAAACCCGTGGGAGGGCTGTACCCCTGCTCCTCTGCTGCCCTCTCTGCACTGTCTGTTGCTCAGCTGCCTCTTCAACTCTGACTTGGAGAGAAAATCACCTTCTGTGGAAGAGGGGGGTAATTCACAGATGCTAAAAGCAACATGGGAATCTGTCCTTAGTATAAGCCCATCCCTCAGTCCATTCTCTCCCTCCTCCTCACTCCCTGCCAGGTCTCAGGGTTGCCAAAAAGATGTTTTCCTCTGCAGCTGCTTGGGCTGGAGAGGCTTCACTGTTGATTGCCCGGGTCATTTGTACCATGGCTTAGGGAAAGGCTCTGCTGCAGCAGAGGGTTCTTTGGAAGGACTGGATAATTCCCTATGTTTTTATCCAAGCTGTTTGCAGCAGACACTGAAAGGGCAGAAGGCTCTGACTTGACAGCACTGCACGACTGCACTGGTAGCAGAGGTCAAGTGTTGGGCTGCCTGCCCCTGCCTGCACTGCCTCTGCTTCCTCTGCTCAGATGAATCCTTGGAGCTGTTTCCTCCTACTTGTAAACAAACCCCTCATTTCCGTGGCAGCCGGACAAACCATGGGAGAAGAATCTGCTTTTGCTTCCCCTTGTGTTTAGGTGAGGAAATGAGAGAAAGAATGTGAAAAATTCACATCTGCTCTGCAGTGGGGCAGGTCTCACTTCCCAGCAGCCTCTGCCTCCCAAAATGTTCCATTTATTCTCTTGGTTCAGGTGTTAGTACCTCAGCACTTTGCTTGCCCAGGGCTTGGCTGGTGGGCCAGGCAGGGCCCATTCTGGATCTGGTGGCTGGCTCTGTCCCCTGGTGTCCCCTGCCCCGAGCTGGCCCTCGTCCTCAGCTCTCCTTCCAGCCTTCCCTTTGCCTGAAATGGTTGATAATTCGTTTTTGTCTGGGGAAAAGCACTAATGGGGGTCAGTATTTTTGGTCTGATTTTTGCTAAATAAGCATGGCCATCAGGATCTTAATGGACTTAATTACTGGGCTGATTATTCTATTGTCTCCAGATCCCAACGTTTCCTCTTGTTTTTCCTGTGCTAAGGTCAGGAATTCTTACATCATCCCTTGTGTCCAACCTCCTCTCTTTGCCCTCAGTGGTGAGAGTTCCTTTGCCCTGATGAACTTTTTGAATTCAAAGTTTTTGTGTTGCCACCATTTTATATCTGCTGCAAAAGGGCAGCCTGTTGGAGTTACACACCAATGCACAACGAAGCCAATCCAAGCCAATGTAAGACAAATTAATGGTTTTACAGATAAAATTGGTTGGTGTGCTGGCCTGAAAGGCAAATGCATAAACCAGGTATGCTTTATTCCTGTGTTGAGCAGCAAGAGTTAGACACAACAGGGGTGATATTTGTCAGCTTAGGGAGTTGACTCAGCCCATTGGAACCAGATCAGTACTGGGTGACTGTCCCTGGGGCAGGTCTGCCAGGGCAGTGAGACATGGCAGGTTATTGCCACCTGGGTGGGGGGAAACCTCCCATCCACCCTTGGAAGGATTGTGGAAGTGCCCTCAGACAGAGCCAAGCACTTCCTGACGTCCCTCTTGTGGTCACAGGTCACCCCTCTGAGGCTGCACGTGGAGCTCCGTCAGCCGGGGCACAGCTCTGTCCACCTCTGCATGTGCTTCTGGTAACTTCTCAAGGGAATGAATCAGAATTAATGAATCAGAAGCTTTTGATTCTTCTGTGTGAATGATTCTAGCTCTGACAGATGTTTTGATTATGTAACAACCTTGTGATCGTTGGCGTTTTGGGGACATTTTTGTTTTTTGGGAACAGAAATGTCCGGCTGCAGTGTCCTTACTAAATCCAGGCCTTCATTATGTTCTCTTCCGCTTTCCATTGCATCTTCCAGCACTTCAGAAGCTTTTATTTTGGAAGCCTTCCTAGCTCTGTCTCCAGCCTGCAAGCAGCTTCCCTGTGCTGCTTTGTGTCCAGCAGGCTGGAGCCAGCCCTGCCCCCAGAGCGTAACGTTGGGTTGGAGGTTGTGTCGGGGGTGGGAATGTGGAGAGAGAGTGAATTGGTTAAATATTCTTCAGAGGGTTCTGCCTTTTTTCTTGTAAGTCAGAGTAGCCAGTGCCCAGCCATTTCCCTGCTGTGGGCAGGTGTGTTGCTGCATCCCACCATTTCCTTGTCATGTCAGTGTTCGATTTTACTGGGTGTTTGTCAAAACAACACTGATATTAGAAGGGTTCTGAATCTGCAGATTCACCACACACGTGTGAAACTGAAGTTTATGCCATAAGTTATTTTTGGTGTGTGTTTAGATTTGTAACTTTGGGATTTGTACAAAAACACAGGCTGGAGAGTGGTATGAAGCAACAGGGCCTGGTCCTGATCCATGTGAGTTTCTCAGAGACCATATTAAGCCCGAAGATGGTTTGCCTTTACCACAGTTGCAGAATGTGTCAGTCAGTCTGGAGTCAGTGAGTGCCCGTGCTGTGTGAAGGCACAGGCTGCTGTGGTAGGATGGAGCAGTGCTGGAATGTGCCCCAGCATCTGACTGGGGTAGTTCATCTTTGAATCAATAGATTAGTGCTGTGTTTTCCAGGCCTTTGGTGTTTGTTATGCTGAGTTCATACAGGCTGGTGTCTTTTGGAGACATGGGATATGTTGAGCAATGAAATATGAGCCATGTGCTCCATGGGATGGTGATGGGAGAACATAAGCTGAAACATTGTAAACAGAACTAGAAGTGGTTTATGGGCTATCACCAACCTAGAAATGAGATTCGTGGCCCAGATCCAAATTTCCGGGACTACACCTGCACTAAGGAGTCATCAGGTGTTGTCCCAGCTCCTTCTCCTGCTCCCTCACACCAGAGTTGCAGGTGGGTGCTGTGATCCAGCCCTGCCTCTGCTCAAGGATGTGTCCCAGCTGGGTCTGAGCAGCCTCGTTTCCTCCCTCAGGGGTGCAGTTACAGTCAGGGCTGTGTTTGGGGTTTGCTGTGTGTGGTATCGGCGCAGAGTGGAGGTATCAAAGGTTCTGAGCTGCCCCAGCACTGCCCATCGACCTCGTGCATCCACAGTTCCCCCTGGGCTTAGAGCTGACCTGCTGGGCTGTGGTGGGGCTGGTCACTGGGGGGTTTGTTGTGCTTAGAGAGGTTTGAAACTGTTGAAGCACCTTCTTCGGGGTTTGGTATTTTATAATTTGAAACCAAATCTGCCCCATCATCCAGTTGTTAAAGCTTAGAAATAGTGAAGTCTTAACCCCTGACACTTCCATGGAATTGTAGAAATTTAAAGAACTGATAACCTTTCCTCCCAACTTTGTAAGTAGCTTTCAAGACTGAAATCTGGTGCTGGAGCTGCTCCTGTGTGCAGAGCCTGAGCACCAGGAGGGTTTGTGCAATAGGTTATGAACCCTCAGTAATAAGGACTTATAATGGGAATCCTGCTATACTCTTAATTATACTCCTGCTGCAGGGTGTCATTACAGTGCACTAATGCCCTCCATATGGCAGATAGTGTGCACTTCGTTCTGTGTGGCTTTATTTAATTACAGGCCTTTATCTGAGTAACTTCCCTCCTTGGGCCCATGCAGGCACAGTGCAGCTCATCTCCCCGGTGCCCAGGCCCTGCACCGGTGGTTTGTACCCTGCCAGCCTGGGGAGGGGTCACAGACAAAGCAGAGGCATCAATCCCATGCAGGGTGGGCCCTGGCACAGGGTGCCCAGAAAAGCTGTGACTGCCCCATCCCTGGGAGTGTTCAGGACTGGACAGGGCTTGGAGCATCCTGGGATAGTGGAAGGTGTCCCTGCCCATGGCAGGGGCTTGGAACAAGGTGGCCTTTAAGGTCCTTTCCTGCCCAAAGTATTCAAGGATTCTGTGATTTTTTTTTCTTCTCTCAGGATGACCTTGCTGTGTCCTTGGCAGCCCCTGATGCTGCGTGCAGTGACTGAGAACAAACTCTGCATTTGTACTGATGGGGACTGTAAGGGCTTTTCAGCTGTAGGTGAGGTTTTATGAAGCCCCTTCCAGAAAGCTCTAGGAGCATTGAGATGCCACCAGGGCTGGGTGAGTGTCACCCTGAGGGGGTGCTGCTCCATCTGGTGATCTCCTTGGGGTTCCTGCCCTGCATGGGTGGGAGGCTGCAGACAGCCTGTGTTGTGTGAAACTATCCTGGGCATAAAAGCCCCCAGGACTCTCTTAATCACCCTCAGGCTCTCTCAGTGGACTCGCTGGCTCCAAACTTCAGTGATGGCTCTGGGGAAGAAAAGCTGGAGAGGTGAATATGGACACCACAGCTTGACATCCATTGGGCCAGGTGGTGGAATGGAACATGCCAGGCCAGCTGCAAAGTGAGGCCTCTGCAGGGCCCTGTGTGTCCTGGGGAGAGGGTCCCAGAGCCCCACTGCCCTCTACATGAGTGTGGGACCTGTCCCCTCTGTATCCCTGCTGCTCCTGCAGGCCGGAATCAGAGGAGAGGAGGGGAGACATCCTGCTTGTGTAGGAAGCCATTGGCTGCCTCTGCTGTGAGTCCTGCCAGGTGGGGAATCGCCTGCAGGACTCCCCAGTGCTGCTGTAGGACAGACCTTGGCCTGCCACGTGGCCTCCAGGCTGGCGTGGCCTCACTGGCCTCCTGCAAACAAATGCCTCTTCCTCCATGGACAGGACTCTGCTCAGGATAGTTTGTTTTGAGTGGAGCTGTTTTGGAGCCACTGGCCAGTCGCTGTGTCTGCGTGGCCCCTGCCTGCAGGGAGGAGCTCACCCCTCCTGCCCGGGGGCCACACCCAGCTCCTTTGCTCAGGGCATTTTTAGTTTTCAGCAAAACGTAGGCAAATGTGAAAATAGATCCAAGAGCTTCAGTCCAGGTAACTGCTCCACAGCTCCTTTGTGTTGCATCCCTCGTTTGGGGTTAATGATTTCCCATCCTGCAGCCTTTCCTTCTCCCAGAAAACTTCAGCTCTGGAGGAGTTTGTCTCCTTTCCTAGTAGGGTTCCAGGGCTCAGTGGCCAAAACACCCTCCCAGTGTGAAGCCAGCTGCTCCTCTACACTAGGGATAACAGATGTAGTTGTATTAATTTTGGAGGCAAAAGCATTTTGGCAGTTTTATTTCTGTGGGTGTAAAATAAATAAATATTAAAATCCCCACCCCACAACACCAGGCACAGTCGGGGGACAGGCACTTGGTGCTTCAGTGGAAAAACGCAGGTTAAGCCAAAACAAATCGGAACTGAGTGTTCAGGCTATAACTAAGTCTGAGCTGCAGTGCTATATTTAAACATGGTATTTTTCTATTTTAATAATTAACCAATGGGAAAGAACAGCCTAAAGAACTGTAGTGTAGGCTCTTTTCAAGGTATCTGCTCTTCAGCCCCGTCTGAGTGCTGGGGTGCAGCTGAGAAGAGGCTGCAGGGGACAGGGATGCTCCAAAGCATTGGTTCCCTCTCTTAAGTTTGTCCTTCCCTTCATTCTTCTCTTTGCAGCCTCCTCACAGTTCAGTCAAGCTGGTCAGCCATAACCCTGTGCTTGAGGTGGTGTGTGACTGTGTTTGAGCTGTTTGCTTTTCATGGAGAGCTGAGGGCACGAGAGGATTTCCCTCTGCATTAATGGCAGTAGTTGTTACTGTGAGTAACAGTGACTGATGCTTGGCTAAGGAGGGCTGTGAAAGGTAATCCTCTGCCACGTGGTTTTTTCATTTCCATTCAGTTTTATTATAGCACAGGGCAATTCCCTGCTTTTGAGGAAAAGGTCATGGGTGTTTCACAGCCACAGAACCACCTGCAAGTCCTCATGGTGGTGTTGGGACTGGCAGTGCTGGGGCTGAACCTGGGCAGCATCAAGTCTCTCTTGAATTAGGAAAGGACAGCATGAAGTAAACAAAAGAGCTTGGCCTGGCACTCAGAGTTAACTTGCAACTTGAATGCAGCTCCAGCTTGGAAATGAATCTTGTCCTGAAGCTGATGGACACCAGTCTGCAAAGCTTAATGTCCTTAAACTTCTGGAACTTGAACTGAATTGACCTCAAGACCCAAATAGTGCAGCAAGTGCTGAGGGTTGCAGCAGTGTCCCAGAAATCCTCTGCAGCCTGTTCAGTGTCTGTCCATGGAAAGGAGTAGAACAGCCAGTACCAGAGCCCTGGGTGTTACCTGGGAATGGGGCAGGTTCTGCACCATCCCTTTATTTCCCTCCAATCCTGCATGGCCATAATGCCCTGATGGTACCTGAGGGCACTGTGAGATTCAAAGGTTTTGCTGGGGAGCGTTTGCTGCTTCAAGGAGGCAAAACCATCTGCTTTGGTGGTTGTTGCTGAAATGAGCCCAGCAGGGCTCAGGTGTCTCCCAGCAGTTTCAGCAAAGGTCACATTCGAGTCCTGGCTGTGTCCAAGGACAGAAGAACAAGGAATGCTTTTGTCTTCAGACAGGTCAGGACCCTTGTGTCCATTCATTCCAAACCCCTTCTGGAATTTCTTTTTAGATCCTAATTCCCTTTTCTGCCATTCATGTTTGGATTCTGATTATTTTTTCCCAGACTGTTTTTCAAATCTCCCAGTAAATGGGCATTAGCTGCATTTCAGGCCCAGAAGAGGGACAGGAACACCCAACAACGTGCAGAGTGTGGGGAGGCTCCTCGGCTGCTTGCTGGCAAGGAGGTGGTGATGGTGTTCCTGTGGCTTCCCTTCTGGGCAGGGACTGCCTGCTCACAGGGTGTCAGCTGAGGAGTTTGGGGCTCCTTCCTCACCCCTGGTGCTCCAGAGGGATGGTTTTGTTGGAGCTGTTTGTTTCCAGGCATGGACAATCTGTGGAAGGGAAGGCTCTGCAGAGCCCCAGCCTCTGCATTTCCCTTCTGAGCCATCCATCCTGACAAGGACTTTCCCAGGCAAGATGTTCAGAGTAACCTCCTCTGGTTCAGAGGTACCTTAACATCCTTCCCTGAATTTCTTTAGCTCTCATGTGGCAGCTGAAATGCCAGGCTGTCTTTACCTTTTTCTAAAGATTTATGAGTAGTGCAGCACGTGCTTTTTTTATTTCCAGATTGAGAAGATCATGAGTTCCATTGGTGAAGGCATTGACTTCTCCCAGGAGCAGCAGAGGATCTCAGGTGCGTATCCAGCAAGTGTCCATCTCTCCTGGCAGTGCTCTGCACACAGACAAGGTGCTGATCTCTTTTAACCTGCTTTGGCTCTGGGAGGGAAAGGAAGGCTCTGGCACAGGAGGAGCAGACCTGGGCTTTCCACATGATGCTCAGTGCTGCTGCCAACGATTTTAATTTAACACTCTCCAGGAAGGCTCATTTAATTTTACAGAATGCAGCTGCAGGATTGTCCTCCCAGCTCCTTCTAGGAGGGCAGCAACTGTGCTGTGCAGAGCTGGGTGATGCCAGTGGCAGGTCAGTGTGTGTCCCATGGTGGCCATGCCCTTCAGATGTGGTTAATCTGCCAAGTGCCTCAGTGAGGGTGATCCTGGGCATGTCTGAATGCACCTGCAGATATTGATATGCACTGAACAAGGCTCTTGCAGGACACCTGCTTCCCCCCATTCTTAGTGTGAATTCCTTTCTTTGCCTTTAAATCCTAAGTGAAAGCAGAACTCGAGCTTGCTGGAGAGCTGCCACCACAGGGGATTCTGTCCTTTTAAATCCTTCACCTCCAGACTGCTGCTGCAGAACAGCTCTGGGTGGGCAGCAGCTCCTCCTGATGAGATGCTAATGCAGATCTGCACTCGCAGCTCACACGGGCTCACCTCACATCCATTTGTCTCTCGGGTTTTTGCTTAGGTGAGGAGGAATCCACTGTGTGTTCCCAGGGGGAGCTTAACCTGGTTTGGACTCTGTATTGCAGGGTCAGGAGTCTTTGCAGAGGAGTCAAAGCGCTGTGTGGGTTTGGGCTCGGGCATCCTGCTCTGGCAGTCAGAAGTTTTGATTGGGCTCCTGCTGGGGGGGGCACAGGGACTGGGATTCTTTTGTTCTCCTGTCATCTTTGTCACACAAACACCAGGTGTATTTGGGGCTCTTTTATTTTCAGCCTGGGATGTTTTGTGCATCTGTGATCCTCTTTTTCTTTTTAAAGGAAACCCCTTCATTCCTCCCTCTAAATATCTCCCCTCTTTCATTCTGTCATCTCCTCTATAAGCAGAAAACCTGCACTTGGTGTCAGTGTAGGTTTCCCTTTTAAAGGCAGAAGTACTTTAATGAATGCATGAAAGAGTAAATAATTTTAAAAATTAAATTCAGGAGCTCAGGGGAAGGAGCTGCTGTGGTTTCCTTCCCCCTGCCAATACCCTGACTGCTCCCAGGAATGCTGTGGTAGGCAGCAGGCAGTTCCTCACCTCTTTCTCAATAAATTAATTCTGAGCCAGCCACAAATCACTTGGTACTGTCAGAGCAGACCTGTGACATCATTTTTTGAAAAGCCCAAGCCACGTTGTCCATCATCCAGTAAATATTGAGGAGTCAGTGATTTCCACCGGAGAGTTACGGAGCTGCCGCCTCCCTCGCGGCTGGTGGGGAGGGGGAGAGGGCGAGGAGAAGGAGAAGGGAGGGACGGGCAGCGTGGAGCGCAGGGCTCGCTGCTCAGACAAAGCCGCTGCCGCAGCCGCTGGCGGAGCAGGGCCCGGAGGGGAGGATGGAGCCCGGGCGAGCGGCAGCTCGGGCATCCTGGCCCAGGGGTAGCCGCTGTCCTGGTGCACGGGCTGGGGCAGGGCAGGGGGGCAGAAGCCTTTTGTGATCTCGGCGTTGCTCGTGCTGCAGCACACGCTGGAAGGACCGGCCAGCACTGCCCAGCATCTCACTGGGCAGGGGAGCAAGTCTGTGGAGCTGACATCAGGAATTACCCCAAGAATCGACAGATGCCACCGTGAGCTCTGTGTGTGCAGCCATTGCAGCAGAGTGGGAAGGGATGGCTGGGAGGTACCAAACCACTTCAACTGACCCGAAGGTTCACAGGATCACCCTTTTCTTTGCATCCATGCTGGAAACAGATGTGCCAGAGAACCTGAAAATCTGCCTGTCTTGCATAGCAAATTCCCTGATGAAAAACAAATCTCTGAACTTTTTTTGTCATATTTAAGGTCTTGAGCTTTTCTAGAAGAGTAACAAGTCACTGGACTCACCCCAAGGGTGAAGGAAGGAAGAGCTCATCTGTACGGCTTCCCTCGGTGTTGGAAGGAATCTCCTTTATCAGAGGCTGAGGGAAGGTGCCAGGGCATGGCTGGGGCTTGAGCTGCTGCAGGAAGAGAAGAAGGGTGTGTTTGCATTTGCTTTCTTTTTGAGGGAACCAAAATGCCTCCTCCTGCAGAGTTGCTCCCTGTCTGAGCGAGGGACTCAATGCTGTGGCTGTGCTCAGCTGAAGAAGATGAAGGAAGGTCAGATCCAGGTGTGCACCCAGTGCCTGGCAGGACGGGCCCGATCCTGCTGTGGCGTGGGGCAGTGCTGGGGCTGTGCTCTCCAGGGCAGCCAGCCCGGTCCAGGAATGTGCTGGAGTGCCAGGCGGCCGGATCGCTGGTAGGATGACAGTGCCAGGACTCCCGAACTTGTGCTCAGGGTCCCTGTGACACAGTAACGGCAAGACCAAGCCCCAGCCATGGTTTGCCTCTTTCAGGACTGCTGGAAAGGAAGAGCACAAGCCCTTCCTCTCCACTGCTGCAGTCTGTGCTTCCTTTGTCTCGTGTCTTCCTGCGGACAGCCGGGGCTCCCGCTGCTTCTCCGAGCGTCTGCCGTGTCTGTGCCGGCTGGGCTGCGAGAGGCGGTTCTGTCTTGGGCTGCTCTGTGCTCCCCACTGAGCCAGGGGAGCCTCTGGAGGGGCACTGATGAGAGCAGTGGAACAGCCCCGTGTGTTCGGGAGCAGCTCCGCTCCCTTCCCTCGCACCTGCCACTGCCTGGGGATGCCTGGGGTGGAAGTTTGCGGCTCTCCTCCCGCCCCCTTCTGCTGAGCCAAGGAGTGGATCTGCCTTCCCGTGGGGTTGGGCTTCGTATGTTTGCCTGGTGAGGAACTCACGAGCCCTGACAGCACTGCCCGTGGTCTCAGCGTCCAAGCAGCACTTCTGAACCTCTGCCTGGGCGTGGAGTTTCTTTTCTGAGTGTGAACTGCGGTGCAGGTTGCACCTGGAGCCCACGGAGGCACTGGAAGCTTGTTTTCCATGGTCTCTGCACTCAAGAGCAATTGTCTGCCAGCTGATTTGTTGTACTCTGAGCATAATTTTTTGAGTTTCTTTATGGTAATGACTATGATGTGGCAATGCCATCTGTCCTCCTCAGAGTGCCGCTGCTACCGCCTGAACGGTTTCTCGCTGTTCAAGCGGCTGCCGATTCCTCTCTCGTCAGGTTCGCGGATGCTGGAGCAGAGCGTCGGGGAGTGGCTGGAGTCCATCGGCCTGCAGCAGTACGAGAGCAAGCTGCTCCTCAACGGCTTCGACGATGTTCGCTTCCTGGTGAGTGCCCGGGGCACGCCGGGCCCTGCCGAGCAGGTTGGCCAAAGCTGCCCGCATTACCTGCTCCGTGTCGGCGCCAGGCAGAGCCGGCTCTGCTGCCGGCACAGCGTCTCAGGGTGGAAAGTTTGACAGAAGGAATTAGATGAGGGTTGTGTTGGGTCTTCACATTTAACTCAACTGTTTTTTCACTGTAGTTTTCATGGAAAATTTTATTTAATCTGTCCCCTGAATCTTTACTATTTAATTTGCTCCAGAAACAGGAACTGAAATTCACTGGTGTTTTGAAGTAGTCCCTGAGCAGTCTGTGCCCTGGGCTGGGAAGGAGGCAGCAGACCTCTTGCTGGAGCTGTACTTGCTCTGAGCATGCAGGCAGGATGTTAATGAACTGTACCTAATTGTACTGACACTGTTGGCTCTGAAACCTAATGATGACGACACAGTAATGCTCAATGACGAGGGGTTTTAATAACGAGGGTCTATAAACTTAAAGCCTCATGGTGTAAAAATCTAGGAATTAGTCTGGAATGCTGAACTGCAAAGATGGAAAATCTTGGTGCTGCAGGAGGGTTCTCCTTGTATGGCTTAAAGAAATGCTTTAGATGTGGACTACAAGTTTGGCAAATAACAAAAAATGGATGTAAACCTTTGGAAAAATCATTTTGGCTACTATAGCATCCTGCCTTGGAATGAGAGCTGGTGCATCTCCGGTACTGGGGGTGATGTGGAGAGGTGACACCAGGAGGATGTGAGCTTTGGGAACACACAGTGGTCACTGACCACTCCAGGTGCTGTTTAGGGGCAAACACGAAGCTTTGCAGGAGCAAAGTGTTGTATGTGCAGAGATGGTTTGTCTGCAGAGCAGGGCAGTGTCCTAAAATAGCCCTTTAATGTTCTGAGGAAGGTACTCAGCCTGTAATGGACTGCAGCTCAGAGGAGGATTACAAACACACTAACGAGGAGTGTGTCCTGTCACTGAGCAGAGACGGTGAGAGCCGATGTGTGCCGGAATTTGAGCACTTGGTGCTGTTTTTCACTGGAGAAACAGGTGTTTAAAATGCCCTGTCTGCCCCAGGGCTGGGGCAGGAGGCTTATAAGGGACACAGACTGGTGCCAGCCTTGCTGGTGCTGTTCAGTGCTCTGGTTGTCTGTACTGCTGGTTCTGGTTTCAGGGTTTCCCAGATCCCTGGGTGTTTTCAGCTGGCTCCTGTGTTAATTTGCCCCCTATGTCAGGAGAGCCTTTACCACCAGGTAGGGAAATGATTCATGAACACACCGTGTGTAAAGGGAGTTTGAAAAATGCTCTGTAAATACATTGGGCTTCTTAATTAGACATTAATGTAGGAGGGCAGAACCATGCATTGTTTCCAAGAATAATAATTTGGTTATTTCCAGAACTCCAGGGACTGGGGTTTGGGGGGTTAGCTGTGCTCTGGCCATGCAGTGTCAGTCCTGCTGGTGGTGCCTCTGGGCGGGCTGTATCTCAGGTGGGCACTGGGGAGGGCTGAGGGTCCTGCTCCCCTCAGGCTCTGCTGTGCACCAACAGCTGAGAGAGAGGGGCTGGCTCTGTGTTCCTGCAGCTCCCACAGGTTTGCGGTCACGGTGGGAGCGACTCCTGGCTATGCTGTGCATTGGGAAGGTGCAGTGTCTTCGAGCTGGGGTGGGCTGGCAAGGTCCACAGGAGGCCTCTCTGCTCCTGGGAGTTCCAGCTCGTGCATCTGGGACAAAGCTGATCTTGATCTAGAACTGGCTTCACTCAGGGGTGGGTATTGCTTACAGAAGTCAGCAGGACTATTTAGACATCGATGTGACGTGATGCTCTCACCCATGTACGTGTTTTTGGGAATGGACCAAGGTCTACGTGAATCTCAGATTGCATAATCTTTCAACTGCGTTGAAGGAAGAAAGGGGTGATAAAAGATGGATTTAAGTAGCTTAGTTTTCCAAAAGACTTGAGTTCTCTTTCCACATCTGCATATTGGACTACATCTCTGTGTCTGCAGAAATTCTACTCCCTTCAAGTTGCCTGCAGTAGCTTTGCTGTGTTTATGGACAGGGCAGGGAAGAGGCTTTCCCTGTTATTCTGTTGCTCTTGAGCACAAACCCCACATTCCAAGGCAGCAGCTTCTTGCCCTCTCCATTGCCACCAGGTGACCTTCTCAGGCAGCACCACTGCCACGGGGCAGCCACACTGGGACACTTACCTGCTGCTTTTCTTATGGAACTGGAATTGGGCATGCAGCTGGGATTAGGAACAGCTCAAGTGGGGTTGGTGCTTCCAGTTCTTCTCTGCTCTGCAGCCCACTGGGATTCCTTCATTAGAGGGGAAAGTTTATTTGTGCAGTGGGTGAACACAACTGAGCTGAGGCTGATGCCAGTGCTGTGCTGTCTTTGACTTAGCAAAAATACAGCTCTGCAAGTAGGATAAGATCCTCAGCAGAGCTGCCTGCCAAATATGAGCAGCTCAGTGAACCAGGAATACCCACCCCACCACCCAGGAAGAGCAGTGCCACTGTCTCCCACAGCCCCAGAGTGTGTGCCAAGTTCCAGGAGCCCCATTGCCTCATCCCTCACCAGGGGAGGGAAATGAAAGGTCAGATCTCAAAACTGCAGCAGTGAGTGAGAAGTGTCATCCAGAAAAGTGCACAGTAAATGGACTTAATTGTCCTTGTCGGGTAATGAGCCAGGGAGCTGGGAGAGCAGAAAAAATATCACAGGACTATGGACCAAGAGGGATCTGCTGCTCCTAGAGCTTGGCCCCACTGTGTCTGCTGTGGTCAACAGTGCATCTGCTGCAGATGCTCCCCTTGGGAAGTCCATGGGAAATGGGCCTTGAGATGCCCAGTACAGTCCTGGTTCCTGCAGCAAACAGGGAGTGACCTGGGGAAAGTCCAGGCTGGACTTTGTCCATCAGGGCACTGTAATGAGAAGGAATTTCAGTAATTGATGGTGGAACTTCCCCACAGAAATGGGAAGGGGATTGCCATTACCTGCTCCCTCACACAGTGTTTTGTGATCCCACAGATCCCATAAATGTGTCTGAGATGCTTGTAAAAGCTTTTCCCTTCCCTTGGAGGGCAGGGTACTTGCTGCTGCCCCCGACAGTTTCCGGGCTGACATCTGAGAAGGGCAAACCCTGCGTGCTCTGGCAGTTGTACCAGTGCTCTGGAGCTGAACTTTTTATTCAGTCCAAAGATACTTTGATTCACAAGTGGGCAGGTATAAACCACTTTTTATGGCTTTTTTTATTGTTCAAGGCTGGGTTCCCATGGAGTGTGTGGAAAGCAGCTAATGCTGATTCAATGAGACAGCATCAGAAAGGGAAATCTGTTCTCTGCATGTAGTGCCCTGAGCTCCTCGGGGGGGGAGTTATTTATTTTTTTTATAACTGGGGAGAAGTGGTGGAAAAATGATGGTGTTAGAAGAAGGGATGTCCACAAATAATCTAGAGCACTGACATTAATTTCATCCAAACCAATTCAGTGCCATGTTAGATTAGCCTGAGGTGGTGTTTGCTAATGGAAGAGCCCCTCCCTTCCCTACACCCCTCTGTGTGTGCAGGAAAATGAAGATAAATGTGGTGCTGAGGCCTTGGCTCAGGTTGACTCCCCTTGGCTGGGTGTGTGAGCAGATCTCAGGGCCACTCATGTCCACCCAGGCTGAGGACATTCCCTGCTGCCCAGGGACAGGATGCACATGGAGCCAGGTCTCCTGTGCTCTGCAGATCCCAGGGTTTGGGGGTGGGCTGTCATCTGCACGATCTTCCTTCTCACCTGAGCCCTGCCCTGGCGGAGCACGCGGCATCCCCGGTGTCCTCAGTCCCTCCGCTCCCGAGCAGCCTGGCCTGGCGTGCAGCTGCCGGTCCCCTGGGCAGCAGCCCGGCTGTGGGCATGCTCTGCCAGTGTGTCTGCCCCAAAGCTCTTTTCTATTTTCATACAGAACTTGTCATTTTATAGGAGCCATACAGGGAAAACTGAACTGACATATTTCAGTAGCTGTTTGCACCCAGGAATGATCTGTGAGGAACAGGGACACACCAGAGACCCCCAGCAGGGTTTTACTGTGTCTGCTCTCGGTGAAATGCAGTGAGAACGTGGCCTGGCTGCAGCTGCTGCGAGGTTGCAGTGCAGAGCCAGGTGAGCCCCCTGCACCTCGTGCCTGGGCTGGTGTCAGGCTCTGCTCAGCCAGGCAGAGGCACTTGGGTGGCTGGAGCTGAGCTGGCCTTCCCAAACCCATGCAGGGCACTGGGGTGTACGGAGCTGCTGGCGGGGAAGGAAGCCTTGCCCTGCTGGCTCCTGGCCATGCTGCCCCACAGGGATTGTGGCCAGTCCTGGGAGCACTGGCCTGGCTCACACCAGCTGGAGATTCACCACCAAGTGGCCTGTATTTGTTGTTATGGCACAGGGCAGCAGAACAGCAGCCACGTTACACAACATTGTCTGTGTGTCAGTGCTGCAGCCCCTGGGAATGCCTGTCTGGGGCCCCAGACTGCCTGTGCCGCCCTGGATGAGCCTGTAAGAGTGGGGTTGGACCCCTGGGTGAGGGTCTCTGCCAAACCCTGAGTGGGAATCACTTCTACAAGGACATGAATTGTGTTTGACAGCTCCCCCATGGGTTCCAGCTGGTCCCAGGAGGTTCCCAAGGACTGAGCTTTATCCACCATGGTGTGGGTGTTTGGGGTATCTCTAGAAGGGAATGGTGAGAGTGGATACATACAGGGATCTGGGGTTTGAGTAGGTTTGAAGACCTGGGGACATGTGGCAGAGCTGTGCCAAAGCTCCCCAGGTGATGGAAATGGACTCCAGAGGAACAGCAAGGTTGGAGTGGATTTTGAGGAGCAAAGTGGGTGGACCAGAACTGGCAATTTAGAGGATGCTTATATTTGATTTATTAGTAGCTCCAGGCCCTATAAACATTAAAAAAGCCATTAAAGTAGCAGTTAATTTTTTTTCTCTCAATAAAATTGCCTGAACTTGACAACCATGACCGATTCCCTCCATTGCCATTGTCACACTGCCAGTCTGCAGGAGGAAGAAAATTAAATAAAAATGAAGTGGCTGTGTGCTAATCTCGGATTTATTGTAAGGTTTTGTATATGAGCCCCTTCCCCAGTCAATGCTCTGTGGAGAGCTGAGGCTTCATTGTCATGCCTGTGGCTAAACAGATCCTTTCCCCCAGTTTGCACTCAACTACCCCAGACTCCAGATGCTTTTCAGGGAAGGCACCATGTGCAGATTCATGTGACCAGGTGGGATCCTCTGGCCCCCAAAGGAAATTGGAGTGCAGGGCCCGGCCATGCTGAGCTGAATGTGTCTCCATCTCCATTATTCCAGGCTTTGGGTTGCCAAAAGTAGAGCAATAGCAGTGACAGCAGAATCCTCAACAAGATGCAAATTGTCTTGAATGCACTGAGGCGGGGAAAAGAAAAAGAGCTTCGTATGCACTTTGTATGCACAGAGAGCCTTCAGCTGGAACCCTGCTCGGTGTGTTTGCAGGAGCCTTTGGAGCCTGGGAAAGCTGTTTGGGTTTTGCATCTGTTGCTTTTAATAGTGGACACGTCCTGGTCCCCGTCTTGCCAGTGGTTGCCCAGGCAGGGTCTGCTCACAGCGGCACCGGGGCGCCCGCGCTGCTGGCACTGCTGGCACTGCCGGCACTGCCACGCGTCCTGCACGGAACAGGCTGCGCCTCGGGCCCTTCCTGCGCTGGAACGAGAGCATGGACAGACGCCAGGCTCTGGGGAAGAAGCAGCATCTGAAAATTGGGTAGTTAAGAGCCTGCAGAGTGTCCTGCTGGAGGAAGAATCTGGCAGATTTCGGCAGCGCTGCCTTTGGCACACTCGCTTTGGGGTCACCTCAGTAGCAGGAGGGGACACTGCCCCCTGCCAGGTAACCTCTGACTGTGCTTTTTTCCTTTAATGGCATACTTGAAGCCTCACTGGCTGTTTAATTACAGTGCAGGAGGTGAAGCATGGCCAGAGCAGACCCTTTCTCCGAGAACTCACATCTCCGTGGTGGGTTGGATGCACCAGTCTCCTGCAGGGCTGCTGAGGAACACCAAGGAGGACACAGTCACTGGCAGATCCCTGCCCTCTCTTGGGGTGATGCAGAGGGCAGAGATGGGGTCCATCCTCATGGTGGTGTGTATTTGTGCCTCTCCACAGAGGGGACTGTGTTTGGCTCAGAGGAAGCTGGAGGCCAGGTTGGGGGTTGAAAGCCCCTCCGACCGCCCGGAAACCAATCTGTGCCAGCTGGGAGCTGGGCTGGGACTCGCCTTACCTCGTTTCAGATGTCTGACTGAGCTGATTGCTCAGCTTTTTGGGTTGCCAGCCGGGGAGTTCTGCCCCAGGTGGTGTGTTTTGCTCCTCATGTCCCCTCACCTGCCGAGTGCAGCTGAGGCTCAGGGAGGAAACTGCTCCTGCCTCCATTGCAAAGAAAAAAATTTGGCCTCTGCTTCATGGTGGGTTTTTTTTAGGGAACATCCTAGTTCTTCTGGCAATAAAAGATTGCCAAAAATCTTTCTACCAAGACTGATGGATGTGTGCACGTGGTGCTGCACTTAAACCTGGATTAATGCAGGGATGTGTGGTCTGGGGACAAACCCTGCACAGGCCACATGCAGTGCAGGAAGTGCCAAGGGCTGGTTCCTGGCAGAGCACATGGTGAGGTGTTGGGATGAAGGGGCTGTTGGGTGTCCCTCACTCCCCCAGCATGGGTGAAGGTGAGAGCTCTGGCCCAGGTCAGCCCTGAGCCACCCTCGCTGCCCTCACTCTGCAGAGCTGGGGCAGCCAGGAAGAACATGCAAGGTAAAAGCATTTGTCACAGGGAATAGAGTCAGAAACAGGTCTTGGGGAAGTCTTTTATTCTAATCGGCATTTCTGAGGCTGCTGCTGAAGGCTCCTGGACTGGGGTGATGGCAGAGCACAATCCACAGCTCTGCTCTCCCCGCTGAGCTCATATCTCAGAGGGCCCAGAGAGGGGCTGGTGGGAGCCAGGGCTGATCTGTGCCCACAGCAGGGCACTGGAAGGTGGCATCTGCTGACCTGTGGCAGCACCAACAGGGACCTTTGGGTAAAACCAAAAAGCAGCAGTGGTCCAAGCAGAGCCTGTCTGCCCCATGGGTCTTGTCTGAGGATGTGTTGGGTGCAGACAGGCTTAAAATCTGGTTTAAGCAGCTCCTTTGTACACAGGCAAAGGTTAAAAAATCTCCAGTGCTTTTGCATTTAATTATCTCTTTTAGTGGCAGATTATTGTTTTTCATGGGAGATGAAATCCGGATAGGTTTGAAGGACGTTTCTCCTGCACCGGGGGCTGGAATGATTTGTTCGGAGCTGCTACGCTTGGTCTATCCTTGTTAAGTACCCAGGGAATGCAGACTGGCACTGAGGGAATTTAATGTGACAGATAAAAATAAGGAGTGTTGGAGAAAGCTGTAGGTCTCACAGTCTTTAACTACCTTGTATCCTTGCTATATAGCAAGCAGTTTTCCTTGAATTTGAGGTGGCAAAGGTGGGAGAACACCTACTCCTTGCTGTGGGGCTGGCACAGGCACCCTGGCAGAGCAAGAGCCACCAGCCCAGTGCTGCTTATGTGGGAGCATGGCTGTGCTAAAGGGGATTAGCACAACAGGGCTCAACATCGGAAAGTTAAGCATGAGTGAAAATGTAAATAGGCTCAGCAAGCTTTTTTATATTTTAAACATGAAAGTTACGCATCACCATTGTTACAGCTCATTGGGTTGCCAACCATTCCTGCTGTCCGGGTGGCATGGAGGGACGGGCTGGCTGCGAGCTCTGCCCGTGCCAGCATTGTCTCTGTGCCTCCCTAGCTCCAGACCCCAGCTCTCTACAGAGGGATGGAGCTGCAGGGCATCAAGATGGGCAGGTTGGGAGAGAGAGCAGGCCCAGGCATCAGGAACTGCAGGTTTCATGCACCCGAGGTGTGATGATATCCTGCTGTGGGGACTTCAGTCCCTCCCTGTGCCTCCTCCCCAGACAAGGCAGTAGTGCTTTGCTCTCCAGACTCACAGGAGAAATCCCATCACTTGCTCTGGCCCTCTTTGTCCCTTTCAAAAAACCCTTTTGAAGCCTCTCCCTCCTGGAGATTAATTCCTCGCACTTGTGCTGCCTCCAAGGACCTTCTGGCAACCCCTATAGCAATGCTGCAGCATCAACAGTGCCAGGTGAGGTGCTTGTCAAGGGAGTTAATCCCCTTTAATCCCTTCCCTCCTCCTCTGAGCCAGGCACACAATCTCCCGCTGTTACAGGAATGTACATTAAATGTGGCTCTTTGGCTTAAAATTTGTGAACAAGAAAGGGGAGGGATGTTTCCGTCCTTCTGGTGGGATACTGCTCCCCACCAGCTGGAGGTCACTGCCCTGGCAGCAGCAGCCCCTCACATTACTCACAAGGGGCTTGTTCACAATCCAGCAGAGCTGCTGCTCATGCACCAAATGGGCACCTTGGAGCCTTCAGCACTGATCTGCCTCTTACTGATTTCGTGCAGTTGAGGGGTACACAGAATGGCTCATGCCATGGTTCCACCCATGCCTGGTGTGTTCTGTGCTCAGGTGAGCCCTGGTGTCCCATGGGGTGCAGGACAGGTGTGTCTGGCCATGGCTGCATGTCCCTGCAGAGCTGCCCCCTGCCCTGAGGAGCTCTGGGGTGGTGACAGTAGCTCTTCCCAGCAGATAGTGGTCCTGACCAGCACAGTCTGTGGACTGGCCTTTGGGAACACGGGGAATGAACCCTGCAGGGCCGTTAGTCCTGGCTCCTTCTGCTGTTTAAACAACTCTTAGACAAATGGCTTTGTGCTGTGGTGTTGGCTCAAGCTCTTTCCCTGAACGCTTCCCTGTGGCCGAGGGAAGAGCAGCTCCCAGGCAGAGCCGTGTGCCGTCCTGCCCCACCTGTCCTGCCCCACCATCACCCCCCGGGCTGTGGCTGGGACGGGAGTGAAGCCGCTGGGCAGGGGTAGAGTGGCCACTGCTTGGAGACAGGTCACTGCCTGTGGCTGCTGCATGTGAAGCAAAGCACAGGCGCTGAAATCCCACCCATGTGTGGATGGAAGGGATAGCAAACACTTGCTGCCCTTGACGGGGGGTGCCTGGCCCCCTGCCCCTCACCTCCCCAGCCCGTCCCCGCCACATGCTGCCCCACAGCCGCCTCTAACTGGGTTTCTCTTAAAGAACTAAAATGTGGAACAGCAAAGTGCTGTCAGCACAGACCTTGTGCTGGAACTCTGGGGAGCAGAGGGAGGCAGGGCCAGAGAGGGGGTTTGGGTTTGAGCTGCAGCTTTCAGTCACAGCAGCACAGCTCTGCCAGCCGTGGGGAGACGTGCCCGGGCTTCCCGCTGAGCTCTGCCCAGGTATGAGGGCAGGGAAGCAGGTTGTGAGGGATGAAGGGTCATAAATGGGGGCAGATCTGCATGCTCCTGCTCTGCAGGGGAGAAGGGGACAGAAAATGGGCTTTAACAGCACAGCGTGCTGCGACTGGAGCATCTCTGCCAGAGTGGGCTGCTGCCTCCTGCCTGGGGCCAGAGGAGACACCTGACCTTCCCCTGCTTCCAGGGAATGCAGTGCAGGTTTCTCTGTGGCCATGGAGGGAGGTTGGGCAGAGCCAAGGGCCTCTGCTTGGGCATGGAGTGGGCTGGGGTTTGTCTGGACATTTTACACAGCAATAAGTGCATCTGTGCATCTTACAGGAGGTGGCTGTGACCCAGGGCTGAGGGCTGCAAGTGGAACCCAGAGCAGCCTGTGGGTGGGAGGGGAGGGCAGTGCTCCGTGTGCCACAGCCCAGTTCATGTCAGGCCTCTTGGTGCCCAAGGTCAGGCTGGTACCTGGGGCAGAGCTCCCTCCTCCTGCTGCCAGGACAGGAGGTGAGGTCAGGGGGGGGTGCTGTGACCACATGATCTCCACTCCTGCACCTGATGTTGCTCCTGTTGTCCCCTGCTCCCATGCTGCTGCCTCCTGTCCCTCCTGCAGGGCTGTAATGTCATGGAAGACCAGGACCTTCGGGACATTGGGATCGGTGACCCACAGCATCGCCGGAAGCTGCTCCAGGCTGCTCGTTCCCTCCCAAAGGTCAGCACCAACCCCTCCTGTGCAGCAGGGGCAGGACATTGCCCAGCACAGCTGTGAACACACAGGAAACAAAAGCTAGTCCCTGTGTCTCTGGCCACTGAGGAATCTCAGGGGCTGTGGGAAGGGTTTTGGGAATAGCAGGGAGGAGGAGGAGGAGGAGTATCCTGGTCCACCAGGCTATGCAGATGGTGGTGGCCTCAGTCATGGGGAGAGGGTGGCTATTCCTCCTGCCAGTTGTGATCCCAGGCGCATTCCTTGTTTATACATTGATTTTGTTACTGTAAAGTGCTAGTGGAGATGGTGATGGGTGGTAAACTGATTTCATTGACCTCAGGATCCCTGCAGCTTTTAACCCCTTTCTTATCCTTTCACAGTTGAAACCCTTGGGCTGTGATGGGAACAGCCAGCCCTCAGTTCCTGCATGGCTTGACTCCCTGGGGCTGCAGGATTACATCCAGTCCTTCCTCTCAAGTGGCTACAGCTCTATTGACACTGTGAAAAACCTCTGGGAGCTTGAGATAGTAAATGTGAGTGTTGCCTCTCTCTGGCTGGAGCAGCAAGGTCCTGCCCCGTTCCCTGGGGCTGAGACTTGCCGTGAGTCATCTCATAAAGCCACTTGGTGCCAAGGGCAGGAGAGCCCACGGTGACCGTGGTGTCCCTGCAGGTGCTGAAGGTGAACCTGCTGGGCCATCGGAAGCGGATCATCGCCTCGCTGGCAGACAGACCCTACGAGGAGCCCCCAGCAAAGCCACCGCGGTTCTCGCAGCTGAGAGTGAGTCCTGCTTGGCTCACATGTCTGAGTGGGCACAGCAGTGCTGGGAGAAGTCTTGGTCTGTGCAGTGTGTCTGTTCAGCTCCTCACCTCATCCAGCCACCCAGGCAGCAAATACTCATGCAGGTGCCACCCTGCCACTGCAGTGAGGGGGGGAAGATCATGTCCAGCCCTTGCAGGTCAGCTTCTAGATGGAAAGGTCAGGGATCAGGTGCCTGTACTGAAGGGCTGCAGGGTGCCACCCCCACCTCTGCCCTGCACCAAGGGGAACTCTGAGCCCACTCCCTGGCCTGCCTGGGATGCTGAGAGCTCATGCTGGCACTGCCAAATAGCACTTGGTGAGATGTGTGGATGTTGATTTTTGCTGCAGGAATGGCAGCATTTGGATGTCAGGCCCTTGTTATGGGGGTTGTGCAGGAAGGAGCTGTCATTTCCCCATTCTTGCTTGAAAACTGATGTTTGAGAGCTCTTTGGCAAAAGCTGTGGGGCTTGCAGCAACCCTGAGAGCTCAGGTGTGTGGCAGCTTCCTGCTGCCTCCTCCCAGTGATTACAAATCAGCTTCCTGGAGCAGGAAGTGGAATGATTAGTTTCCCCATCCCAGCCATCTGGTACTTGTTCTGCTGTAGAGCTCTGCCCTCTTGCCCTGCATTCCCAAGGCTTTGCAACCCAAACAGCCTCAGCTGAAGCGAGCTAGGCTGCTGTGCCCTGCTTGCTCTCATGGGATTTTTTTAGGAACTGGATTCAGGTGTGAGAGCAGAGAAGGTTCACACCAGTGCTGCACCAGGAGGGTGCCAAGTACAGACCCTGCCCCTTGGCCTGCTGCTCAGCTCCCAAAACACCCCTGTGGGGTGGATGAGACTGAAGGCAGCAGGGCTGGGTAGGGAGAGGGGTCCTTTGGTGCAGCTCAGCTGATTGAGATGCTGCCCGAGGAGGCTGGGTGAAAGAATGGGCCATTTGCAGCATTTCCTGGCCCTGCAGCTGGTGCAATCCAGCGCTGGCTCTGGCGGGATGAAGGGTGGGATCGTTGGCACTGAGGCAGGAGCCCCCAGAACAGGAGCTGACCCCATTAGCTCTGCTCACGGTACCCTGTGTCGGGCAGTGTAGAGTGGAGGGATGTGGGGCACAGCCCAAGCTGACTGGGAGCCTTTGTGGTATCTTCTCATTTCAGTGCCAGGACTTGATGTCTCAGACATCGTCACCCCTGAGCCAGAATGACTCCTGCACAGGCAGATCTGCTGATCTCCTGCTGCCCTCCGGGGACACCAGCAGGAGGCAACATGACTATGGCACTGAGGTTGCTCCCTACTCCAGAGCTGAGCGCTACAAAGCACAGGTCAGTGGGTGCTTTCTGTGTGTCCTGGGGGCCCTCTGTGCAGGCTCCCCCCTCTCTGGAGCCAGGGAGGAGGTAGGATGATGCAGAGAGCTGGTCAGGCTCAGCTTCCCTCAGGCATTAGAGTCGGCAATTCCTTTATGCCTCAGTTTGACCTCAAAAGTGAGCAGCTCATGCTTCTATCAGAGCTGGCACCTTCACCTGCCACATGTTGCCTCCACCTGGCACCTGAGGGACTTGGCTGTTGCCTACCTCAATCACCCCAGCCCAAAGAGCCCTCCTGAGAGCTGTTTCAACTCAGGTTGGACTTGTTGTGGCTTCACATCTGCGTCTCTTCCCTTGCAGGAGGATCGCCGGGAATCCAACAAGCTGACGCTGCGCCCCCCCAGCCTGGCTGCCCCGTATGCCCCAGTCCAAAACTGGCAGCACCAGCCTGAGAAGCTCATCTTTGAGTCCTGCGGGTACGAGGCCAACGTAAGTGGCTTTTGCCTGTGGGGGTGGCAAGAATGAGGGGGCTCTGGGGGTCAGGCCATTGCATGTGGAGTTGCAGGGCATTGCCTCACAGTTGGCAGGGTTTAACATCACCTCCTCCTCCAAACAGTACCTGGGCTCCATGCTGATCAAAGACCTTCGAGGGACAGAGTCTACACAGGATGCCTGTGCCAAGATGAGGGTATGGAGGCCCCGGGGCCAAGGGCTTTGCTCACAGCCTGTGGTGGATGATGCGGATTGGGGATCTCGGTGAAGCTGTGTTTTCCCAGTCCCTGCAGGGGCCCAGACCACCAAACAGGTGGTGCCACTGTCACTGGTGAACTGCCCCTGCCTCCCCGCCACTGTTCCCCATAGCTGGAAGGTCTGTGCAGTGGGAATGTGGGTGTTTTCACTGGGGAAGGGGTGGCTGGGTTCACTTCAGGTCCCCATCCCTCCCCTCTGCTTCCACCAGGAGCTTGCTTTCCTCCTTCTGGTCCAAGACCCACAAAACCTGCCTGTATGTGCCTAGGGGTCTCTGGGGTGGGCTGGGGCAGGGGTAAAGAAGGGATCATCCATTCACAGCTGGTCACTTAAATGTTCTTGCCTCTGAAGAAATCCACGGAGCACATGAAGAAGATCCCAACCATAATCCTGTCCATCACATACAAAGGGGTGAAGTTCATTGACGCCTCCAACAAGGTGAGTGCAGATACCTTGAAGATGGTGTCTGGAGGGACAAGACCTGCAGTCCCACCTGCCTGGGGACTGCAGGTTACTTTTCATGGCTCCAGAAGCCATGGCTGGTCCTGGAGGGACTGCTTAGGCTATGGAAGGGGATGGTTATCTGAGTACCAAAGGCTTGGCAGACTGGCTGTTTGTGGACCATGTTGCTGTTTGTTCCTGCCACGGGAGGGAGCTGGGACTGGTCTGGCTGGGAGACTCCCCTCCGTGCCCCCAGGACTCCACAGCCACCATTTGCAGGGTGTATTTGCCATCCCCAGAAGGGTGACAGGTGCTTGTGGTTGACCCTGGCAGAATGTCATTGCTGAGCATGAGATCCGGAACATCTCCTGTGCTGCTCAGGACCCCGAGGATCTCTGCACGTTTGCCTACATCACCAAGGACCTGCAGACCAGCCACCACTACTGCCACGTCTTCAGCACTGTGGATGTGGTAAGTGGGTTACTGTGTTGCGTCTCCCAGTCCTTTATGGTCCACTTGTTTCACCTCTCAGCTTTGTTGCTGAGTCACAGACCAGGATCTAGTCCCTTCTAGGGTTCCTTCACCTGTTTCTACCATAAAATAGTCCTGGCTCGAAATGCCTTTACTTTGGACCTCTGCAGGCAATATTTGTCTGGGTTCATTCCTGCAGTCTCTGGCACTGAATAAAGCAGGGCAGGAGCTTTCCCTCCTGGGGAATGTGCCATGCACAAACCCCTCACAGGCTCTCGAATATGTTGAGTGTAATGAGCTGATTTACCAACCATTTTAACTTGCTGAAAGGGTGGAATGATTTGTTTCTATACTTGGGCAAAATCAATTGCATGAAATGTTTGGGCTTCAGTCCTTTACACTGCTGAACTGTGGTGCTGGTGGGGGTTTACAGGCAGGCAGGAGGTCCTGGGGGAGGCACAGGGACTGTGCACAGGGTGACCTGGTGGCTTTGTGCTCTATCTTCTCTCCAAGAACTTGACATACGAGATCATCCTCACCTTGGGGCAGGCATTTGAGGTCGCCTACCAGCTGGCGCTCCAGGCCCAGAGAGCAAAGCCTCTCAGTGCTGGAGCAGGAGAAATGATTGAAACAAAATCTTCCAAACCAGTGCCTAAACCGCGAGCTGGCATGAGGAAATCTGCGGTACGTTTGTGCGGGCGGGAGCAACCTGCTGGTCTGAGCTGGGCTTTCTCTTGGGCACCACATGCTCCCACCTCCCCTGGGGGTGGGGGGAGCCCAGGTGTGGCTGAGATGCTTGTCAGTGCAGGTGCTGCTGACACTGCAGGTCTGTGCCCCTGCCAGTCCCACTGCAGGGCTGGGGCTTCCCCTCATAGCGGGAGGGCAGGCAGAGGTGGAAATAGCCTGGGTGGTATGAGGCTGAAGTGCCCTGGAGCTGCTGAGGAGCAGGGATTGCTGCCGTAAGCCACTGCCTTCCTTTAATGTCTCCTTTTGTCTGTGTTCTGCTTGCTCCCCCCGCCCAGGTGCCGCTCCCTCCCGACACCCGCTGTTGTTACTGTCACACCTGCACAACACACCGCCCCTCCTACCTGCCGCTGCAGTCTGTTAGTCCCGGAGCGAAGGTCTTTACCCTTCTTCCTGCCATCCTCCCTTCCGAACCGCCCCGTGCTGCCTCCTGCTCCCCGTGTGTTCTGCTGTGCTCCCTGTCCTGCCTCGCTGCTGTCCCCCTGCCTGTCCCAGCCCATCCGTGGGTTCAGACAAGCCCCAAGGACATGCTGCTCACACCCGCCCCCACTGACACAGTGGGGCAGCTCGGCTATCCCTGCTGCTCTTGGTGGTGGTGGGAACATCAGCAGCACCCTGATTCAGTAGGACAAGAGGAAAGAGCCGTGCTTGGTCAGGAGAGTAGATCACGTGGGAACGCACCTGCCAGGAGCTGTCTCCCTCTCTCCTGTTTTTGTAGCGCTCCGTTTTCCATGGTTGTTTGAGATGAGTGAAGCTGTCACTGATGGTGACAGCAACTCGCAGCCTAACACAGGAAGTCATCTCAGGGTGCTGGGTTGAGACTGACGTGGCCAGACATGTTTTAGCTGTGAAGGACTCAAATGCTCCCCAGCAGGAGCTGCTTCCTTGCCCACGTGCACATTTCTGGGATGGGCAATAGGCAGAGCAGCAGTTGCTCTGTGCTTTGAGTCCCCACTCATTCTGTCCCAGAAGCACGGGTGGCCTAACGTGCCCTTTCTCTCCTTATTTTCTAGCTGGATCCCCCTGAAGTGGACCAAGACTCCCAGTCCCACGCCAGTGTGTCCTGGGTCGTGGACCCCAAGCAGGACTCCAAGCGGACCCTCAGCACTAAGTATGAGACCACTATCTTCTAAAGCCAACACCCGTGTCCGCCCCGTCTAACCGTGCCTTTGCGATCTGATCTGTCTGCTCTTCTAAACCCCCTCTTCCTCCAGCTGCTCGCCCTGAGCCCGCGTAGGCACCGCGTCCAAGGCAGCAGCACTTAGGAGACTGTAGACCTAAACAGCTTTTGTACCTGATCGCTGCTGAACACTGTGAATCTCCTTACTCGGAAACAAGGGTAATGCGCTGTAGCTGAACGTGAGGCGGGAGGAGCAGAGGGCAGGCCGGGAGTCAGAGATGTGGATCCAGCAGAGCCGCCTGCCGTTCTCACGTCTTCCCCCTCGCTCTGGCACTGTGAATCCCTGGGGCAATGTGACACTCCCCAGGCCTTTTTTTCTATCTCACCTTGCCCTTGGACTGATGGAGACCTCTTGTCTCTGCGGTGCACACACTCCCTCCTCCTACATCCTCCTCTTCCTGACTGAGCCACGGCTGTGTACTGTTCAGAACTCACCTCTCCTTCCCTGCCAGTCGAGTCGACACTAACCACTGTGATGCTCTCTGCAAATAACACGCGGGCACTCCATTTCTCACGGCGACCCTTGCCCGCAGTCTCGCCCCTCAAAGCCCGGCACAGAACCCGCTCTGCTGGGGGAGTGGGTGATCATTCCCACTGTGAGCTCTGTCCCCTCACACGTCAGGGGACAGTTGGTTGCATGCATTTCAGTCCCTTGTAGGGTTTTTTCACGCCATAGTCCTTCTGTTTACACTTACTAGACTACTCATGAGCTCTGGGCATAGTTCTCACATGGCAGCCTGTGGTTCAGCTTCCAGAGGCACACGTTGCTGTTTGCCCCAGGCTGGGGAGGGGAGGTGTCAGCTGGACACTGCAAGCAGCAGCTGGCATTGGCAGGGAGAGGTCAGGGGGCAGCCCTGCATTATGTGCCCCTCGTTTAGGGGCAGCAGCAGCTTGTCCTGGCTTTGCTGGGCCTTCAAAGCTGCTGCCTCAAAGCTTCCATTTTCCCCACATTTGCAGTCAAATCTGATGTTTCAAAGTCTTTGTTTAGCTCTTTCTCAGGAATGAGTTTGAACTCCCAAGTCATTTGTGACTTAATGGCACTGAGCAGCAAACTCACTTCAGACTGAGGGCTGAGCTAGTGAGGATCCAAGCAAGAGGACTAAAAGCAAAAGAATTGTATTCAAAAAAAAAAAAGAGAAGGAAAGCTCAGTCTAGTACATTCATTTCATGTGCTATGGAGCCCCCTGACACAGAACGCTGTGCCTGAGGTGCTCCCCGAGGCTGGGTCTGGGTTCCATTAGCAGAATTCCAAGCCGTAACAGTGCCCTAAGTTTTATGTATCCCCCAAAAAGAAACTGACTCACTGGTGGGGATGGCAGTGCAGTTTCTACGTGTAGGCTTTCACCATGCAGCTGCCACACGTCTGCCCAACTTCAGAGGGTCTGAGCTCTTCATCTCCCCCTACTCTCAGCTGGGAAGGGCGGGTTCCTCCACACCTCCTGAATCTGGGTCACTAGAGCACGTGCCTTTCTGAGGGTGACCAAACCCAGCAGGGATCACAGGCAGCCCTGCCCAACACTGCCAGTGTGTGTCCGTAGCCGTCCTGCTCATGTCCCATCTCTGGGCCGTTCACCTCATCCTTCCCAGCACGTGTTGTTGTATGACTTGGAAATTCATTCCATTATCTCCTTTCTGTTTGCCTCTGCGAAGCTGAGCTCCGGGCAGCCGTCTCCTACCATGGAATGTAGTAACGGTGCAGAGACCTGGGACACAGTGGCTGCTGACCTGAAGATCACCTCCCTCTGGCACAGGCTGCCCTGCAGTGGGTACACGCCTGCCTGGCAAGGGCTCCCAGAGCAGAGGGGGAAGGATTCAGCCCCCGCTGAGGAAACGGCTCTCTCCTTTTCTAGCGAAGGAAACTTGAGACTTGGAGGCAGAGTGATGGCGCCTTTTCTAGTCTGAGACAAACGTCTTTCAATCTGTTTGGTTTTTAAAGTGTGAAATGACACAGAGCAAATCCAGTTCATGGTTTCAATGTAGCACCGCAGCTTTTTAGTGAGGACAGAAAAGAAATATTTACTGAGAATCCCACAGTCCGGCGAAGAGTACGACAGAAAATCTTAGCAGGGGCGTGGTGTGCACGTCTCTGATGGTACTTGCTCTGCTTCAGCTCTGGATGAACAGGGGACAACATCAAATTCTTGGAAATCACTTCCTCCGATGTGAGAACCTTGTGGGGTGAGTCTGCATCCTGTTTTCCGAGCCACTCCACACTTTTGTAGCAAATGGAAGTAACTTGAGGAAAAGAGTCTGCAGAGGATCTTTGCCCCCAGAGCAGGTGTGGCCCATATCCCAATGGTACAAACCTTCCTTACCCCCTGAACTGTCGCGTGGCAATGTTTGACATTTCTGTGGCAAGGACCCCATTTCTTCCAGTTCCAGCACTGAATTCCTGGGGCTGACTCCCTCCTCCAGCCTCTGTGCACCTGTCTTGTCTTTAAATGCAGTTACGCCCTGAAGGGTTGGGGGTTTTTAAGTATATTCAATTGTGATTTAGCACTTTTTTATATTAGCTGATTATTTAATTTGTGCAACAGTTTCAGAAGATGAACAAATAAGGAGTTAAATTTTGGGCATTACACTGAAACAGTCCATTCCCGAAGATAAACTGTGTCAGCCTGAGGGTGGCTTGGCCCCGTCCAGGCCCAGTGTCCCCAGAGACACAACCTCAGAGGTGCTGTGTGCTTGCTTTTCCTTTGAATTACAGAGTGTTTAACAGTGTTTTGCGCTGTGACTGACACGTTTTCAGACTGTTCCCCTTAGGGAAGAATATTAAAATAGTTGTGATTTGAATTCTTCAGATGCAAAATGTAGCGCAGCATGTCCAGGATGATCTTGTCAGGGCTGTGGGAGCTGCTGCTGCACGGGAACACTGTGCCCAGGTAATTCCTGTTTAACTCCAGTTGCTGCTGTATGTCCAGATTTCCTTTACTCTCTCTCACCAGTGAGGCTGGGAGAGAATCAAACTGTAATCCCAAGGGCTCAGACCTGTAAAGGATCGGGAGGGGGAAGTGAAGATTTTGGATTAAAATGATGAATTTTGGAAACCTAACATTCCTTGTTATGCACATGTTGCAATTCATACTGGTGTAAGTGTAAATATTTGGTGTGTTGGCAACAAGTCTTTGGTGAGATTGCAAATCGAACCACTGCTTGGGAGGTTTTTTTCTGACCTGTGAGCTCTCTGGAGGTTGGCTTGGAGATGACGTGGTGATGAAGACTCCAATCTTCAGGGACTGGGCTCGATGACCCTGGTGGTTGTTCCAGCCCCACGTGCGACCCTGTGGGTTGTCTTTGGTGACCCAACTGTTCTTTAGCCAGATACTCCCTTTCTCACCTGACAGACAGAGCAGTTGCTTTGGCAGTTGAGTGCAGTGGGGTCTGTCAGGGAGTCAGTGCTGGAGACTGACCCCGGGCCGTGCTGGCTCCTGCCCACAGTCACCCACCCACTGTGCAATGTTCAGGCACTCCCTCCCTGCAGGGTTTTGTGGTATCTGGAGGAAAGTGCCCTGGATTTCTGGTGCTGAATATGACTTTGCATCCAACTGCATCTGCTGTATTTACCTGCCTGGGAGAAGGTGGGGCTGCCCTGGCCTTGTTCCCCTCTTTAAGGACAGATTGTGTTTCACAGACTTTGGTTTGTGGGCTGAGCCCTCACTCACTGCCGACAAATGAGATGCCGAGTTTTGTCTTCTTTTATATGGGAGGGGATGATTTATTTTTTTTCAAAATGAAGATGCTTTATCATTTTTTATTTTGTGTTTACAAAGAGAAAAGCTGTGCTAATCTTAGCTGTTCAGCTGACTTTAAACTTGCTTTGGGATTGTTTTTTTAGAAGAAATTATGCAACCTTTTTGGGGTACACATCTGTCCCCCTCCAGGGAGAAGATATGGCACCTGGCAGGCTGTACCTGTAGTGAATTCTGTACCTTCAGGAGGCTGCTGAGACACAGAGCAGATGCCAAATAGCCCCGAACACGTCCCATTCTCTGTGCAGCTGAGGTGGAGCCAATGCTTTAATGCTCCTTCCACCCACCTCAGAAGTTTGCAGCATTTCCCCAGCTCTGCCCACATCGGTTCCGTGCCATCAGATCCGTGTTTTGGAGCCAGCACAGCACTCACAGTGCTGTCTTCTTGCAAAGGTCTTCCTTTTAGGTCTTGAATTGGTATTACTTTAACTGCATTTTTTCCCCAAACAAAGTACCTGTGCTGCTCTTACCAAGTCAACTCAGCTCAGACATTTTTCTTTTCACAGAAGAATAACCTGGGATTCCCTGACAGGGCAGAGACAGTCAAGTTCAGTTTGCAATGTGGACATTTTTGCTAATTGTGATGTATGGCAGTGGGGCTGATTTGTATACAAATGTTATTTAATCTGTCTGTATTTTGATACTTGAATTTCCTTTTATTTCCTGTATATACAATTGTTAATCTGTTCAAATTTGTCTGAATTTTAAACATCTTGTGGTACCAAACGTAACCAATCTGTGCAACATAGACTGACCTCACTACAACAAGGCGAGATTGTAAATATTCCTGGGCTTCCAGCAGTCGTTTTGTTGTTTTCATAACTGTACAACTTAGAACAGACTGAATTAATAAATAACCTTAGACACACGTTCGTGCTGTTGTCTGTGGCCTCGCTGTTGTCCCCAAGTCTCCCAGGTGTGTCTGTCAGAGCCGTTCCTGTCCGGCCCCTGGGGGTCTGGGCCATGCAGGGGGGGCAGCACTGGGGGCACAGCAGTCGCTTGAGTCAAAGCTGCTCTTTTTGCAGTGAGTCATAATGACCCAAATATTGAATATTATTATTTTGAAACAAAGTAATTTATGCGTAAAATTGCATCCACATGTTCTGTTGAAGGCAGCACCAGGGTCTGCAGACACTGTGGGTGTATTCTCCATGGGATGGAGGGTGAGAAAAACTGATTTGTAGCCGTACTAATGCACATCTGCAAGGATTATGCCCCTGGGCACTGTTAAGATCCAGATCTACTCACGACAGCCACCGAGATCCCTTTTGCAGCACGGCAGGGAGGGGTTCCAAGGGCCCGTGGCAGCAGCCACTGCTTGTAGCACTTGTGCAGCAAAGACTTGCCAGGAACTAGGACATTTCATTATGTAAAATTAGAGCAAGAAATCCAGACATTTAAATACAGGTTAAAGTTCAGATTTTCATGTCAAGTAAAATCTGGCTGATGTAAAATACTAAATACACTAGGGATTGCTAAATTTATACCGTATGTTCCATTTTTAATAAGTTGGCAAGTCAGGTTTTCAGGCTGACACTGAAATACACTGAGCTGGTTTAATGGTTTGAAAGACTGTGTGGTTTTATCCCTCACAGCCCCAGCCCTGGATGGGACTGATGCCTCAGCAGAGGTTACCGGCTCAGAGCAGAATTAAAACCTTGCATTAAAAAGGCCTGAGCTGCACTGCAGTTCAGTGAGCTTCCCAAGCCCTTGCCTTGCCCCCCAAATGGTGGCAGGTTTTTGGAGGAAAGGAGGCCACTGCTGTTTGTAGTTGAGAGGTTTATTCAGATCCTGAAGTGCCAAGGGGCACTTCTGCTGGCCCCAATGGAATTGTTGGGTGGATTGTTACAGGCTGAGGCAGGATCTGGAGAATGGATTCCACTCCTGCCTGGTACGTGGAGAAATAATCCAGCCTGTGTCTGGGAGAAGCACCTTCCTGAGAATTCCCAAACTCCTGCCTGTTGTGGTGGATCATACTTCCAACTGCCAGCAGCAGTTCCTGAACGGGACCAGGGCCCTTTGGGGTAATCTTTTTGAGAATTACATCCATCAAGGAAACTTAAAAGGAGTGAATCCACTGCCCTCCAGGGAGCAGAAGTATGAAAGCAAAAAAAAGGGAGGAACTCGCAAGACCTCCGTTTCTTACAGGCATTTCTCTCACATGTTACTGAACAGGTGATGAAAGCATCAGCTTTGGAATATCCACTTAGTGCTTCAGTAGCTCCTGTAGAAGCAGCAGTTCTCTCCCTTGCCCCCTGACTTACTAGGCAGCTTATCCAGGAGTTCCTGGAATGTCTCCCATTCATGCTGGACGCTGTGGTCCTGCAAGGGAGTGCAGAGGCTCCGGATGGTGGTATTTAACAGGCCCATTTTCATCCATCCCAGCACCCAGAAAATCTCCCTGGGATGAGACACTGTGAGCTGAGGGTTCAACACTGCACTAAATGCTCTAAAATGAGGCCCACTTATAATGCTAAGTAAGTTCATAAAATGCAGCACTTACCCTGTCTTAACTGAGGGGTAAAAAGAGCACAGCACTTTTCAGGGAAGCTCTCCAAGCCCTCAGAGAAGACCAACAGAACGTTTTTCTGGCTAGTGCTTGTTTTTGCAGTGAGAGTGTCAGTCACTTAAACAGCTCTTCAGCTAAAACGCCGACACCTCAGAGGGAGCTCCTCTGCAGAGCTGCTTTGTTCTTGTCACAGTCACAGCTTACACAGCTGGAGCCTCTAAATCTTGCCATATTACTGAGTCATACCTGACACTCATCAGATTTAAGAACTTCTTAGTACATCATGAAGCAATGAATAAATAAAACAGGCTCCAACTTTTGTTACTTATTTCAGGAGCTATCTTACTTTCCTGCCATTTCTCCAGTCATACCAAGCCACCTCTTTCCCCGTTCTCGAGCCAGCCTGGCTGCCCAAGTGTGTGTGCCACCGACGGGGCCGATCCCTGGGCTTCGGCGCCGCCCCGAGGACACTTTGCCGCACATGGTCAGTGTGGCACTGCCATCAGTTGGTGCCGCAGCTCCGCCGAGCGCAGGGCTGGCTGCAGGAAAGCAGGGTACAAGTAAGAGAACGAATGCGAACCGCAGCCTGCCGAGGGAAGGTTACTGAGTAGTTTTGGGGTGAAAACGCGCGGGTTTGTGCGCAGGCAAATTACCTGCTCTGGCTGTGAGGGGACACTGACACTCCCTCATCCTTCTCCTCCTTCGCCCCCCGTCCCGCGTTCCCGGCGCGGGGCTGACCCCGAGTGCGGGCGGGAGTGCCGGGGCTGCCCCGGGGCCACCCAGTGTCCCCCCCGGCCCCCGCCATCCCCTCAGGGCCACCGAGTGTCCCCCCCCCCGAGCCCCGCCATCCCC